>JAXRKP010000112.1:175135-200135 GCA_037039925.1 Doris montereyensis | reverse complement strand
TGTATATTGATTGAGCTTTTCTCGAATTATTCACTCTGTTTACATTCCAAACCGTCTGAGTGTTTTTACTTCTATCTTAGCTTGTCTGCCATTCTGTGTGATACTACTGATACCTTACATCAATTATGGATGCTACTTGAAGTGAAGAAAACAGTCCAAGGTTTGTAAGTTTTTTGTTTGCAATGTAACTAATGATAGTGTTGATGTAATGAATGAAATTACGTCAGTAAGGCTACAGTACTATTAATCAAAAACTTTAAGTGACAATTACACCAAGAAATATAGATCCAAGTTTCAACGAAATGTCATGTGTTAGTTCTGTCTTCCTTGGTGGATTTTTCACTTCTTGTCCTTAATCAATGTTGTTGAATATGATATGAGCTTGAGATTAACTGTAAGATGAAAAAGAATATTCTAAATATTTCTCTTTACCGTTATCTATGAGCCGAGGACTAACTGTCCTAGAAAAATCAGAACTCTATACGTTTTTAGTAAGTGGAAAATTTTCAACAATTTTAATTAATTGCCATAATATGAATTTCAGATTAACTGTAATATGAAAAACAATACTTTAAATCGTTCTCCTTTACCGTCATCTGTTAGCTGAGGAATACCTGTCCTATCAAAAATCAGAACTCTAGACTTTTTTAGTAAGTGTGAAATTTTAAACCTACGAGAAATGGTGTAGCCAAAAATCAACAATTTCAACCATTTTAATTAATGATAATGAATGAGCTTGAGATTAACTGTAAGATGGAAAACAATATTCAAAATGTTTCTCTTTTAATGTCATTTGTGAGCTGAGGACTAACTGTCCTAGAATACCAGAGCTCTAGACCTTTTTAGAAAGTGGACAATTTTAAACATAGGAGAAATGATGTAGTCAAGAAAGCAAAAATTTCAACCATTTTGATTACTGATCATGATATGAGCTAGATATAAACTGGAAGAGGAAAAACAATACTCTAAATTGGTCTCTTTTGCCGTCATCAGTGAGCTGAGAACTAACTGTCCTAGAAAAATGAGAACATTTTAAGTAAGTCGGAAATGATATACAAAGGAGAAATTATGTAGCCAAAAAGCAACATTTTCAACCAGTTTAAATAGTGGTCATCATATGACATTGAAAATAACTGTAAGATGAAAAATAATATTCTAATTCGGTCTCCTTTACCGTTATATGTGAGCTGAGAACTAACTGTCCTAGAAAAAATCAGAACTCTAGACGTTTTAAGTAAGCGGAAATGTTAAACATAGGAGAAAGGATGTAGTCAAAAAGTAACAGTTTCAACAATTTCAATTAATGGTCATGATATGAATTTGAGATTAACTGTAAGAGGAAAAAGAATATTTTAAATCGTTTACCTTTACCGGCATCTGTGAGCTGTACTAGAAAAATCTGAATTCTAGATCATTTTAGTAAGTGGGAAATTGTAAACATAGGAGATAATATGGAGCCAAAAAGCAAAAATTTCAACCAGTTTCATTTAAATCTTTCTCTTTTACCGTCATCTGTGAGCTGAGGACTAACTGTCCTATAAAATTATGAGCTCTAGACCGTTTTAGTCGGTGGCAAGTATTGAACATAGGAGAAATAATGTAGCCAAAAAATGACAATTCGAACCATTTTAATTACTGTTCATGTTATGAGCTTGAGATTAACTGTAAGAGGAAAAACAATGTTCTAAATCTTCTTCTTTTATCATATATTCGAAGTCTTTTTTTCTTTTACCATCACATGTGAGCTGAGGAGTAACAGTCCTAGTAAATTAAGAGCTCTAGACGTTTCTAGTAAGTGGATAATTTTAAATATAGGAGACATGATGTTGCCGATAAGTAACAAATCAACCATTTGAATTAATAGTCATGATATGAGCTTGATATTAACTGTAAGAGGAAAGAATACTATTCTATTTTTTTCATTTACCTTTACATGTAAGCCGAAAACTAACTGTCCTAGAAAAATCAGAATTCTAGACCGTTTTAGTAATAGCGAATTCTTAAATATAGGAGAAACGATGTAGCTAAGAAACACCAATTTCAACCATTTTAATTAATGGTCATGATGTGAATTTGAGATTAACTATAAGATGAAAAACATTATTCTAAATCTTTTTTTATTTTACATCTGTCCGCTGAGGTCTAAGGTCATTAGAAAAATCAGATCTCTAGACCGTTTTAGTAGGTTGGAAATTTAAAATATAGGAGAAATGATGTAGCAAAAACGCAACAAATAAACCATTTTAATTAATGGTCATGATATGAGCTTGAGATTAACTGTAAGAGGAAAAACAATATTCTCAATATTTTTCTTTACCTTCATCTTAACAAGGACTAACTGTCCTAGCAAAATTAGAGCTCTAGACCTTTTTTAGAAAGGGATGAATTTTTAAATATAGGAGAAATGATGTAGCCAAAAAGCAACAAATTCAAGC
The DNA here is from genome assembly GCA_037039925.1 of Doris montereyensis. Classification (NCBI taxonomy): domain Eukaryota; kingdom Metazoa; phylum Mollusca; class Gastropoda; order Nudibranchia; family Dorididae; genus Doris; species Doris montereyensis. Next base: position 197,700 of record JAXRKP010000112.1, on the reverse strand, counting down.
ATTGTAATTAATGGTCCTGATATGAGCTTGAGATTAACTGTAAGATGAAAAACAATACTTTAAATCGTTCTCCTTTACCGGCATCTGTGAGCTGTCTTAGAAAAATCATAATTCTAGACTATTTTAGCAAGTGTGAAATTTTAAACATGGAGAAATGATATAGTCAAAAATCAACAATTTGAACCAGTTTAATTAATGGCCAACATATGAACTTGACATTAACTTTAAGATGAAAAACAAAATTATAAATCTTTCTCTTTTACCGTCATCTACGAGCTGGGGACTAACTGTCTTAGAAAAATCAGAATTCTATACTTTTTTAGTAAGTGGGAAATTTTCAACATAGGAGAAATGATGTAGCCCAAAAAACAACAATTTCAACCCTTTTAAGTAATGGTCATAATATGAAGATAAAGAGATAAACTGTAAAATTAAAACTAATACTCTGAATCAATATCCTTTACCGGCATCTGTGAGCTGTCCTAGAAAACTCTAGATCAATATAGGAGAAATGATGTAGCCAAAAACAACCAATTCAACCATTTTAATTAATGGTCACGATATGAGTTTGAGATTAACTGTAAGATAAAAACAATATTCTAAATCTTCTTTTATCGTCATCTGTGAGCTGAGGACTAAGTGTCCTAGAAAATTGAGAGCTCTAAAACGTTTTAGAAAGTGAGAAATTTTAAACGTAGGAGAAATGATGTAGCAATAAACAACAATTTGAACCATCTTAATTGATGTTCATGATACGAGCTTGAGATTTATTGTAAGATGAAAACAATATTCTAAATCTTCTTCTCTTACCTTCATCTCTGAGTTGAGGACTAACTGTCCTAGAAAAATCAGAGGTCTAAACCTTTTAGTCAGTGAGATATTTTAAATATAGGAGAAATGATGTAACCAAAAAGCAACAAATTCAACCATTTTAATTAATGGTCATATGAACTTAAGATTAACTATAAGAGGAAAAAAAATATTCTAAATCTTTTTCTTTTATCGTCATCTGTGAGTTGAGGACTAACTCTCCTAGAACAATCATAACTCTAGTCTGTTTTAATCAGTGGGAAATGTTAAACATAGCAGAAATGATGTAGCCAAAAAACAACAATTTTGACCGTTTTAATTAATGGTTATGATATGAGTTTGAGATTAACTGTAAGATGAAAAACAATATTCTAAATCTTTGTATTTTACAATCGTCTGTGAGCTGAGCACTAACTGTCCTAGAAAATCAGAGCTCTAGACCGTTTTAATAAGTGGGAAATTTTAAAGATAGGAGAAATGATGTAGCCAAAAAACAACAAATTGTACCATTTTAATTAATGGTCACGATATGAGCTTGAGATTAAATGTAAGATGAAAAACAATATTCTAAATCTTTTTCTTTTAACTTTCATCACTGAGCCAAAGACTAACTATCCTAGAACAATCAGAGCTCTAGACCCTTTTAGTAAGTGGAAATTGTAAACATGGGAGAAATGATGTAACAAAAAAACAACAAATTCAACCATTTTAATTAATTGTCACGATATGAGTTTGAGAATAACTGTAAGATGAAAATCAGTATTCTAAATCCTTTTCTTTTACCATCATCCGTGATCTGAGAACTAACTGTCCTAGAAAAACAGAGCTCTAGACCTTTCTAGTAAGTGGGAAATTGTAAATATAGGACAAATTAATGTAACAAAAACGCAACAATTTAAATCATTTTAATAACTGGTCATGATAGGAATTTGAGATTAACAGTAAGATGAAAAACACCCAATATTCTAAATCTTCTTCTTTTATCGTCATCTGTGAATTGATGACTAACTGTGCTAGAAAATTGAGAACCCTAGACCGTTTTAATAAGTGGGAAATGTTAAACATAGGAGAAATGATGTAGCCAAAAAACAAAATTTTAAATCATTTTAATTAATGGTCTTGATATAGGTTTGAGAATAACTGTAAGATGAAAAACAATATTCTAAACATTTTTCTTTTACCTTCATCTACGAGCTGAGGACTCACTGTCTTAGAAAAATCCGAGCTCTAGACCTTTTTAGAAAGTGGAAATTAATGGCCATGATATAAGTTTGATATCAACTATAAAAGGAAAATCTATATTCCAAATCTTCTACTTTTATCGCCATCTGTGAGCTGAGCACTAAGTGGAATTTTTAAATATAGGAAAAATGATGTACCGAAAAGACAACAAATTTAACTATTTTAATTAATCATCATGAACAATTCTGTAAGATGAAAAAAAAACAATATTCTAAACTTCTTTTAGACCTTTCTAGTAAGTGGGAATTTGTAAATATCAAAAAGCAACAAGGAAAAATGATGTACCGAAAACAGTCAGATGCAACAATTTTAACAATTTTGAATTAATCATCATGATAGGAATTTGAGATTAACTGTAAGATGTAAAAAAAAACAATATTCTAAATCTTCTTCTTTTATCGTCATCTGTGAATTGATGACTAACTGTCCTAGAAAATTGAGAGCCCTAGACCGTTTTAATAAGTGGGAAATGTTAAACATAGGAGAAATGATGTAATAAAAAACAACATTTTAAATCATTTTCCTTAATGGTCATGATATAGGTTTGAGAATAACTGTAAGATGAAAAACAATCTTCTAAACATTTTTCTTTTACCTTCATCTGTGAGCTGAGGACTCACTGTCCTTGAAAAATCAGAGCTCTAGACCTTTTTAGAAAGGGGAAAATTTTAAAGATAGGAGAAAAGGATGTAGCCAAAAGACAACAAATTCAAACATTTTTTAATGGTAAAAGTTTGAGATTAACTGTAAAATGAAAAACATTATTCTAAATCTTCTCCTTTTACCTTCATCTGTGAGCTGATGATACCTGTCCTAGCATAATCAGAACTCTAAACCGTTTTAGTATGTGGGAAATGTAAATATAGGAGAAAGGATGAAGCCAAAACGCAACAATTTGAACCATTTTAATTAATGATCATGATATGAGTTTGAGAATAACTGTAAGATGAAAAACAATATTCTAAATATTTTTATTTTAACTTCATCTGTAAGTTGAGGACTAACAGTTGTTAAAATCAAAACTAGACTGTTTTAATAAGTGGGAAATGTTAAATGTAGGAAAAATGATGTAGCCAAAAAAAACAAAATTTTAACCATTTTAAATAATGGGTACGATATGAGTTTTGAGAATAACGGTAAGATTGAAAAGAATATTCAAAATCTTTGTATTTTACCACCGTCTGTGAGATGAGGACTAATTGGCCTTTAAAAATCATCAATTTTAAATATAGGAGAAAAAATATATCAAAAAGCAACAAATTCAACCATTTTAATTAATGGTCATGATATGAGTTTGAGATTAACTGTAAGAGGAAAAACGATATTCTAAATCTTTTTATTTTACCATCGTCTGTGAGTTGAGAACTAACTGTTTTTTGAAATTCAGAGCTCTAAACCTTTTTAGTCAGTGGGAAATTTTAAATATAGGAGAAAGGATGTAGCCAAAAAACAACAAATTCAACCATTTTAATTAATGGTCATGGTATGAACTTGAGATTAACTGTAAGATGAAAAAAGAATATTCTAAATCTTCTTCTTTTATTGTCGTCTGTGCGCTAAGGAATAACAGTCCTAGAAAATTCAGAATTCTGGACCGTTTTAGTAAGGGGGAAATTTTACATATAGGAGAAATGATGTAGCAAAAAGGCAAAAAAATTCAATCATTTTAATTAATGGTCATGATATGAGCTTGAGATTAACTGTAAGAGGAAAAACCATGTTCTAAATCGGAGCTCTACACTCTTTTAATAAGGAGGAAGTGTTAAACATAGCAGAAATGACGTGGCCAAAAAACAACAATTTGAACCATCTTAATTAATGTTCATAATATGAGTTTGAGAACAACTGTAAGATGAAAAACAATATTTTAAATATTTTCTTTTACCTTCATCTGTGAGCTACAGACTAACTCTCCTAGAACAATAAGAGCTCTAGACCTTTCTAGTAAGTGAGAAATTTTAAATATAGGAGAAATGATGTAGCCAACAATTTTAACCATTTTAATTAATGATCACGATATGATCTTGAGATTACATGTAAGATGAAAAACAATATTCTAAATTTTTTTGCTCTATCGTTATCTCTGAGCTGAAGACTATATGTCCTAGATAAATCAGACCTTTAGACCGCTTTAGTCAATAGGAAACTTTATGTATAGCAGAAATGGTGTAGCAAAAAGCAACAAATTCAACCATTTTAATTAATAATCATGATATGATCTTAAGATTAACTGTAAGATGAAAAACCATATTCTAAATCCTCTTCTTTTATCGTCATTTTTGAGCCAAGGACTAACTGTCCTAGAAAAATCAAAAGTCGAGACCATTTCAATAAGTGGTTAATGTTAAATGTAGGAGAAATGATGTAGCCAAAAAACAACAATTTTAATCCTTTTAATTAATGGTTACGATATGAGTTTGAGAGCAACTGTAAGATGAAAAACAATATTCTGAATCTCCTTTTTTTATAGTCGTATTTGAGCTGAGGACTAACTATCCTAGACAAACCAGAGCTCTAGACCCTTTTAGTAAGTGGGAAATGTTAAAGATAGGAAAATGATGTAGCCAAATAACAACAATTTGAACAATTTTAATTAATGGTCATGATATGAGTTTGAGAATAACTGTAAGATGAAAAACAATTTTCTAAATATGTTTGTTTGCCTTCATCTGTGAGCTTAGGAAAACTTTGTTTGAAACATCAGAACTGTAGACCTGTTTAGTAAGTGGGAATTTTAGATATAGAAGAAATGATGTAGCCAAAAAAAACCAAATTGAACCATTTTAATTAATGGTCATGGTATGAGCGTGAGATTAGCTGTAAGAGGAAAACAATATTCTAAATCTTTTTCTTTTTACCTTCATATATCTGGACCGTTTTAATCAATGCGAAATTTTAAAGATAAGAGAAATGATGTAGCCAAAAAACAACAATTTGAACCATTTTAATTAATGGTCATGATATAACCTCGATATTAACTGTAAGAGGAAAAACGATATTATCAATTTTCTTCCTTTATCGCAATCTGTGAGTTGAAAATTAACTGTCCTAGAAAAATCAGAGATCTAGACCGTTCTAGTAGGTGGGAAATTGTAAATATAGGAGAAATGATGGAGCCAAAATGCAACTATTTTAACCATTTTAATTAAAGGTCATGACACGAGTTTGAAAATAACTTTAAGATGAAAAACAATATTCTGAATTGTTTTGCTCAATCGTTATCTCTGAGCTGAAGACTAACTGTCCTAGAAAAATCAAACCTCTAGACCGCTTTAGTAAATGGGAAATTTTACATGTAGGAGAAATGAAGTAGCAAAAAGCAACAAATTCAACCATTTTAATTAATGGTCATGATATGATCTTGATATTAACTGTAAGATGAGAAAAAATATTCTATATGTCCTTCTGTTATCGCTGAGCCAAGGACTAACTGTCCTTGCAAAATCAGAGTTCTAGACCTTTTTTAGTAAGTGGGAAATTTTAGATATAGGAAAAATGATGTAGCCAAAAAACAACAAATTCAACCATTTTAATTAAGCGTCACAGTATGAGTTTGAGAATAACTGTAAGATGAAAAACAATATTCTGAATCTTCTTCTTTTATCGTCATCTCTGAGCCAAGGACCAACTGTCCTAGAAAAATCCAAACTCGAGACCATTTTAAAAAAGTGAAATTTTAAACATAGGAGAAATGATGTAGCCAAAACAACAATTTTAACCATTTTAATTAATGGTTATCATATGCGTTTCGGAATAACTGTAAGAGGAAAAACAGTATTCTAAATAATTTTATGTTATCATCGTCTGTGAGCTGAGCACGAACTGTCCTTGAAAATTCAGAGCTCTAGACCTTTCTAGTAGTGCGAAATTTTAAACATAGGAGAAATGATGTAGCCAAAAAACAACAATTTGAAACCTTTTAATTACTGGTCATGATATAAGCTTGAGATTAACTGTAAGACGAAAAACAATATTATCAATCTTATTCTTTGTATCGTCATCTGTGAGTGAGCACTAACAGTCTAAAATAAAAACTCTAGACCGTTGTATTTAATGGAAAATGTTAAAAATAGGAGAAATGATGTAGCCAAAAGCAACAATTTGAACCATTTTAATTAATGGTCATGATACGATCTTGAGAATTAACTGTAAGATGAAAAACAATATTCCAAATCTTCTTCTTTTATCATCGTCTTTGAACTGAGGACTAACTGTCTTATAAAAATTAACCTCTAGACCGTTTTAATAATCAATTTTAAACATAGGAGAAATGACGTAGCCAAAAAGCAACATTTGAACCATTTTAATTAATGGTCATGATATGATCTTGAGATTAACTGTAAGATGAAAAACGATATTCTAAACCTTCTTCTTTTTATCGCCATATGTGAATGAGAATTAATGTCTTAAACAATCATAAGCTATAGACCTTTCCAATAAGTGGGAATTTGTAAATATAGGAAAAATGATGTAGCCAAAACGTAACAATTTTAACCATTTTAATTAATGGTCATGACATGAGTTTGAGAATAACTGTAAGATGAAAAACAATATTTTAAATCTTCTTCTTTTATCGTCGTCTGTGAGTTGAGGACTAACTGTCTTAGAAAAAGTCAGAACTCTAGACCGTTTTAGTACGTGGGAAATTTTAGATATAGGAAAAATAATGTAGACAAAAAACAACAATTCTAACTATTTTAATTAATGGTCATGACATAAGATGGAGATTAACTGTAAGATGAAAAACAATATTCTAAATCTTCGTCTTGTATCGTCATCTGTGAGCTGAGGACTAACTGTCCTCAGAGCTCTAGACCTTTTAGTAAGTGGGAAATTTATAAATATAGGAAAAATGATGTAGCCAAAACGACAAATTCATCATTTTATTTAATGGTCATGATATGAGCTTGAGATTAAGTGTAAGATGAAAAACAATATTTTCAATCTTTTTCTTTTATGATCATCTGTGAGTTGAGGAATAAATGTCTTAGAAAAAATCAGAACTCTAGACCTTTTTAGTAAGTGGAAATTTTAAACATAGGAGAAATAATGTAGACAAAAAACAACAATTCTAACTATTTTAATTAATGGTCATGATATAAGATGGAGATTAACATTAAGATGAAAAACAATGATCTAAATCTTCATTCTTTTATCGTCATCTGCGAGCTGAGGACTAACTGTCCTAGAAAAATCAGAGCTCTAGACCTTTATTAGTAAGTGGGAATTTTAAATATAGGAGAAATGATGTAGTTCAAAAAGCGACAAATTCATCAATTTACTTAATGGTCATGATATGAGCTTGAGATTAACTGTAAGATGAAATAACAATGTTCTAAATCTTTTTCTTTTATCGATCATCTGCGAATTGAGGGCTAAATGTCCTAGAAAAATCAGAGCTCTAGACCTTTTTAGTAAGTGTGAAATTTTTATTGAGAAATGATGGCCAAAACGCCACAAATTCAACCATTTTAATTATTGGTCATGATATGAGTTTGAGATTAACTGTAAGATGAAAAAGAATATTCTAAATGTTCTTTTCTTCTATCATCATCTTGAGCTGAGGACTAACTGTCTAGAAAATTAAAGCTCTAGATCATGGGAAATTTTAAAAATAGGAGAAATGATGTATCAAAAAGCGACAAATTACAATTTTAAATAATGGTCATGATATGAGCTTGAGAAAACTGTAAGATGAAAAACAATCTCTAAATCTTCTTCTTTATCGTCATTTCGAGCTGAGGACTAATTGTCCTAGAAAAATCAGAGCTCTAGACTTTTTAGTAAGTGGGAAATTTTAAACATAGGAGAAATGATGTAGTGAAAAAGCTGACAAATTCCCCCAATTTTACTTAATGGTCATGATATGAGTTTGAGATTAACTGTAAGATGAAAAACAATATTCTAAAATTTTTCTTTTTCGTCATTTGAGGACTAACTGTAGAAAAATCAGAACACTAGACCTTTTAGTTGAGGAAAATTCAAACTAGGAGAAATGATGTAGCCAAAAAACAACAATACTAACTATTTTAATTAATGGTAATGATATCAGCTTGAGATTAACTTTAAGATGAAAAACAATGTTCTAAATCTTCCTTGTTTTATCGTCATCTGCGACTGAGGACTAACTGCCTTGATAAATCAGAGCTGAGACTTTATTAGTAAGTGGGAAATTTCAAATATAGGAGAAATGATGTAGTCAAAAAGCGACAAATTCAACAATTTTAATTAATGGTCATGATATGAGTTTGAGATTAACTGTACGATGAAAAACAATATTCTAAATGTTCTTCTTTTATCATCATCTGTGAGCTGAGGACTAATGTCCTAGAAATGAGCTCTAGCTTTTTAGTCTGTGGGAATTTTTAAAAATAGGAGAAATGATGTAGTCAAAAAGCGACAAATTCAACAATTTTACTTAATGGTCATGATATGAGCTTGAGATTAACTGTAAGATGAAATATAATCTTTAAATATTCTTCTTTTATCGTCATCTTCGAGCTGAGGACTAATTGTTCTAGAAAAAATCAGCTCTAGACCTTTTCAGTAAGTGGGAAATTTTAAACATAGGAGAAATGATGTAGTGAAAAAGCGACAAATTCAAAAATTTTATTTAATGGTCATGATATGAGCTTGAGATTAACTGTAAGATGAAAAACAGTATTCTAAATATTTTCTTTTCTCGTCATCTGCGAGCTGAGAACTAACTGTCCTAGACAAATCAGAACACTAGACTGCATTAGGAAATGTTAAACATAGGAGAAATGATGTAGCCAAAAAACAACAATACTAACTATTTTATTTAATGGTCATAATGATATCACTTGAGATTAACTTTAAGATGAAAAACAATGTTCTAAATCTTCCTTCTTTATCGTCATCTGCAAGCTGAGGACTAACTGCCTTGATAAATCAGAGCTCGAGACTTTATTAGTAAGTGGGAAATTTTAAACATAGGAGAAATGATGTAGTCAAAAAGCGACAAATTCACAATTTTACTTAATGGTCATGATAGAGTTTGAGATTAACTGTAAGATGAAAAACAATGTTCTAAATCTTCTTCTTTTATCATCATCTGCGAGCTGAGGACTAACTGTCCTACAAAAATCAGAGCTCTAGACCTTTTTAGCAAAGTGGGAAATTTTAAATATACGAGAAATGATGTAGCCAAAAAGCCACAAATTCAACCATTTTAATTAAAGGTCATGATATGAGCTTGAGATTAACAGTAAGTGAAAAAACATCTTCTTCTTTTCTCGTCAGGAGAAACGATGTAGCCAAAAAGCGACAAATTGAACCATTTTACTTAATGGTCATGATATGAGCTAGACATTAACTATAAGATGAAAACAATATTCTAAATCTTTTTCTTTTATCGTCATCTGCGAGCTGACGACTAACTGTCCTAGCAAAAATCAAAGCTCTAGACTTTTTTCAGTAAGTGGGAAATTTTAAACATAGGAGAAATGATGTAGTGAAAAAGCGACAAATTCAAAAATTTTATTTAATGGTCATGATATGAGCTTGAGATTAACTGTAAGATGAAAAACAGTATTCTAAATCTTTTTCTTTTCTCGTCATCTGTGAGCTGAGGACTAACTGTCCTAGACAAATCAGAACACTAGACTGCATTTAGTATGAGGAAATGTTAAACATAGGAGAAATGATGTAGCCAAAAAACAACAATTCTTAACTATTTTAATTAATGGTAATGATATCAGCTTGAGATTAACTTTAAGATGAAAAACAATGTTCTAAATCTTTTTCTTTATCGTCATCTGCGAGCTGAGGACTAACTGCCTTGATAAATCAGAGCTCGAGACTTTATTAGTAAGTGGGAAATTTTAAACATAGGAGAAATGATGTAGTCAAAAAGCGACAAATTCACCAATTTTAATTAATGGTCATGATATGAACTTGAGATTAACTGTAAGATGAAAAACAATATTCTAAATCTTTTCTTTTATCGTCATCTGCAAGCTTAGGACTAACTGTCCTTGAAAAATCAGAGCTTTAGACTTTTTTTTGTAAGTGGGAAATTTTAAACATAGGAGAAATGATGTCGCCAAAAAGCGACAAATTCAACCATTTTAATTAAAGGTCATGATATGAGCTTGCAATTAACTGTAAGATGAAAAACAATGTTCTAAATCTTTTTTTTTATCATCATCTGCGAACTGAGACTAACGGTCCCAGAAAAATCAGAGCTCTAAACCTTTTTAGCAAGTGGGTAATTTTAAATATTGGCGGAATGATGTAGCAAAAAACAACAATTTCAACTATTTTACTTAATGGTCATGATATAAGCTTGAGATTAACTATAAGATGAAAAACAATATTCTAAATGTTTTTTTTTGTCATTATCTGCGAATTGAGGACTAACTGTCGTAGAAAAATCAGAACTCTAGACCTTTTTTAGTACGTGGGAAATTCCAAACATAGGAGAAATGATGTAGTCAAAAAGGGACAAATTCACCAATTTTTAATTAATGGTCATGATATGAGCTTGAGATTAACTGTAGGATGAAAAACAATGTTCTAAATCTTTTTCTTTTATCATCATCTGCGAGCTGAGGACTAACTGTCCTAGAAAAATCAGAGCTCTAGACCTTTTTAGCAAGTGGGAAATTTTAAACATAGGAAAAATGATGTAGCCAAAAAAACAACAAATTCAACCATTTTAATTAATGGTCATGATATAAACTTGAGATTAACTATAAGATGAAAAACAATATTCAAATCTTTTCTTTGATCGTCATCTGCGTGCTGACGACTAACTGTCCTAGAAAAATCAGAGCTCTAGACCTTTTTAGTAAGTGGGAAATATCAAACATAGAAGAAATGATGTAGTCAAATGCGACAAATTCACCCATTTTACTTAATGGTAATGATATCAGCTTGCGATTAACTATGAGATGAAAAACAATATTCTAAATATTCTTCTTTTTATCGTCATCTCCGAACTGAGAGCCAACTGTCCTACAAAATCAGAGCTCTAGACCTTTTCAGTAAGTGGGAAATTTTAAACATACGAGAAATGATCTAGTCAAAAAGCGACAAATTCAACCATTTTACTTAATGGTCTTGATATGAGCTTTGCGATTAACTATAAGATGAAAAACAATATTCTAAATGTTCTTCTTTTATCATCATCTGCGAACTCAGAGCTAACTGGGCTAGAAAAATCAGAGCTCTAGACCTTTTTAGTAAGTGGGAAATTTTAATATAGGAGAAATGATGTAGTCAAAAAGCGACAAATTCATCCATTTTACTAAATGGTCATGATATGAGCTTGAGATTAACTGTAAGATGAAAAACAATATCCTAAATCTGTTTCTTTTATTGTCATCTGCGTGCTGAGGACTAACTGTCCTAGAAAAATCAAAGCTCTAGACCTTTTTAATAAGTGTGAAATTTTAAACATAGGAGAAATGATGTAGCCAAAAAGCGACAAATTCAACCATTTTACATAATGGTCATGATATGAACTTGAGATTAACTATAAGATAAAAAACAATATTCTAAATGTTCTTTTTTATCATTATCTGCGAACTCAGAGCTAACTGTCCTAGAAAAATCAGAGCTCTAGACCTTTTAGTAAGTGGGAAATTTTAAACATAGGAGAAATGATGTAGCCAAAAAGCGACAAATTCAACAATTTTACATAATGGTCATGATATGAGCTTGCGATTAACTATAAGATGAAAAAACAATATTCTAAATGTTCTTTTTTATCATTATCTGCGAACTCAGAGTTAACTGGCCTAGAAAAATCAGAGCTCTAGACCTTTTTAGCAGGTGGAAAATTTTAAATATAGGAAGAATGATGTAGCCAAAAAGCGACAAATTCATCCATTTTACTTAATGATCATGATACGAGCTTGAGATTAACTGTAAGATGAAAAACAATATTCTAAATCTTCTTTTTTATTGTCATCTGCGTGCTGAGGACTAACTGTCCTTGAAAAATCAAAGCTCTAGACCTTTTTAATAAGTGTGAAATTTTAAACATAGGAGAAATGATGTAGCCAAAAAGCGACAAATTCAACCATTTTACATAATGGTCATGATATGAACTTGCGATTAACTATCAGATAAAAAAAAACAATATTCTAAATGTTTTTTTTTATCATTATCTACGAGCTGACAACTAACTGTCTTAGAAAAATCAGAGCTCTAGACCTTTTAATAAGTGGGAAAGTTCAAACATAGGAGAAATGATGTAGTCAAAAAGCGACAAATTCACTAATTTTAGTTAATGGTCAGGATATGAGCTTGAGATTAACTATAAGATGAAAAACAATATTCAAAATGTTCTTCTTTTATCATTATCTGCAAACTGAGAGCTAGCTGTCCTAGAAAAATCAGAGCTCTACACCTTTTTAGCAAGTCGGACATTTTAAATATAGGAGAAATGATGTAGCCAAAAAGCGACAAATTTACCATTTTACTTAATGGTCATGATATGAGCTTGCGATTAACTATAAGATAAAAAAACAATATTCTAAATGTTCTTTTTTTATCGTTATCTGCAAACTGAGAGCTAACTGTCCTAGAAAAATCAGAGATCTAGACCTTTTTAGCAAGTGGGAAAGTTCAAATATAGGAGAAATGATGTAGCCAAAAAGCGACAAATTCAACCATTTGACTTAATGGTCATGATATGAGCTTAAGATTAACTGTAAGATGAGAAAAGAAAAATCGTCAGAGCTCTAGACATTTTTAGTATGTGGGAAATTCCAAACATAGGAGAAATGATGTAGTCAAAAAGAGACACATTGACCAGTTTTACTTAATGGTCATGATATGAGTTTGAGATTAACTGTAAGATAAAAAACAATAATCTAAATCTTTTCTTTATCGTCATTTATGAATTGAGGGCTACCAGTCCTACAAAAATCAGAGCTCTAGACGTTTTTAGCCAGTGGGAAAGTTTAAATATACGAAAAATGATGTAGCCAAAAAGCGACAAATTCACCAATTTTACTTAATGGTCAGGATATGAGCTTGAGATTAACTGTAAGATGAAAACCAATAATCTAAATCTTCTTCTTTGATCATCATCTGTGAGCTGACGACTAACTGTCCTAGACAAATCAGAGCTCTAGACATTTTTAGTAAGTGGGAAATTTCAAACATAGGAGAAATGATGTAGCTAAAAAAACAACAATTTCGACAAATTCATGATATAACTTGAGATTAACTGTAAGATGAAAAACAATGTTCTCAATGGTCAACATCTGTGAGACTGAAGACTAACTGTCCTAGCGATTTTTAACTGAAATTTCAAACATAAGATGAAAAACTTTAATATTTTATTTATGGTCATATTTTTCATTTTAGGAAAAACGTCATCTTTTCTTTTAATCGAGCTGAGGACTAACTGTCCTTTAAAAATCAGAGCTCTTAGACCTTTTTTAGTCAGTGAGAAATTTTAAACATAGGAGAAATGATGTAGGCAAAAAACAACAAATTGACCATTTTACTTAATGGTCATGATATGAGCGCGATTAACTATAAGATGAAAAAAATATTCTAAATCTTCTTCTTTTATCATTTGCGAAAGAGACTAACTGTCCTAGAAATTCAGAGCTCTAGACCGTTTTTAGTAAGTGGGAAATTAAATATGGAGAAATGATGTAGCAAAAAAACAAACATTTTCAACAATTTTTCTTAATGGTCATGATATAAACTTTTGAAATTAACTGTAAGATGAAAACAATGTTCGAAATCTTTTTCTTTCATTATATGCCAACTGATGACAAACTGTCCTGAAAAATCAGAGCTCTAGACTTTTTTTAGTAAGTGGGAAATTTCAAATATAGGAGAAATGATGTAGTCAAAAAACAACAAATTCAACTTTTTAATTAATGGTCATGATGTAAGCTTGAGATTAACTGTAAGATGAAAAATAAGGTTCTAAATCTTTTCTTTTTATCATCTGCAAGCTGAGGACTAACTGTCGTAGAATAATCATAGCTCTAGTTTTAGTAATTGAGAAATTTTAAACATAGGAGAAATGATGTAGTCAAAAAGCGACAAATTAACGATTTTAATTAATGGTCATGATATGAGCTTGAGATTAACTGTAAGATGAAAAAAACAATGTTCTCAATCTTTTCCTTTATCATCATCTGTGAGCTGAAGACTAACTGTCCTAGAAAAATCAGAGCTCTAGACCTTTTAGTAAGTGGGAAATTTTAAACATAGGAGAAATGATGTAGTCAAAAAACAACAATTTCAACAATTTTAATTAATGGTCATGATATGAGCTTGAGATTAACTTTAAGATGAAAAACAAGGTTCTAAATCTTTTTCTTTTATCATCATCTGCGAGCTGAGACTAACTGTCCTAGAAAAATCAGAGCTCTAGACGTTTTTAACCAGTGGGAAATTTCAAACATAGGAGAAATGATGTAGCTAAAAAGCGACAAATTCAACTATTTTAATTAATGGTCATGATATGAGCTTGAGATTAACTGTAAGATGAAAAACAATGTTTCTAAATCTTCTTCTTTTATCATCATCTGAGCTGAGTTGAGAGAGCTCTAGACCTAAGTGGGAAATTTTAAACATAGGAGAAATAATGTCAAAAAACAACAATTTAACCATTTTAATTAAGAAAAATCTTGAGATTAATTGTAAGATGAAAAAACATGTTCTCAATCTTCTTCTTTATCGTCACCTGAACTTTTTAGTTTTACTAAGTGGGAAATTTTAAACATAGGAGAAATGATGTAGCCAAAAAGCGACAAATTCACCAATTTTAATTAATGGTCATGATATGAACTTGAGATTAACTGTAAGATGAAAAACAATATTCTAAATCTTCTTCTTTTATCATCTCTGCGAGCTGAGGACTAACTGTCCTAGAAAAATCAGAGCTCTAGACCTTTTTTAGTAAGTGGGAAATTTCAAACATAGGAGAAATGATGTAGTCAAAAAGCGACAAATTCAACAATTTTAATTAATGGTCATGATATGAGCTTGAGATTAACTGTAAGATGAAAAACAATATTCTAAATGTTCTTCTTTTATCATCATCTGCGAGCTGAGAGACTAACTGTTCTAGAAAAATCAGAGCTCTAGACCGTTTTAGTAAGTGGGAAATTTTAAACATAGGAGAAATGATGTAGCCAAAAAGCGACAAATTCAACAATTTTACTTAATGGTCATGATATGAGCTTGAGATTAACTGTAAGATGAAAAACAATGTTCTAAATCTTCTTCTTTTATCGTCATCTGCGAGCTGAGGACTAACTGTCAAACTAGAAAAATCAGACCTCTACACCTTTTAGTAAGTGGGAAAATTTCCTAAACAATTATCTGCAAAAATGAGAGGAGAAATGATGTAGATTTTTAAATATTCAATGAACGCAACAAATTCAACCATTTTACTTAATGGTCATGATATGAGCTTGAGATTAACTGTAAGATGAAAAACAATATTCTAAATCTTTTTTTTATCATCATCTGCTGAGGACTAACTGTCCTAGAAAAATCAGAGCTCTAGACCTTTTTAGTAAGTGGGAAATTCCAAACATAGGAGAAATGATGTAGTCAAAAAACGACAAATTCACCAATTTTACTTAATGGTCATGATATGAGCTTGAGATTAACTGTAAGATGAAAAACAATATTCTAAATGTTCTTCTTTTATCGTCATCTGCGATCTGAGAGACTAACTGTCCTAGAAAAATCAGAGCTCTAGACCTTTTTAGTAAGTGGGAAATTTTAAATATAGGAGAAATGATGTAGCCAAAAAAGCAACAAATTCAACAATTTTACTTTTAATGGTCATGATATGAGCTTGAGATTAACTATAAGATGAAAAACAATATTCTAAATCTTTTTCTTTTATCGTCATCTGTGAGTTGAGGACTAACTGTTCTAGAAAAATCAGAGCTCTAGACCTTTTTAGTAAGTGGGAAATTTTAAACATAGGAGAAATGATGTAGCCAAAAAGCGACAAATTCAACAATTTTAATTAATGGTCATGATATGAGCTTGAGATTAACTGTAAGATGAAAAACAATATTCTAAATCTTTTCTTTTATCGTCATCTGCGAGCTGAGGACTAACTGTCCTAGAAAATCAGAGCTCTAGACCTTTTTAGTAAGTGGGAAATTTTAAACATAGGAGAAATGATGTAGTCAAAAAGCGACAAATTCAACAAATTTTACTTAATGGTCATGATATGAGCTTGAGATTAACTATAAGATGAAAAATAATATTCTAAATCTTTTTCTTTTATCGTCATCTGTAAGCTGGAGAGACTAACTGTCCTAGAAAAATCAGAGCTCTAGACCTTTTAGTAAGTGGGAAATTTTAAACATAGGAGGAAATGATGTAGCCAAAAATGACAAATTCAACCATTTTACTTAATGGTCATGATATGAGCTTGAGATTAACTATAAGATGAAAAACAATATTCTAAATTTTTCTTTTATCGTCATCTGCGAGCTGAGGACTAACTGTCCTAGAAAAATCAGAGCTCTAGACCTTTTTAGTAAGTGGGAAATTTCAAACATAGGAGAAATGATGTAGTCAAAAAGCGACAAATTCAACAATTTTACTTAATGGTCATGATATGAGCTTGAGATTAACTGTAAGATGAAAAACAATATTCTAAATCTTTTTTTTATCATTATCTGTGAACTGAGAACTAACTGTCCTAAAAAAATCAGAGCTCTAGACCTTTTTAGTAAGTGGGAAATTTTAAACATAGGAGAAATGATGTAGCCAAAAAGCGACAAATTCAACCATTTTACTTAATGGTCATGATATGAGCTTGAGATTAACTGTAAGATGAAAAACAATGTTCTAAATCTTTTCTTTTATCGTCATCTCTGAGCTGAGGACTAACTGTCCTACAAAATCAGAGCTCTAGACCTTTTTAGTGTGGGAAATTTTTAAACATAGGAGAAATGATGTAGTCAAAAAGCGACAAATTCAACCAATTTTACTTAATGGTCATGATATGAGCTTGAGATTAACTATAAGATGAAAAACAATATTCTAAATGTTCTTTTTTTATCATCATCTGCGAACTGAGAGCTAACAGTCCTAGAAAAATCAGAGCTCTAGACCTTTTTAGCAAGTGGGAAATTTTAAACATAGGAGAAATGATGTAGCCAAAAAGCGACAAATTCAACCATTTTACTTAATGGTCATGATATGAGCTTGAGATTAACTGTAAGATGAAAAACAATATTCTAAATCTGTTTCTTTTATCGTCATCTGCGAGCTGAGGACTAACTGTCCTTGAAAAATCAGAGCTCTAGACCTTTTTAGTAAGTGGGAAATTTTAAACATAGGAGAAATGATGTAGCCAAAAAGCGACAAATTCAACCATTTTACTTAATGGTCATGATATGAGCTTGAGATTAACTGTAAGATGAAAAACAATATTCTAAATGTTCTTCTTTTATCATCATCTATGAACTGAGGAGCTAACTGTCCTAGAAAAATCAGAGCTCTAGACCTTTTTAGCAAGTGGGAAATTTTAAATATAGGAGAAATGATGTAGCCAAAAAGCGACAAATTCAACCATTTTACTTAATGGTCATGATATGAGCTTGAGATTAACTGTAAGATGAAAAACAATATTCTAAATGTTCTTCTTTTATCATCATCTGCGAGCTGAGGACTAACTGTCCTAGAAAAATCAGAGCTCTAGACCTTTTTAGTAAGTGGGAAATTTTAAACATAGGAGAAATGATGTAGCCAAAAAGCGACAAATTCAACCATTTTACTTAATGGTCATGATATGAGCTTGAGATTAACTATAAGATGAAAAACAATATTCTAAATCTTTTTTTTTATCGTCATCTGAACTGAGAGCTAACTGTCCTAGAAAAATCAGAGCTCTAGACCTTTTTAGCAAGTGGGAAATTTTAAATATAGGAGAAATGATGTAGCCAAAAAGCGACAAATTCAACCATTTTACTTAATGGTCATGATATGAGCTTGAGATTAACTGTAAGATGAAAAACAATATTCTAAATCTGTTCTTTTATCATCATCTGTGAGCTGAGGACTAACTGTCCTAGAAAAATCAGAGCTCTAGACCTTTTTAGTAAGTGGGAAATTTCAAACATAGGAGAAATGATGTAGTCAAAAAGCGACAAATTCAACCATTTTACTTAATGGTCATGATATGAGCTTGAGATTAACTGTAAGATGAAAAACAATATTCTAAATCTTTTTTTTATCATTCATCTGCGAACTGAGAGACTAACTGTCCTAGAAAAATCAGAGCTCTAGACCTTTTTAGTAAGTGGGAAATTTTAAATATAGGAGAAATGATGTAGCCAAAAAAGCGACAAATTCAACCATTTTACTTAATGGTCATGATATGAGCTTGAGATTAACTGTAAGATGAAAAACAATATTCTAAATCTTTTTCTTTTATCGTCATCTGCGAGCTGAGGACTAACTGTCCTAGAAAAATCAGAGCTCTAGACCTTTTTAGTAAGTGGGAAATTTTAAACATAGGAGAAATGATGTAGCCAAAAAGCGACAAATTCAACAATTTTACTTAATGGTCATGATATGAGCTTGAGATTAACTGTAAGATGAAAAACAATATTCTAAATGTTCTTTCTTTTATCATCATCTGCGAGCTGAGGACTAACTGTCCTAGAAAAATCAGAGCTCTAGACCTTTTTAGTAAGTGGGAAATTTTAAACATAGGAGAAATGATGTAGCCAAAAAGCGACAAATTCAACCATTTTACTTAATGGTCATGATATGAGCTTGAGATTAACTATAAGATGAAAACAATATTCTAAAAATGTTTTTTTATCATTATCTGCGAGCTGAGAGCTAACTGTCCTAGAAAAATCAGAGCTCTAGACCTTTTTAGTAAGTGGGAAATTTTAAACATAGGAGAAATGATGTAGTCAAAAAGCGACAAATTCAACCATTTTACTTAATGGTCATGATATGAGCTTGAGATTAACTGTAAGATGAAAAACAATATTCTAAATCTTCTTTCTTTTCATCGCATCTGCGAACTGAGGACTAACTGTCCTAGAAAAATCAGAGCTCTAGACCTTTTTAGTAAGTGGGAAATTTTAAACATAGGAGAAATGATGTAGTCAAAAAGCGACAAATTCACCAATTTTACTTAATGGTCATGATATGAGCTTGCGATTAACTATAAGATGAAAAACAATATTCTAAATGTTCTTT
Organism: Doris montereyensis; assembly: GCA_037039925.1. Classification (NCBI taxonomy): domain Eukaryota; kingdom Metazoa; phylum Mollusca; class Gastropoda; order Nudibranchia; family Dorididae; genus Doris; species Doris montereyensis. The sequence continues at coordinate 178,452 of JAXRKP010000112.1, read as the reverse complement.
TTTTATCATTATCTGCGAGCTGAGAGCTAACTGTCCTAGAAAAATCAGAGCTCTAGACCTTTTTAGCAAGTGGGAAATTTTAAATATAGGAGAAATGATGTAGCCAAAAAGCGACAAATTCAACCATTTTACTTAATGGTCATGATATGAGCTTGAGATTAACTATAAGATAAAAAAAAACAATATTCTAAATGTTCTTTTTTTATCATTATCTGCGAACTGAGGACTAACTGTCCTAGAAAAATCAGAGCTTTAGACCTTTTTAGCAAGTGGAAATTTTAAACATAGGAGAAATGATGTAGCCAAAAAGCGACAAATTAACAAATTTTACTTAATGGTCATGATATGAGCTTGAGATTAACTGTAAGATGAAAAACAATATTCTAAATCTTTTTCTTTTATCGTCATCTGCGAGCTGAGGACTAACTGTCCTTAGAAAAATCAGAGCTCTAGACCTTTTTAGTAAGTGGGAAATTTTAAACATAGGAGAAATGATGTAGCCAAAAAGCGACAAATTCAACCATTTTACTTAATGGTCATGATATGAGCTTGAGATTAACTGTAAGATGAAAAACAATATTCTAAATCTGTTTTGTTTTATTGTCATCTGCGAGCTGAGGACTAACTGTCCTAGAAAAATCAGAGCTCTAGACCTTTTAGCAAGTGGGAAATTTTAAATATTGGAGGAATGATGTAGTCAAAAAGCGACAAATTCAACCATTTTACTTAATGGTCATGATATGAGCTTGAGATTAACTGTAAGATGAAAAACAATATTCTAAATCTGTTTCTTTTATCGTCATCTGCGAGCTGAGGACTAACTGTCCTAGAAAAATCAGAGCTCTAGACCTTTTTAGTAAGTGGGAAATTTCAAACATAGGAGAAATGATGTAGTCAAAAAGCGACAAATTCACCAATTTTACTTAATGGTCATGATATGAGCTTGAGATTAACTGTAAGATGAAAAACAATGTTCTAAATCTTCTTCTTTTATCATCATCTGCGAACTGAGGACTAACTGTCCTAGAAAAATCAGAGCTCTAGACCTTTTTAGCAAGTGGGAAATTTTAAACATAGGAGAAATGATGTAGTCAAAAAGCGACAAATTCACCAATTTTACTTAATGGTCATGATATGAGCTTGAGATTAACTGTAAGATGAAAAAAAACAATATTCTAAATCTTCTTTTTTTATCGTTATCTCTGAACTGAGGAGCTAACTGTCCTAGAAAAATCAGAGATCTAGACCTTTTTAGCAAGTGGGAAATTTTAAATATAGGAGAAATGATGTAGCCAAAAAGCGACAAATTCAACAATTTTACTTAATGGTCATGATATGAGCTTGAGATTAACTGTAAGATGAAAAACAATATTCTAAATCTTTTTCTTTTATCGTCATCTGCGAGCTGAGACTAACTGTCCTAGAAAATCAGAGCTCTAGACCTTTTTAGTAAGTGGGAAATTTTAAATATAGGAGAAATGATGTAGCAAAAAGCGACAAATTCAACCATTTTACTTAATGGTCATGATATGAGCTTGAGATTAACTGTAAGATGAAAAACAATATTCTAAATCTTTTGTTTTATCATTATCTGCAAGCTGAGAGCTAACTGTCCTTGAAAAATCAGAGCTCTAGACCTTTTAGGAAGTGGAAAATTTTAAACATAGGAGAAATGATGTAGCCAAAAAGTGACAAATTCAACCATTTTACTTAATGGTCATGATATGAGCTTGAGATTAACTGTAAGATGAAAACAATATTCTAAATCTTTTCTTTTATCGTCATTTATAAACTGGACAACTAACTGTCCTACAAAAATCAGAGCTCTAGACCTTTTTAGCAAGTGGGAAAGTTTAAATATAGGAGAATTGATGTTGGCAAAAAGCGACAAATTGACCAATTTTACTTAATGGTCAGGATATGAGCTTGAGATTAACTGTAAGATGAAAACAATGTTCTAAATCTTCTTCTTTTATCATCATCTGCGAACTGAGGACTAACTGTCCTAGAAAAATCAGAGCTCTAGACCTTTTTAGTAAGTGGGAAATTTTAAACATAGGAGAAATGATGTAGCCAAAAAGCGACAAATTCAACCATTTTACTTAATGGTCATGATATGAGCTTGAGATTAACTATAAGATGAAAAACAATATTCTAAATGTTCTTTTTTTATCATTATCTGCGAACTGAGAGCTAACTGTCCTAGGAAAAACAGAGCTCTAGACCTTTTAGCAAGTGGGAAATTTTAAATATAGGAGGAATGATGTAGCCAAAAAGCGACAAATTCAACCATTTTACTTAATGGTCATGATATGAGCTTTGAGATTAACTGTAAGATGAAAAACAATATTCTAAATCTTTTCTTTATCGCCATCTGCGAAGCGGAGAACTAACTGTCCTTGAAAAATCAGAGCTCTAGACTTTTTTAGCAAGTGGGAAATTCCAAACATAGGAAAAATGATGTAGTCAAAAAGCGACAAATTCACCAATTTTACTTAATGGTCATGATATGAGCTTGAGATTAACTGTAAGATGAAAAACAATGTTCTAAATCTTCTTCTTTTATCATCATCCGCGAGCTGAGGACTAACTGTCCTAGAAAAATCAGAGCTCTAGACTTTTTTTGTAAGTGGGAAATTTTAAACATAGGAGAAAACGATGTAGCCAAAAAGCGACAAATTCAACCATTTTACTTAATGGTCATGATATGAGCTTGCGATTAACTATAAGATGAAAATAATATTCTAAATGTTCTTTTTTATCCTTATCTGCGAACTGAGAGCTAACTGGCCTAGATCAGAGCTTTAGACCTTTTTAGCAAGTGGGAAAATTTAAATATGGAGGAATGATATAGCCAAAAAGCGACAAATTCAACAAATTTTACTAAATTGTCATGATACGAGCTTGAGATTAACTGTAAGATGAAAACAATATTCTAAATCTGTTTGTTTTATTGTCATCTGCAAGCTGAGACTAACTGTCCTTGAAAAATCAGAGCTGTAGACCTTTTTAGGAAGTGGAAAATTTTAAACATCGGAGAAATGATGTAGCCAAAAAGCGACAAATTCAACCATTTTACTTAATGGTCATGATATGAGCTTGAGATTAACTGTAAGATGAAAAACAATATTCTAAATCTTTTTCTTTGATCGTCATCTGTAAGCTGAGGGCTAACAGTCCTAGAAAAACGAGAGCTCTAGACCTTTTTAGCAAGTGGGAAATTTTAAACATAGCGAGAAATGATGTAGCCAAAAAGCCACAAATTCAACCATTTTACTTAATGGTCATGATATGAGCTTGAAATTAACTGTAAGATG
>JAXRKP010000112.1:65000-161771 GCA_037039925.1 Doris montereyensis | reverse complement strand
TGACTACATCATTTCTCCTATGTTTGAAATTTCCCACTTACTAAAAAGGTCTAGAGCTCTGATTTTTCTAGGACAGTTAGTCCTCAGCTCGCAGATGACGATAAAAGAAAAGATTTAGAATATTGTTTTTCATCTTACAGTTAATATCAAGCTCATATCATGACCATTAAGTAAAATTGGTGAATTTGTCGCTTTTTGGCTACATCATTTCTCCTATATTTAAAATTTCCCACTTACTAAAAGGTCTAGAGCTCTGATTTTTCTAGGACAGTTAGTCCTCAGCTCGCAGATGATGATAAAAGAAGAAGATTTAGAATATTGTTTTTCATCTTACAGTTAATCTCAAGCTCATATCATGACCATTAAGTAAAATTGGTGAATTTGTCGCTTTTTGACTACATCATTTCTCCTATGTTTGAAATTTCCCACTTACTAAAAAGGTCTAGAGCTCTGATTTTTCTAGGACAGTTAGTCCTCAGCTCGCAGATGACGATAAAAGAAAAAGATTTAGAATATTGTTTTTCATCTTACAGTTAATCTCAAGCTCATATCATGACCATTAAGTAAAATTGGTGAATTTGTCGCTTTTTGACTACATCATTTCTCCTATGTTTGAAATTTCCCACTTACTAAAAAGGTCTAGAGCTCTGATTTTTTTCTAGGACAGTTAGCTCTCAGCTCGCAGATGACGATAAAAGAAGAAGATTTAGAATATTGTTTTTCATCTTACAGTTAATCTCAAGCTCATATCATGACCATTAAGTAAAATTGGTGAATTTGTCGCTTTTTGACTACATCATTTCTCCTATGTTTAAAATTTCCCACTTACTAAAAAGGTCTAGAGCTCTGATTTTTCTAGGACAGTTAGCTCTCAGCTCGCAGATGATGATAAAAGAAGAAGATTTAGAATATTGTTTTTCATCTTACAGTTAATCGCAAGCTCATATCATGACCATTAAGTAAAATTGGTGAATTTGTCGCTTTTTGGCTACATCATTTCTCCTATGTTTAAAATTTCCCACTTACTAAAAAGGTCTAGAGCTATGATTTTTCTAGGACAGTTAGTCCTCAGCTCGCAGATGATGATAAAAGAAGAAGATTTAGAACATTGTTTTTCATCTTACAGTTAATCTCAAGCTCATATCATGACCATTAAGTAAAATTGGTGAATTTGTCGCTTTTTGACTACATCATTTCTCCTATGTTTGAAATTTCCCACTTACTAAAAAGGTCTAGAGCTCTGATTTTTCTAGGACAGTTAGTCCTCAGCTCGCAGATGACGATAAAAGAAGAAGATTTAGAATATTGTTTTTCATCTTACAGTTAATCTCAAGCTCATATCATGACCATTAAGTAAAATTGGTGAATTTGTCGCTTTTTGGCTACATCATTTCTCCTATATTTAAAATTTCCCACTTACTAAAAAGGTCTAGAGCTCTGATTTTTCTAGGACAGTTAGTCCTCAGCTCGCAGATGATGATAAAAGAAGAAGATTTAGAATATTGTTTTTCATCTTACAGTTAATCTCAAGCTCATATCATGACCATTAAGTAAAATTGGTGAATTTGTCGCTTTTTGACTACATCATTTCTCCTATGTTTAAAATTTCCCACTTACTAAAAAGGTCTAGAGCTCTGATTTTTCTAGGACAGTTAGTCCTCAGCTCGCAGATGACGATAAAAGAAAAAGATTTAGAATATTGTTTTTCATCTTACAGTTAATCTCAAGCTCATATCATGACCATTAAGTAAAATTGGTGAATTTGTCGCTTTTTGACTACATCATTTCTCCTATGTTTAAAATTTCCCACTTACTAAAAAGGTCTAGAGCTCTGATTTTTCTAGGACAGTTAGTCCTCAGCTCGCAGATGATGATAAAAGAAGAAGATTTAGAATATTGTTTTTCATCTTACAGTTAATCTCAAGCTCATATCATGACCATTAAGTAAAATTGGTGAATTTGTCGCTTTTTGACTACATCATTTCTCCTATGTTTGAAATTTCCCACTTACTAAAAAGGTCTAGAGCTCTGATTTTTCTAGGACAGTTAGTCCTCAGCTCGCAGATGACGATAAAAGAAGAAGATTTAGAATATTGTTTTTCATCTTATAGTTAATCTCAAGCTCATATCATGACCATTAAGTAAAATTTGTGAATTTGTCGCTTTTTGGCTACATCATTTCTCCTATGTTTAAAATTTCCCACTTACTAAAAAGGTCTAGAGCTCTGATTTTTCTAGGACAGTTAGTCTCAGCTCGCAGATGAGATGATGATAAAAGAAGAAGATTTAGAATATTGTTTTTCATCTTACAGTTAATCTCAAGCTCATATCATGACCATTAAGTAAAATTGGTGAATTTGTCGCTTTTTGGCTACATCATTTCTCCTATATTTTAAATTTCCCACTTACTAAAAAGGTCTAGAGCTCTGATTTTTTCTAGGACAGTTAGCTCTCAGGTGGCAGATGATGATAAAAGAAGAAGATTTAGAATATTGTTTTTCATCTTATAGTTAATCTCAAGCTCATATCATGACCATTAAGTAAAATTGGTGAATTTGTCGCTTTTTGGCTACATCATTTCTCCTATGTTTAAAATTTCCCACTTACTAAAAAGGTCTAGAGCTCTGATTTTTCTAGGACAGTTAGTCCTCAGCTCGCAGATGATGATAAAAGAAGAAGATTTAGAATATTGTTTTTCATCTTACAGTTAATCTCAAGCTCATATCATGACCATTAAGTAAAATTGGTGAATTTGTCGCTTTTTGACTACATCATTTCTCCTATGTTTAAAATTTCCCACTTACTAAAAAGGTCTAGAGCTCTGATTTTTCTAGGACAGTTAGTCCTCAGCTCGCAGATGATGATAAAAGAAGAAGATTTAGAATATTGTTTTTCATCTTACAGTTAATCTCAAGCTCATATCATGACCATTAAGTAAAATTGGTGAATTTGTCGCTTTTTGACTACATCATTTCTCCTATGTTTGAAATTTCCCACTTACTAAAAAGGTCTAGAGCTTGATTTTTCTAGGACAGTTAGTCCTCAGCTCGCAGATGACGATAAAAGAAAAAGATTTAGAATATTGTTTTTCATCTTACAGTTAATCTCAAGCTCATATCATGACCATTAAGTAAAATTGGTGAATTTGTCGCTTTTTGGCTACATCATTTCTCCTATGTTTAAAATTTCCCACTTACTAAAAAGGTCTAGAGCTCTGATTTTTCTAGGACAGTTAGTCTCTCAGCTGGCAGATGATGATAAAAGAAGAAGATTTAGAATATTGTTTTTCATCTTATAGTTAATCTCAAGCTCATATCATGACCATTAAGTAAAATTGGTGAATTTGTCGCTTTTTGGCTACATCATTTCTCCTATGTTTAAAATTTCCCACTTACTAAAAAGGTCTAGAGCTATGATTTTTCTAGGACAGTTAGTCCTCAGCTCGCAGATGACGATAAAAGAAGAAGATTTAGAATATTGTTTTTCATCTTACAGTTAATCTCAAGCTCATATCATGACCATTAAGTAAAATTGGTGAATTTGTCGCTTTTTGACTACATCATTTCTCCTATGTTTAAAATTTCCCACTTACTAAAAAGGTCTAGAGCTCTGATTTTTCTAGGACAGTTAGTCCTCAGCTCGCAGATGATGATAAAAGAAGAAGATTTAGAATATTGTTTTTCATCTTACAGTTAATCTCAAGCTCATATCATGACCATTAAGTAAAATTGGTGAATTTGTCGCTTTTTGACTACATCATTTCTCCTATGTTTGAAATTTCCCACTTACTAAAAAGGTCTAGAGCTCTGATTTTTCTAGGACAGTTAGTCCTCAGCTCGCAGATGACGATAAAAGAAAAAGATTTAGAATATTGTTTTTCATCTTACAGTTAATATCAAGCTCATATCATGACCATTAAGTAAAATTGGTTGAATTTGTCGCTTTTTGGCTACATCATTTCTCCTATATTTAAAATTTCCCACTTACTAAAAAGGTCTAGAGCTCTGATTTTTCTAGGACAGTTAGTCCTCAGCTGGCAGATGATGATAAAAGAAGAAGATTTAGAATATTGTTTTTCATCTTATAGTTAATCTCAAGCTCATATCATGACCATTAAGTAAAATTGGTGAATTTGTCGCTTTTTGGCTACATCATTTCTCCTATGTTTAAAATTTCCCACTTACTAAAAAGGTCTAGAGCTATGATTTTTCTAGGACAGTTAGTCCTCAGCTCGCAGATGATGATAAAAGAAGAAGATTTAGAACATTATTTTTCATCTTACAGTTAATCTCAAGCTCATATCATGACCATTAAGTAAAATTGGTGAATTTGTCGCTTTTTGACTACATCATTTCTCCTATGTTTGAAATTTCCCACTTACTAAAAAGGTCTAGAGCTCTGATTTTTCTAGGACAGTTAGTCCTCAGCTCGCAGATGACGATAAAAAAGAAAAGATTTAGAATATTGTTTTTCATCTTACAGTTAATCTCAAGCTCATATCATGACCATTAAGTAAAATTGGTTGAATTTGTCGCTTTTTGGCTACATCATTTCTCCTATATTTAAAATTTCCCACTTACTAAAAAGGTCTAGAGCTCTGATTTTTCTAGGACAGTTAGTCTCTCAGCTGGCAGATGATGATAAAAGAAGAAGATTTAGAATATTGTTTTTCATCTTATAGTTAATCTCAAGCTCATATCATGACCATTAAGTAAAATTTGTGAATTTGTCGCTTTTTGGCTACATCATTTCTCCTATGTTTAAAATTTCCCACTTACTAAAAAGGTCTAGAGCTCTGATTTTTCTAGGACAGTTAGTCCTCAGCTCGCAGATGATGATAAAAGAAGAAGATTTAGAATATTGTTTTTCATCTTACAGTTAATCTCAAGCTCATATCATGACCATTAAGTAAAATTGGTGAATTTGTCGCTTTTTGACTACATCATTTCTCCTATGTTTGAAATTTCCCACTTACTAAAAAGGTCTAGAGCTCTGATTTTTCTAGGACAGTTAGTCCTCAGCTCGCAGATGACGATAAAAGAAAAGATTTAGAATATTGTTTTTCATCTTACAGTTAATCTCAAGCTCATATCATGACCATTAAGTAAAATTGGTGAATTTGTCGCTTTTTGACTACATCATTTCTCCTATGTTTAAAATTTCCCACTTACTAAAAAGGTCTAGAGCTCTGATTTTTCTAGGACAGTTAGTCCTCAGCTCGCAGATGATGATAAAAGAAGAAGATTTAGAATATTGTTTTTCATCTTACAGTTAATCTCAAGCTCATATCATGACCATTAAGTAAAATTGGTGAATTTGTCGCTTTTTGACTACATCATTTCTCCTATGTTTAAAATTTCCCACTTACTAAAAAGGTCTAGAGCTCTGATTTTTCTAGGACAGTTAGTCCTCAGCTCGCAGATGATGATAAAAGAAGAAGATTTAGAATATTGTTTTTCATCTTACAGTTAATCTCAAGCTCATATCATGACCATTAAGTAAAATTGGTGAATTTGTCGCTTTTTGGCTACATCATTTCTCCTATGTTTAAAATTTCCCACTTACTAAAAAGGTCTAGAGCTCTGATTTTTCTAGGACAGTTAGTCCTCAGCTCGCAGATGATGATAAAAGAAGAAGATTTAGAATATTGTTTTTCATCTTATAGTTAATCTCAAGCTCATATCATGACCATTAAGTAAAATTGGTGAATTTGTCGCTTTTTGACTACATCATTTCTCCTATGTTTAAAATTTCCCACTTACTAAAAAGGTCTAGAGCTCTGATTTTTCTAGGACAGTTAGTCCTCAGCTCGCAGATGATGATAAAAGAAGAAGATTTAGAATATTGTTTTTCATCTTACAGTTAATCTCAAGCTCATATCATGACCATTAAGTAAAATTGGTAAAATTGGTTAATTTGTCGCTTTTTGACTACATCATTTCTCCTATGTTTGAAATTTCCACACTACTAAAAAGGTCTAGAGCTCTGATTTTTCTAGGACAGTTAGTCCTCAGCTCGCAGATGATGACGATAAAAGAAAAAGATTTAGAATATTGTTTTTCATCTTACAGTTAATATCAAGCTCATATCATGACCATTAAGTAAAATTTGTGAATTTGTCGCTTTTTGGCTACATCATTTCTCCTATGTTTAAAATTTCCCACTTACTAAAAGGTCTAGAGCTCTGATTTTTCTAGGACAGTTAGTTCTCTCAGGCAGATCGCAGATGATGATAAAAGAAGAAGATTTAGAATATTATTTTTCATCTTACAGTTAATCTCAAGCTCATATCATGACCATTAAGTAAAATTGGTGAATTTGTCGCTTTTTGACTACATCATTTCTCCTATGTTTGAAATTTCCCACTTACTAAAAAGGTCTAGAGCTCTGATTTTTCTAGGACAGTTAGTCCTCAGCTCGCAGATGACGATAAAAGAAAAAGATTTAGAATATTGTTTTTCATCTTACAGTTAATATCAAGCTCATATCATGACCATTAATTAAAATTGTTGAATTTGTCGCTTTTTGGCTACATCATTTCTCCTATATTTAAAATTTCCCACTTACTAAAAAGGTCTAGAGCTCTGATTTTTCTAGGACAGTTAGTCTCAGCTGGCAGATGATGATAAAAGAAGAAGATTTAGAATATTGTTTTTCATCTTATAGTTAATCTCAAGCTCATATCATGACCATTAAGTAAAATTTGTGAATTTGTCGCTTTTTGGCTACATCATTTCTCCTATGTTTAAAATTTCCCACTTACTAAAAAGGTCTAGAGCTATGATTTTTCTAGGACAGTTAGTCCTCAGCTCGCAGATGATGATAAAAGAAGAAGATTTAGAATATTATTTTTCATCTTACAGTTAATCTCAAGCTCATATCATGACCATTAAGTAAAATTGGTGAATTTGTCGCTTTTTGACTACATCATTTCTCCTATGTTTGAAATTTCCCACTTACTAAAAAGGTCTAGAGCTCTGATTTTTCTAGGACAGTTAGTCCTCAGCTCGCAGATGACGATAAAAGAAGAAGATTTAGAATATTGTTTTTCATCTTACAGTTAATCTCAAGCTCATATCATGACCATTAAGTAAAATTGGTGAATTTGTCGCTTTTTGACTACATCATTTCTCCTATGTTTAAAATTTCCCACTTACTAAAAAGGTCTAGAGCTCTGATTTTTCTAGGACAGTTAGTCCTCAGCTCGCAGATGACGATAAAAGAAAAAGATTTAGAATATTGTTTTTCATCTTACAGTTAATATCAAGCTCATATCATGACCATTAATTAAAATTGTTGAATTTGTCGCTTTTTGGCTACATCATTTCTCCTATATTTAAAATTTCCCACTTACTAAAAAGGTCTAGAGCTCTGATTTTTCTAGGACAGTTTAGTCTCAGCTGGCAGATGATGATAAAAGAAGAAGATTTAGAATATTGTTTTTCATCTTATAGTTAATCTCAAGCTCATATCATGACCATTAAGTAAAATTTGTGAATTTGTCGCTTTTTGGCTACATCATTTCTCCTATGTTTAAAATTTCCCACTTACTAAAAAGGTCTAGAGCTATGATTTTTCTAGGACAGTTAGTCCTCAGCTCGCAGATGATGATAAAAGAAGAAGATTTAGAACATTATTTTTCATCTTACAGTTAATCTCAAGCTCATATCATGACCATTAAGTAAAATTGGTGAATTTGTCGCTTTTTGACTACATCATTTCTCCTATGTTTGAAATTTCCCACTTACTAAAAAGGTCTAGAGCTCTGATTTTTCTAGGACAGTTAGTCCTCAGCTCGCAGATGACGATAAAAAAGAAAAGATTTAGAATATTGTTTTTCATCTTACAGTTAATCTCAAGCTCATATCATGACCATTAAGTAAAATTGGTGAATTTGTCGCTTTTTGACTACATCATTTCTCCTATGTTTAAAATTTCCCACTTACTAAAAAGGTCTAGAGCTCTGATTTTTCTAGGACAGTTAGTCCTCAGCTCGCAGATGATGATAAAAGAAAAGATTTAGAATATTGTTTTTCATCTTACAGTTAATCTCAAGCTCATATCATGACCATTAAGTAAAATTGGTGAATTTGTCGCTTTTTGACTACATCATTTCTCCTATGTTTAAAATTTCCCACTTACTAAAAAGGTCTAGAGCTCTGATTTTTCTAGGACAGTTAGTCCTCAGCTCGCAGATGATGATAAAAGAAGAAGATTTAGAATATTGTTTTTCATCTTATAGTTAATCTCAAGCTCATATCATGACCATTAAGTAAAATTGGTGAATTTGTCGCTTTTTGACTACATCATTTCTCCTATGTTTAAAATTTCCCACTTACTAAAAAGGTCTAGAGCTCTGATTTTTCTAGGACAGTTAGTCCTCAGCTCGCAGATGATGATAAAAGAAGAAGATTTAGAATATTATTTTTTTCATCTTACAGTTAATCTCAAGCTCATATCATGACCATTAAGTAAAATTGGTGAATTTGTCGCTTTTTGACTACATCATTTCTCCTATGTTTGAAATTTCCCACTTACTAAAAAGGTCTAGAGCTCTGATTTTTCTAGGACAGTTAGTCCTCAGCTCGCAGATGACGATAAAAGAAAAAGATTTAGAATATTGTTTTTCATCTTACAGTTAATCTCAAGCTCATATCATGACCATTAAGTAAAATTGGTGAATTTGTCGCTTTTTGGCTACATCATTTCTCCTATGTTTAAAATTTCCCACTTACTAAAAAGGTCTAGAGCTCTGATTTTTCTAGGACAGTTAGTTCTCAGCTCGCAGATGATGATAAAAGAAGAAGATTTAGAATATTGTTTTTCATCTTATAGTTAATCTCAAGCTCATATCATGACCATTAAGTAAAATTTGGTGAATTTGTCGCTTTTTGACTACATCATTTCTCCTATGTTTAAAATTTCCCACTTACTAAAAAGGTCTAGAGCTCTGATTTTTCTAGGACAGTTAGTCCTCAGCTCGCAGATGATGATAAAAGAAGAAGATTTAGAATATTGTTTTTCATCTTACAGTTAATCTCAAGCTCATATCATGACCATTAAGTAAAATTGGTGAATTTGTCGCTTTTTGACTACATCATTTCTCCTATGTTTGAAATTTCCCACTTACTAAAAAGGTCTAGAGCTCTGATTTTTCTAGGACAGTTAGTCCTCAGCTCGCAGATGACGATAAAAGAAAAAGATTTAGAATATTGTTTTTCATCTTACAGTTAATCTCAAGCTCATATCATGACCATTAAGTAAAATTGGTGAATTTGTCGCTTTTTGGCTACATCATTTCTCCTATATTTAAAATTTCCCACTTACTAAAAAGGTCTAGAGCTCTGATTTTTCTAGGACAGTTAGTCTCTCAGCTCGCAGATGATGATAAAAGAAGAAGATTTAGAATATTGTTTTTCATCTATAGTTAATCTCAAGCTCATATCATGACCATTAAGTAAAATTTGTGAATTTGTCGCTTTTTGACTACATCATTTCTCCTATGTTTAAAATTTCCCACTTACTAAAAAGGTCTAGAGCTCTGATTTTTCTAGGACAGTTAGTCCTCAGCTCGCAGATGACGATAAAAGAAAAAGATTTAGAATATTGTTTTTCATCTTACAGTTAATCTCAAGCTCATATCATGACCATTAAGTAAAATTGGTGAATTTGTCGCTTTTTGACTACATCATTTCTCCTATGTTTAAAATTTCCCACTTACTAAAAAGGTCTAGAGCTCTGATTTTTCTAGGACAGTTAGTCCTCAGCTCGCAGATGATGATAAAAGAAGAAGATTTAGAATATTGTTTTTCATCTTACAGTTAATCTCAAGCTCATATCATGACCATTAAGTAAAATTGGTGAATTTGTCGCTTTTTGACTACATCATTTCTCCTATGTTTGAAATTTCCCACTTACTAAAAAGGTCTAGAGCTCTGATTTTTCTAGGACAGTTAGTCTCAGCTCGCAGATGACGATAAAAGAAAAAGATTTAGAATATTGTTTTTCATCTTACAGTTAATCAAGCTCATATCATGACCATTAATTAAAATGGTTGAATTTGTCGCTTTTTGGCTACATCATTTCTCCTATATTTAAAATTTCCCACTTACTAAAAAGGTCTAGAGCTCTGATTTTTCTAGGACAGTTAGCTCTCAGGTGGCAGATGATGATAAAAGAAGAACATTTAGAATATTGTTTTTCATCTTATAGTTAATCTCAAGCTCATATCATGACCATTAAGTAAAATTTGTGAATTTGTCGCTTTTTGGCTACATCATTTCTCCTATGTTTAAAATTTCCCACTTACTAAAAAGGTCTAGAGCTATGATTTTTCTAGGACAGTTAGTCCTCAGCTCGCAGATGATGATAAAAGAAGAAGATTTAGAACATTATTTTTCATCTTACAGTTAATCTCAAGCTCATATCATGACCATTAAGTAAAATTGGTGAATTTGTCGCTTTTTGACTACATCATTTCTCCTATGTTTGAAATTTCCCACTTACTAAAAAGGTCTAGAGCTCTGATTTTTCTAGGACAGTTAGTCCTCAGCTCGCAGATGACGATAAAAGAAAAGATTTAGAATATTGTTTTTCATCTTACAGTTAATATCAAGCTCATATCATGACCATTAATTAAAATGGTTGAATTTGTCGCTTTTTGGCTACATCATTTCTCCTATATTTAAAATTTCCCACTTGCTAAAAAGGTCTAGAGCTCTGATTTTTGTAGGACAGTTAGTTCTCAGGTGGCAGATGATGATAAAAGAAGAAGATTTAGAATATTGTTTTTCATCTTATAGTTAATCTCAAGCTCATATCATGACCATTAAGTAAAATTTGTGAATTTGTCGCTTTTTGGCTACATCATTTCTCCTATGTTTAAAATTTCCCACTTACTAAAAAGGTCTAGAGCTATGATTTTTCTAGGACAGTTAGTCCTCAGCTCGCAGATGATGATAAAAGAAGAAGATTTAGAACATTATTTTTCATCTTACAGTTAATCTCAAGCTCATATCATGACCATTAAGTAAAATTGGTGAATTTGTCGCTTTTTGACTACATCATTTCTCCTATGTTTGAAATTTCCCACTTACTAAAAAAGGTCTAGAGCTCTGATTTTTCTAGGACAGTTAGTCCTCAGCTCGCAGATGACGATAAAAGAAAAAGATTTAGAATATTGTTTTTCATCTTACAGTTAATATCAAGCTCATATCATGACCATTAATTAAAATGGTTGAATTTGTCGCTTTTTGGCTACATCATTTCTCCTATATTTAAAATTTCCCACTTACTAAAAAGGTCTAGAGCTCTGATTTTTGTAGGACAGTTAGCTCTCAGGTGGCAGATGATGATAAAAGAAGAAGAACATTTAGAATATTGTTTTTCATCTTATAGTTAATCGCAAGCTCATATCATGACCATTAAGTAAAATTTGTGAATTTGTCGCTTTTTGGCTACATCCTTTCTCCTATGTCTAAAATTTCCCACTTACTAAAAAGGTCTAGAGCTATGATTTTTCTAGGACAGTTAGTCCTCAGCTCGCAGATGATGATAAAAGAAGAAGATTTAGAACATTATTTTTCATCTTACAGTTAATCTCAAGCTCATATCATGACCATTAAGTAAAATTGGTGAATTTGTCGCTTTTTGACTACATCATTTCTCCTATGTTTGAAATTTCCCACTTACTAAAAAGGTCTAGAGCTCTGATTTTTCTAGGACAGTTAGTCTTCAGCTCGCAGATGACGATAAAAGAAAAGATTTAGAATATTGTTTTTCATCTTACAGTTAATATCAAGCTCATATCATGACCATTAATTAAAATTGGTTGAATTTGTCGCTTTTTGGCTACATCATTTCTCCTATATTTAAAATTTCCCACTTACTAAAAAGGTCTAAAGCTCTGATTTTTGTAGGACAGTTAGTTCTCAGGTGGCAGATGATGATAAAAGAAGAAGATTTAGAATATTGTTTTTCATCTTATAGTTAATCGCAAGCTCATATCATGACCATTAAGTAAAATTTGTGAATTTGTCGCTTTTTGACTACATCATTTCTCCTATGTTTAAAATTTCCCACTTACTAAAAAGGTCTAGAGCTATGATTTTTCTAGGACAGTTAGTCCTCAGCTCGCAGATGACGATAAAAGAAAAAGATTTAGAATATTGTTTTTCATCTTACAGTTAATCTCAAGCTCATATCATGACCATTAAGTAAAATTGGTGAATTTGTCGCTTTTTGACTACATCATTTCTCCTATGTTTGAAATTTCCCACTTACTAAAAAGGTCTAGAGCTCTG
Organism: Doris montereyensis; assembly: GCA_037039925.1. NCBI lineage: Eukaryota > Metazoa > Mollusca > Gastropoda > Nudibranchia > Dorididae > Doris > Doris montereyensis. The sequence continues at coordinate 149,469 of JAXRKP010000112.1, read as the reverse complement.
ATTTTTCTAGGACAGTTAGTCCTCAGCTCGCAGATGACGATAAAAGAAGAAGATTTAGAATATTGTTTTTCATCTTACAGTTAATATCAAGCTCATATCATGACCATTAATTAAAATTAAAATTTATTGAATTTTTGTCGCTTTTTGGCTACATCATTTCTCCTATATTTAAAATTTCCCACTTACTAAAAAGGTCTAGAGCTCTGATTTTTTCTAGGACAGTTAGTCTCAGCTGGCAGATGATGATAAAAGAAGAAGATTTAGAATATTGTTTTTCATCTTATAGTTAATCTCAAGCTCATATCATGACCATTAAGTAAAATTTGTGAATTTGTCGCTTTTTGGCTACATCATTTCTCCTATGTTTAAAATTTCCCACTTACTAAAAAGGTCTAGAGCTATGATTTTTCTAGGACAGTTAGTCCTCAGCTCGCAGATGATGATAAAAGAAGAAGATTTAGAATATTATTTTTCATCTTACAGTTAATCTCAAGCTCATATCATGACCATTAAGTAAAAATTGGTGAATTTGTCGCTTTTTGACTACATCATTTCTCCTATGTTTGAAATTTCCCACTTACTAAAAAGGTCTAGAGCTCTGATTTTTCTAGGACAGTTAGTCCTCAGCTCGCAGATGACGATAAAAGAAAAGATTTAGAATATTGTTTTTCATCTTACAGTTAATATCAAGCTCATATCATGACCATTAATTAAAATGGTTGAATTTGTCGCTTTTTGGCTACATCATTTCTCCTATATTTAAAATTTCCCACTTGCTAAAAAGGTCTAGAGCTCTGATTTTTGTAGGACAGTTAGCTCTCAGGTGGCAGATGATGATAAAAGAAGAAGATTTAGAATATTGTTTTTCATCTTATAGTTAATCGCAAGCTCATATCATGACCATTAAGTAAAATTTGTGAATTTGTCGCTTTTTGGCTACATCCTTTCTCCTATGTCTAAAATTTCCCACTTACTAAAAAGGTCTAGAGCTATGATTTTTCTAGGACAGTTAGTCCTCAGCTCGCAGATGATGATAAAAGAAGAAGATTTAGAATATTATTTTTCATCTTACAGTTAATCTCAAGCTCATATCATGACCATTAAGTAAAATTGGTGAATTTGTCGCTTTTTGACTACATCATTTCTCCTATGTTTGAAATTTCCCACTTACTAAAAAGGTCTAGAGCTCTGATTTTTCTAGGACAGTTAGTCCTCAGCTCGCAGATGACGATAAAAGAAAAAGATTTAGAATATTGTTTTTCATCTTACAGTTAATATCAAGCTCATATCATGACCATTAATTAAAATTGGTTGAATTTGTCGCTTTTTGGCTACATCATTTCTCCTATATTTAAAATTTCCCACTTACTAAAAAGGTCTAGAGCTCTGATTTTTCTAGGACAGTTAGTTCTCAGGTGGCAGATGATGATAAAAGAAGAACATTTAGAATATTGTTTTTCATCTTATAGTTAATCTCAAGCTCATATCATGACCATTAAGTAAAATTTGTGAATTTGTCGCTTTTTGACTACATCATTTCTCCTATGTTTAAAATTTCCCACTTACTAAAAAGGTCTAGAGCTATGATTTTTCTAGGACAGTTAGTCCTCAGCTCGCAGATGACGATAAAAGAAAAAGATTTAGAATATTATTTTTCATCTTACAGTTAATCTCAAGCTCATATCATGACCATTAAGTAAAATTGGTGAATTTGTCGCTTTTTGACTACATCATTTCTCCTATGTTTGAAATTTCCCACTTACTAAAAAGGTCTAGAGCTCTTATGATTTTTCTAGGACAGTTAGTCCTCAGCTCGCAGATGACGATAAAAGAAAAAGATTTAGAATATTGTTTTTCATCTTACAGTTAATATCAAGCTCATATCATGACCATTAATTAAAATTGGTTGAATTTGTCGCTTTTTGGCTACATCATTTCTCCTATATTTAAAATTTCCCACTTACTAAAAAGGTCTAGAGCTCTGATTTTTCTAGGACAGTTAGTCTCTCAGCTGGCAGATGATGATAAAAGAAGAAGATTTAGAATATTGTTTTTCATCTTATAGTTAATCTCAAGCTCATATCATGACCATTAAGTAAAATTTGTGAATTTGTCGCTTTTTGGCTACATCATTTCTCCTATATTTAAAATTTCCCACTTACTAAAAAGGTCTAGAGCTATGATTTTTCTAGGACAGTTAGTCCTCAGCTCGCAGATGATGATAAAAGAAGAAGATTTAGAATATTATTTTTCATCTTACAGTTAATCTCAAGCTCATATCATGACCATTAAGTAAAATTGGTGAATTTGTCGCTTTTTGACTACATCATTTCTCCTATGTTTGAAATTTCCCACTTACTAAAAAGGTCTAGAGCTCTGATTTTTCTAGGACAGTTAGTCCTCAGCTCGCAGATGACGATAAAAGAAAAAGATTTAGAATATTGTTTTTCATCTTACAGTTAATATCAAGCTCATATCATGACCATTAATTAAAATGGTTGAATTTGTCGCTTTTTGGCTACATCATTTCTCCTATATTAAAATTTCCCACTTACTAAAAAGGTCTAGAGCTCTGATTTTTGTAGGACAGTTAGTCTCTCAGGTGGCAGATGATGATAAAAGAAGAAGATTTAGAATATTGTTTTTCATCTTATAGTTAATCGCAAGCTCATATCATGACCATTAAGTAAAATTTGTGAATTTGTCGCTTTTTGGCTACATCATTTCTCCTATGTTTAAAATTTCCCACTTACTAAAAAGGTCTAGAGCTATGATTTTTCTAGGACAGTTAGTCCTCAGCTCGCAGATGACGATAAAAGAAAAAGATTTAGAATATTATTTTTCATCTTACAGTTAATCTCAAGCTCATATCATGACCATTAAGTAAAATTGGTGAATTTGTCGCTTTTTGACTACATCATTTCTCCTATGTTTAAAATTTCCCACTTACTAAAAAGGTCTAGAGCTCTGATTTTTCTAGGACAGTTAGCTCTCAGCTCGCAGATGATGATAAAAGAAAAGATTTAGAATATTGTTTTTCATCTTATAGTTAATATCAAGCTCATATCATGACCATTAAGTAAAATTGGTGAATTTGTCGCTTTTTGGCTACATCATTTCTCCTATGTTTAAAATTTCCCACTTACTAAAAAGGTCTAGAGCTCTGATTTTTCTAGGACAGTTAGTCCTCAGCTGGCAGATGATGATAAAAGAAGAAGATTTAGAATATTGTTTTTCATCTTACAGTTAATCTCAAGCTCATATCATGACCATTAAGTAAAATTGTGAATTTGTCGCTTTTTGGCTACATCATTTCTCCTATGTTTAAAATTTCCCACTTACTAAAAAGGTCTAGAGCTCTGATTTTTCTAGGACAGTTAGTCCTCAGCTCGCAGATGATGATAAAAGAAGAAGATTTAGAATATTATTTTTCATCTTACAGTTAATCTCAAGCTCATATCATGACCATTAAGTAAAATTGGTGAATTTGTCGCTTTTTGACTACATCATTTCTCCTATGTTTGAAATTTCCCACTTACTAAAAAGGTCTAGAGCTCTGATTTTTCTAGGACAGTTAGTCCTCAGCTCGCAGATGACGATAAAAAGAAAAGATTTAGAATATTGTTTTTCATCTTACAGTTAATATCAAGCTCATATCATGACCATTAATTAAAATTGGTTGAATTTGTCGCTTTTTGGCTACATCATTTCTCCTATATTTAAAATTTCCCACTTACTAAAAAGGTCTAGAGCTCTGATTTTTCTAGGACAGTTAGTCTCTCAGGTGGCAGATGATGATAAAAGAAGAAGATTTAGAATATTGTTTTTCATCTTATAGTTAATCTCAAGCTCATATCATGACCATTAAGTAAAATTTGTGAATTTGTCGCTTTTTGGCTACATCATTTCTCCTATGTTTAAAATTTCCCACTTACTAAAAAGGTCTAGAGCTATGATTTTTCTAGGACAGTTAGTCCTCAGCTCGCAGATGATGATAAAAGAAGAAGATTTAGAACATTATTTTTCATCTTACAGTTAATCTCAAGCTCATATCATGACCATTAAGTAAAATTGGTGAATTTGTCGCTTTTTGACTACATCATTTCTCCTATGTTTGAAATTTCCCACTTACTAAAAAGTCTAGAGGTCTGATTTTTCTAGGAAGTCTAGAGCTCTGATTTTTCTAGGACAGTTAGTCCTCAGCTCGCAGATGACGATAAAAGAAAAAGATTTAGAATATTGTTTTTCATCTTACAGTTAATATCAAGCTCATATCATGACCATTAATTAAAATTGGTTGAATTTGTCGCTTTTTGGCTACATCATTTCTCCTATATTTAAAATTTCCCACTTACTAAAAAGGTCTAGAGCTCTGATTTTTGTAGGACAGTTAGTTCTCAGGTGGCAGATGATGATAAAAAAGAAGAAGATTTAGAATATTGTTTTTCATCTTATAGTTAATCGCAAGCTCATATCATGACCATTAAGTAAAAAATTTGTGAATTTGTCGCTTTTTGGCTACATCATTTCTCCTATGTTTAAAATTTCCCACTTACTAAAAAGGTCTAGAGCTATGATTTTTCTAGGACAGTTAGTCCTCAGCTCGCAGATGATGATAAAAGAAAAAGATTTAGAACATTATTTTTCATCTTACAGTTAATCTCAAGCTCATATCATGACCATTAAGTAAAATTGGTGAATTTGTCGCTTTTTGACTACATCATTTCTCCTATGTTTGAAATTTCCCACTTACTAAAAAGGTCTAGAGCTCTGATTTTTCTAGGACAGTTAGTCCTCAGCTCGCAGATGACGATAAAAGAAAAAGATTTAGAATATTGTTTTTCATCTTACAGTTAATATCAAGCTCATATCATGACCATTAATTAAAATTGTTGAATTTGTCGCTTTTTGGCTACATCATTTCTCCTATATTTAAAATTTCCCACTTACTAAAAAGGTCTAGAGCTCTGATTTTTCTAGGACAGTTAGTTCTCAGGTGGCAGATGATGATAAAAAAGAAGAAGATTTAGAATATTGTTTTTCATCTTATAGTTAATCTCAAGCTCATATCATGACCATTAAGTAAAATTGTGAATTTGTCGCTTTTTGGCTACATCATTTCTCCTATGTTAAAATTTCCCACTTACTAAAAAGGTCTAGAGCTATATTTTTCTAGGACAGTTAGTCCTCAGCTCGCAGATGATGATAAAAGAAGAAGATTTAGAACATTATTTTTCATCTTACAGTTAATCTCAAGCTCATATCATGACCATTAAGTAAAATTGGTGAATTTGTCGCTTTTTGACTACATCATTTCTCCTATGTTTGAAATTTCCCACTTACTAAAAAGGTCTAGAGCTCTGATTTTTCTAGGACAGTTAGTCTCTCAGCTCGCAGATGACGATAAAAGAAAAGATTTAGAATATTGTTTTTTTCATCTTACAGTTAATATCAAGCTCATATCATGACCATTAATTAAAATTGGTTGAATTTGTCGCTTTTTGGCTACATCATTTCTCCTATATTTAAAATTTCCCACTTGCTAAAAAGGTCTAGAGCTCTGATTTTTGTAGGACAGTTAGTTCTCAGGTGGCAGATGATGATAAAAGAAGAAGATTTAGAATATTGTTTTTCATCTTATAGTTAATCGCAAGCTCATATCATGACCATTAAGTAAGTAAAATTTGTGAATTTGTCGCTTTTTGGCTACATCCTTTCTCCTATGTCTAAAATTTCCCACTTACTAAAAAGGTCTAGAGCTATGATTTTTCTAGGACAGTTAGTCCTCAGCTCGCAGATGATGATAAAAGAAGAAGATTTAGAACATTATTTTTCATCTTACAGTTAATCTCAAGCTCATATCATGACCATTAAGTAAAATTGGTGAATTTGTCGCTTTTTGACTACATCATTTCTCCTATGTTTGAAATTTCCCACTTACTAAAAAGGTCTAGAGCTCTGATTTTTCTAGGACAGTTAGTCCTCAGCTCGCAGATGACGATAAAAGAAAAGATTTAGAATATTGTTTTTCATCTTACAGTTAATATCAAGCTCATATCATGACCATTAAGTAAAAATTGGTGAATTTGTCGCTTTTTGGCTACATCATTTCTCCTATATTTAAAATTTCCCACTTACTAAAAAGGTCTAGAGCTCTGATTTTTCTAGGACAGTTAGTCTCAGCTCGCAGATGATGATAAAAGAAGAAGATTTAGAATATTGTTTTTCATCTTATAGTTAATCTCAAGCTCATATCATGACCATTAAGTAAAATTGGTGAATTTGTCGCTTTTTGACTACATCATTTCTCCTATGTTTGAAATTTCCCACTTACTAAAAAGGTCTAGAGCTCTGATTTTTCTAGGACAGTTAGTCCTCAGCTCGCAGATGACGATAAAAGAAAAAGATTTAGAATATTGTTTTTCATCTTACAGTTAAATATCAAGCTCATATCATGACCATTAATTAAAATTGGTTGAATTTGTCGCTTTTTGGCTACATCATTTCTCCTATATTTAAAATTTCCCACTTACTAAAAAGGTCTAGAGCTCTGATTTTTCTAGGACAGTTAGTCTCAGGTGGCAGATGATGATAAAAGAAGAAGATTTAGAATATTGTTTTTCATCTTATAGTTAATCTCAAGCTCATATCATGACCATTAAGTAAAATTTGTGAATTTGTCGCTTTTTGGCTACATCATTTCTCCTATGTTTAAAATTTCCCACTTACTAAAAAGGTCTAGAGCTATGATTTTTCTAGGACAGTTAGTCCTCAGCTCGCAGATGATGATAAAAGAAGAAGATTTAGAATATTATTTTTCATCTTACAGTTAATCTCAAGCTCATATCATGACCATTAAGTAAAATTGGTGAATTTGTCGCTTTTTGACTACATCATTTCTCCTATGTTTAAAATTTCCCACTTACTAAAAAGGTCTAGAGCTCTGATTTTTCTAGGACAGTTAGTCCTCAGCTCGCAGATGATGATAAAAGAAAAAGATTTAGAATATTGTTTTTCATCTTACAGTTAATCTCAAGCTCATATCATGACCATTAAGTAAAATTGGTGAATTTGTCGCTTTTTGACTACATCATTTCTCCTATGTTTGAAATTTCCCACTTACTAAAAAGGTCTAGAGCTCTGATTTTTCTAGGACAGTTAGTCCTCAGCTCGCAGATGAGATAAAAGAAAAAGATTTAGAATATTGTTTTTCATCTTACAGTTAATCTCAAGCTCATATCATGACCATTAAGTAAAATTGGTGAATTTGTCGCTTTTTGGCTACATCATTTCTCCTATATTTAAAATTTCCCACTTACTAAAAAGGTCTAGAGCTCTGATTTTTCTAGGACAGTTAGTCTCAGCTGGCAGATGATGATAAAAGAAGAAGATTTAGAATATTGTTTTTCATCTTATAGTTAATCTCAAGCTCATATCATGACCATTAAGTAAAATTTGTGAATTTGTCGCTTTTTGGCTACATCATTTCTCCTATGTCTAAAATTTCCCACTTACTAAAAAGGTCTAGAGCTATGATTTTTCTAGGACAGTTAGTCCTCAGCTCGCAGATGATGATAAAAGAAGAAGATTTAGAATATTATTTTTCATCTTACAGTTAATCTCAAGCTCATATCATGACCATTAAGTAAAATTGGTGAATTTGTCGCTTTTTGACTACATCATTTCTCCTATGTTTGAAATTTCCCACTTACTAAAAAGGTCTAGAGCTCTGATTTTTTTTCTAGGACAGTTAGTCCTCAGCTCGCAGATGACGATAAAAGAAAAGATTTAGAATATTGTTTTTCATCTTACAGTTAATATCAAGCTCATATCATGACCATTAATTAAAATTGGTTGAATTTGTCGCTTTTTGGCTACATCATTTCTCCTATATTTAAAATTTCCCACTTGCTAAAAAGGTCTAGAGCTCTGATTTTTGTAGGACAGTTAGCTCTCAGGTGGCAGATGATGATAAAAGAAGAAGATTTAGAATATTGTTTTTCATCTTATAGTTAATCGCAAGCTCATATCATGACCATTAAGTAAAATTTGTGAATTTGTCGCTTTTTGGCTACATCCTTTCTCCTATGTCTAAAATTTCCCACTTACTAAAAAGGTCTAGAGCTATGATTTTTCTAGGACAGTTAGTCCTCAGCTCGCAGATGATGATAAAAAAAGAAGATTTAGAACATTATTTTTCATCTTACAGTTAATCTCAAGCTCATATCATGACCATTAAGTAAAATTGGTGAATTTGTCGCTTTTTGACTACATCATTTCTCCTATGTTTGAAATTTCCCACTTACTAAAAAGGTCTAGAGGTCTGATTTTTCTAGGACAGTTAGTCTTCAGCTCGCAGATGACGATAAAAGAAAGATTTAGAATATTGTTTTTCATCTTACAGTTAATATCAAGCTCATATCATGACCATTAATTAAAATTGGTGAATTTGTCGCTTTTTGGCTACATCATTTCTCCTATATTTAAAATTTCCCACTTACTAAAAAGGTCTAAAGCTCTGATTTTTGTAGGACAGTTAGTTCTCAGGTGGCAGATGATGATAAAAGAAGAAGATTTAGAATATTGTTTTTCATCTTATAGTTAATCGCAAGCTCATATCATGACCATTAAGTAAAATTTGTGAATTTGTCGCTTTTTGGCTACATCATTTCTCCTATGTTTAAAATTTCCCACTTACTAAAAAGGTCTAGAGCTATGATTTTTCTAGGACAGTTAGTCCTCAGCTCGCAGATGACGATAAAAGAAGAAGATTTAGAACATTATTTTTCATCTTACAGTTAATCTCAAGCTCATATCATGACCATTAAGTAAAATTGGTGAATTTGTCGCTTTTTGACTACATCATTTCTCCTATGTTTGAAATTTCCCACTTACTAAAAAGGTCTAGAGCTCTGATTTTTCTAGGACAGTTAGTCCTCAGCTCGCAGATGACGATAAAAGAAAAGATTTAGAATATTGTTTTTCATCTTACAGTTAATATCAAGCTCATATCATGACCATTAATTAAAATTGGTTGAATTTGTCGCTTTTTGGCTACATCATTTCTCCTATATTTAAAATTTCCCACTTGCTAAAAAGGTCTAGAGCTCTGATTTTTGTAGGACAGTTAGTTCTCAGGTGGCAGATGATGATAAAAGAAAAGATTTAGAATATTGTTTTTCATCTTATAGTTAATCTCAAGCTCATATCATGACCATTAAGTAAAATTTGTGAATTTGTCGCTTTTTGACTACATCATTTCTCCTATGTTTAAAATTTCCCACTTACTAAAAAGGTCTAGAGCTATGATTTTTCTAGGACAGTTAGTCCTCAGCTCGCAGATGACGATAAAAAAGAAAAAGATTTAGAATATTTTTCATCTTACAGTTAATCTCAAGCTCATATCATGACCATTAAGTAAAATTGGTGAATTTGTCGCTTTTTGACTACATCATTTCTCCTATGTTTGAAATTTCCCACTTACTAAAAAGGTCTAGAGCTCTGATTTTTCTAGGACAGTTAGTCCTCAGCTCGCAGATGACGATAAAAAAAAAAAGATTTAGAATATTGTTTTTCATCTTACAGTTAATATCAAGCTCATATCATGACCATTAATTAAAATTGGTTGAATTTGTCGCTTTTTGGCTACATCATTTCTCCTATATTTAAAATTTCCCACTTACTAAAAAGGTCTAGAGCTCTGATTTTTCTAGGACAGTTAGCTCTCAGGTGGCAGATGATGATAAAAGAAGAAGATTTAGAATATTGTTTTTCATCTTATAGTTAATCTCAAGCTCATATCATGACCATTAAGTAAAATTGGTGAATTTGTCGCTTTTTGACTACATCATTTCTCCTATGTTTGAAATTTCCCACTTACTAAAAAGGTCTAGAGCTCTGATTTTTCTAGGACAGTTAGTCCTCAGCTCGCAGATGACGATAAAAGAAAAAGATTTAGAATATTGTTTTTCATCTTACAGTTAATCTCAAGCTCATATCATGACCATTAAGTAAAATTGGTGAATTTGTCGCTTTTTGACTACATCATTTCTCCTATGTTTAAAATTTCCCACTTACTAAAAAGGTCTAGAGCTCTGATTTTTCTAGGACAGTTAGCTCTCAGCTCGCAGATGATGATAAAAGAAGAAGATTTAGAATATTGTTTTTCATCTTATAGTTAATCTCAAGCTCATATCATGACCATTAAGTAAAATTGGTGAATTTGTCGCTTTTTGGCTACATCATTTCTCCTATGTTTAAAATTTCCCACTTACTAAAAAGGTCTAGAGCTATGATTTTTCTAGGACAGTTAGTCCTCAGCTCGCAGATGATGATAAAAGATAAAAAGAAGATTTAGAATATTGTTTTTCATCTTATAGTTAATCTCAAGCTCATATCATGACCATTAAGTAAAATTTGTGAATTTGTCGCTTTTTGACTACATCATTTCTCTATATTTAAAATTTCCCACTTACTAAAAAGGTCTAGAGCTCTGATTTTTCTAGGACAGTTAGTCCTCAGCTCGCAGATGACGATAAAAAGAAGAAGATTTAGAATATTGTTTTTCATCTTACAGTTAATCTCAAGCTCATATCATGACCATTAAGTAAAATTGGTGAATTTGTCGCTTTTTGACTACATCATTTCTCCTATGTTTAAAATTTCCCACTTACTAAAAAGGTCTAGAGCTCTGATTTTTCTAGGACAGTTAGTCCTCAGCTCGCAGATGATGATAAAAGAAGAAGATTTAGAATATTGTTTTTCATCTTATAGTTAATCTCAAGCTCATATCATGACCATTAAGTAAAATTGGTGAATTTGTCGCTTTTTGACTACATCATTTCTCCTATGTTTAAAATTTCCCACTTACTAAAAAGGTCTAGAGCTCTGATTTTTCTAGGACAGTTAGTCCTCAGCTCGCAGATGATGATAAAAGAAGAAGATTTAGAATATTGTTTTTCATCTTACAGTTAATCTCAAGCTCATATCATGACCATTAAGTAAAATTGGTGAATTTGTCGCTTTTTGACTACATCATTTCTCCTATGTTTGAAATTTCCCACTTACTAAAAAGGTCTAGAGCTCTGATTTTTCTAGGACAGTTAGTCCTCAGCTCGCAGATGACGATAAAAGAAGAAGATTTAGAATATTGTTTTTCATCTTACAGTTAATCTCAAGCTCATATCATGACCATTAAGTAAAATTGGTGAATTTGTCGCTTTTTGACTACATCATTTCTCCTATGTTTGAAATTTCCCACTTACTAAAAAGGTCTAGAGCTCTGATTTTTCTAGGACAGTTAGTTCTCAGCTCGCAGATGACGATAAAAGAAAAAGATTTAGAATATTGTTTTTCATCTTACAGTTAATCTCAAGCTCATATCATGACCATTAAGTAAAATTTGTGAATTTGTCGCTTTTTGACTACATCATTTCTCCTATGTTTAAAATTTCCCACTTACTAAAAAGGTCTAGAGCTCTGATTTTTCTAGGACAGTTAGTCTCAGCTCGCAGATGATGATAAAAGAAGAAGATTTAGAATATTATTTTTCATCTTACAGTTAATCTCAAGCTCATATCATGACCATTAAGTAAAATTGGTGAATTTGTCGCTTTTTGACTACATCATTTCTCCTATGTTTGAAATTTCCCACTTACTAAAAAGGTCTAGAGCTCTGATTTTTCTAGGACAGTTAGTCCTCAGCTCGCAGATGACGATAAAAGAAGAAGATTTAGAATATTGTTTTTCATCTTACAGTTAATATCAAGCTCATATCATGACCATTAATTAAAATTGTTGAATTTGTCGCTTTTTGGCTACATCATTTCTCCTATATTTAAAATTTCCCACTTACTAAAAAGGTCTAGAGCTCTGATTTTTCTAGGACAGTTAGTTAGCTCTCAGGTGGCAGATGATGATAAAAGAAGAAGATTTAGAATATTGTTTTTCATCTTATAGTTAATCGCAAGCTCATATCATGACCATTAAGTAAAATTTGTGAATTTGTCGCTTTTTGGCTACATCCTTTCTCCTATGTCTAAAATTTCCCACTTACTAAAAAGGTCTAGAGCTATGATTTTTCTAGGACAGTTAGTCCTCAGCTCGCAGATGATGATAAAAGAAGAAGATTTAGAACATTATTTTTCATCTTACAGTTAATCTCAAGCTCATATCATGACCATTAAGTAAAATTGGTGAATTTGTCGCTTTTTGACTACATCATTTCTCCTATGTTTGAAATTTCCCACTTACTAAAAAGGTCTAGAGCTCTGATTTTTTCTAGGACAGTTAGTCCTCAGCTCGCAGATGACGATAAAAGAAAAAGATTTAGAATATTGTTTTTCATCTTACAGTTAATATCAAGCTCATATCATGACCATTAAGTAAAATTGTTGAATTTGTCGCTTTTTGGCTACATCATTTCTCCTATATTTAAAATTTCCCACTTACTAAAAAGGTCTAGAGCTCTGATTTTTCTAGGACAGTTAGTTCTCAGCTGGCAGAGATGATGATAAAAGAAGAAGATTTAGAATATTGTTTTTCATCTTACAGTTAATCTCAAGCTCATATCATGACCATTAAGTAAAATTGGTGAATTTGTCGCTTTTTGACTACATCATTTCTCCTATGTTTGAAATTTCCCACTTACTAAAAAGGTCTAGAGCTCTGATTTTTCTAGGACAGTTAGTCCTCAGCTCGCAGATGACGATAAAAGAAAAGATTTAGAATATTGTTTTTCATCTTACAGTTAATATCAAGCTCATATCATGACCATTAAGTAAAATTGTTGAATTTGTCGCTTTTTGACTACATCATTTCTCCTATGTTAAAATTTCCCACTTACTAAAAAGGTCTAGAGCTCTGATTTTTCTAGGACAGTTAGTCTCTCAGGTGGCAGATGATGATAAAAGAAGAAGATTTAGAATATTGTTTTTCATCTTATAGTTAATCTCAAGCTCATATCATGACCATTAATTAAAATTGGTGAATTTGTCGCTTTTTGACTACATCATTTCTCCTATGTTTAAAATTTCCCACTTACTAAAAAGGTCTAGAGCTCTGATTTTTCTAGGACAGTTAGTCCTCAGCTCGCAGATGATGATAAAAGAAGAAGATTTAGAATATTATTTTTCATCTTACAGTTAATCTCAAGCTCATATCATGACCATTAAGTAAAATTGGTGAATTTGTCGCTTTTTGACTACATCATTTCTCCTATGTTTGAAATTTCCCACTTACTAAAAAGGTCTAGAGCTCTGATTTTTCTAGGACAGTTAGTCCTCAGCTCGCAGATGACGATAAAAGAAAAAGATTTAGAATATTGTTTTTCATCTTACAGTTAATATCAAGCTCATATCATGACCATTAAGTAAAATTGGTTGAATTTGTCGCTTTTTGGCTACATCATTTCTCCTATATTTAAAATTTCCCACTTACTAAAAAGGTCTAGAGCTCTGATTTTTCTAGGACAGTTAGTCTCTCAGCTGGCAGATGATGATAAAAGAAGAAGATTTAGAATATTGTTTTTCATCTTATAGTTAATCTCAAGCTCATATCATGACCATTAAGTAAAATTGTGAATTTGTCGCTTTTTGACTACATCATTTCTCCTATGTTTAAAATTTCCCACTTACTAAAAAGGTCTAGAGCTCTGATTTTTCTAGGACAGTTAGTCCTCAGCTCATATCATGACCATTAATTAAAATGGTTGAATTTGTGGCTTTTGGCTACATCATTTCTCCTATAGATTTCCCACTCGCAGATGACGATAAAAGAAAAAGATTTAGAATATTGTTTTTCATCTTATAGTTAATCTCAAGCTCATATCATGACCATTAAGTAAAATTGGTGAATTTGTCGCTTTTTGACTACATCATTTCTCCTATGTTAAAATTTCCCACTTACTAAAAAGGTCTAGAGCTCTGATTTTTCTAGGACAGTTAGTCCTCAGCTCGCAGATGATGATAAAAGAAGAAGATTTAGAATATTGTTTTTCATCTTACAGTTAATCTCAAGCTCATATCATGACCATTAAGTAAAATTGGTGAATTTGTCGCTTTTTGACTACATCATTTCTCCTATGTTTAAAATTTCCCACTTACTAAAAAGGTCTAGAGCTCTGATTTTTCTAGGACAGTTAGCTCTCAGCTCGCAGATGATGATAAAAGAAGAAGATTTAGAATATTGTTTTTCATCTTATAGTTAATCTCAAGCTCATATCATGACCATTAAGTAAAATTGGTGAATTTGTCGCTTTTTGACTACATCATTTCTCCTATGTTTAAAATTTCCCACTTACTAAAAAGGTCTAGAGCTCTGATTTTTCTAGGACAGTTAGTCCTCAGCTCGCAGATGACGATAAAAGAAAAAGATTTAGAATATTATTTTTCATCTTACAGTTAATCTCAAGCTCATATCATGACCATTAAGTAAAATTGGTGAATTTGTCGCTTTTTGACTACATCATTTCTCCTATGTTTGAAATTTCCCACTTACTAAAAAGGTCTAGAGCTCTGATTTTTCTAGGACAGTTAGTCCTCAGCTCGCAGATGACGATAAAAGAAAAGATTTAGAATATTGTTTTTCATCTTACAGTTAATATCAAGCTCATATCATGACCATTAATTAAAATGGTTGAATTTGTCGCTTTTTGGCTACATCATTTCTCCTATATTTAAAATTTCCCACTTGCTAAAAAGGTCTAGAGCTCTGATTTTTGTAGGACAGTTAGTTCTCAGGTGGCAGATGATGATAAAAGAAGAAGATTTAGAATATTGTTTTTCATCTTATAGTTAATCGCAAGCTCATATCATGACCATTAAGTAAAATTTGTGAATTTGTCGCTTTTTGACTACATCATTTCTCCTATGTTTAAAATTTCCCACTTACTAAAAAGGTCTAGAGCTATGATTTTTCTAGGACAGTTAGTCCTCAGCTCGCAGATGACGATAAAAGAAAAAGATTTAGAATATTATTTTTCATCTTACAGTTAATCTCAAGCTCATATCATGACCATTAAGTAAAATTGGTTGAATTTGTCGCTTTTTGACTACATCATTTCTCCTATGTTTAAAATTTCCCACTTACTAAAAAGGTCTAGAGCTCTGATTTTTTCTAGGACAGTTAGTCTCAGCTCGCAGATGATGATAAAAGAAGAAGATTTAGAATATTGTTTTTCATCTTATAGTTAATCTCAAGCTCATATCATGACCATTAAGTAAAATTGGTGAATTTGTCGCTTTTTGACTACATCATTTCTCCTATGTTTAAAATTTCCCACTTACTAAAAAGGTCTAGAGCTCTGATTTTTCTAGGACAGTTAGTCCTCAGCTCGCAGATGATGATAAAAGAAGAAGATTTAGAATATTGTTTTTCATCTTACAGTTAATCTCAAGCTCATATCATGACCATTAAGTAAAATTTGTGAATTTGTCGCTTTTTGACTACATCATTTCTCCTATGTTTAAAATTTCCCACTTACTAAAAAGGTCTAGAGCTCTGATTTTTCTAGGACAGTTAGTCCTCAGCTCGCAGATGATGATAAAAGAAGAAGATTTAGAATATTGTTTTTCATCTTACAGTTAATCTCAAGCTCATATCATGACCATTAAGTAAAATTGGTGAATTTGTCGCTTTTTGACTACATCATTTCTCCTATGTTTGAAATTTCCCACTTACTAAAAAGGTCTAGAGCTCTGATTTTTCTAGGACAGTTAGTCTCTCAGCTCGCAGATGACGATAAAAGAAAAAGATTTAGAATATTGTTTTTCATCTTACAGTTAATATCAAGCTCATATCATGACCATTAAGTAAAATTGGTGAATTTGTCGCTTTTTGGCTACATCATTTCTCCTATATTTAAAATTTCCCACTTACTAAAAAGGTCTAGAGCTCTGATTTTTTCTAGGACAGTTAGTCTCTCAGGTCGCAGATGATGATAAAAGAAGAAGATTTAGAATATTATTTTTCATCTTATAGTTAATCTCAAGCTCATATCATGACCATTAAGTAAAATTGGTGAATTTGTCGCTTTTTGACTACATCATTTCTCCTATGTTTGATCCCACTTGCTAAAAAGGTCTAAAGCTCTGATTTTTGTAGGACAGTTAGTTCAAATTGGGAAAACAACGGTAACAATTAAGCGAATTTGTGGGAATCGTCATGAGAAAGCGTTTCCAGGGATGTGAGAAGAGCAGAAAATAGTATTTCTTTATAACTATAGATATATATTAAACTTGTTTATCAGTGGAGAAACAATGCTTGAATTTAATACGTACTTTAGAGTTTAACCATATAAAACATACAATAGTGAAAAAGTAAAAGTTATTCAGAATGGGAATCTGATAAAGAATTATCTATCATTTAACGATCCTATAAAACATTCTTGTCAATTGTATCAAAATAATATTTACGATCAGAACTTTATTTTATCAAAAATTATGAGAAACCGAATAAATTGATCTATCACACAATTAAAGAAAAATTTAACATTTCAAAGTTCAAATAAAAGATAACGATGATAATATTATTAACAGAACTATTATCTATCTATATTCTATAAACTTGCTATGAAAATGAATGTATGTTGGTGATGAGAAGTAAAGAACTATTATCTATCTATATTCTATATGTGAAAATTAGAATGTATATCCTTTTGGAAGTAATAATAAAGTATTTAAATTGAACCTTAGGTATATTATCTATCTATATTCTATATATGAAAATGAATGTACGTGAGAAGTAACAGAACTATTATCTATCTATATTCTGAATGTATATGAAAATGAATGTTTTACGTGAAGTAACAGAACTTTTTATCTATCTATATTCAGTTGTTATCTAGATGAAAATGAATGAAATAACTATGTGATGAAGTAACAGAACTTTTATCTATCTATATTATTATATGTGAAAATGAATGTACGTGAGAAGTAACAGAACTTTTATCTATCTATATTCAATAGATGAAAATGAATGTAAAGAACTTGTGAGAAGTAACAGAACTAATTTATCTATCTATATTCATTTTTATATATGAAAATGAATGTACGTGAGAAGTGACAGAACTATTATCTATCTATATTCTGTATATGAAAATGAATGTATGTTATTTTGAGAAGTAACAGAAATCTATCTATATTCTGAGGTGTGTTCATATGAAACATGAACTGTCACGACATAGTGACATAGAACTGTCAACATAGACAAAAATATCTATCTATATTCAATAGATGAAAATGAATGTACGTGAGAAGTAACAGAAGGGATTTATCTATCTAAACAATAGATGAAAATGAATGTACGAGAGAAGTAACAGAATTATCTATCTATATTCTAGGATATATGAAAATGAATGTACGTGAGAAGTAACAGAACTTTTATGATCTATATTCTGTATATGAAAATGAATGCATATAAATTTGGTGTATTAGGAAACTATAAGATAAAAGTGATGATAAAATAAAAATACTACTTAATGAATTAGGTTTGCAAATACTAGAAAAGTTAAATTAAACTGTTGAAATAGAACAAAATAATTGACAAAAAATTAGATCTTAATAAAAAAAGACCTAAGACGGATAATAAATATTGGTTTGAGTGGTGTTAAAAAATATGATAGATAAAGAAAGTTATACCATTGTTCTAAATGATACCTTTGAAAAAACGTTTGATAAAATTAGTTGTGAACGTTGTGATATTGAACATTGAGTTAAATCGAAGCTAATCAATTGTTCAAGATTTTTAATTTAATGCGAGTGTCAGTTATAAAAAAGAAGATGGAGAATGGACGGAAATTATTATTAATGAAGAGTGGTAAGAAACATGTTAAACAGCATTTTTTTAAACAAATTGGGAAAACAACGGTAACAATTCCAAGCGAATTTTACCCTTTAGTACAACTGGAATCGTCATTGTGAGAAAGCGTTTCCAGGGATGAGAGAAGAGCAGAAAATAGTATTTCTTTTATAACTATAGATATTTTTTACAATAGGCTAAATTTTGCTTATCAGTGGAGAAACAATGCTTGATTTTAATAATAATAATACATTTTTAGAGTTTAATCCATATAAAACATGGCACACAATAGTGAAAAAGTAAAAGTTATTCAGAATGGGAATCTGACAAAGAATTATCTATCATTTAACTAGATCCTATAAACATTCTTGTCAATTGTATTAAAAATAATTATTTTGATGATCAAGAATCCTTCCGTGAATGGGTTTAACAGTTTACTACTTCTTATTTTTTATTTTTTATCAAAAATCCAAAATAAATGAGAAAACCGAATAAATTGATCTATCACACAATTAAAGAAAAATTTAAACATTTCAAAGTTCAAATGAAAAGATAACGATAATAATATTATTAATCTAAATAAAAGTTATCTTAAATTTCAAATATAAGAAAATGATTTACAAAATATATCGAACAAAGGTTGGATCTCTCTCTCTCTCTCTCTCTCTCTCTCTCTCTCTCTCTCTCTCTCTCTCTCTCTCTCTCTCTCTCTCTCTCTCTCTCTCTCTCTCTCTCTCTCTCTCTCTCTCTCTCTCTCTCTCTCTCTCTCTCTCTCTCTCTCTGTCTGCCTGTCTGTCTGCCTGTCTGTTCCTCTCTCTCTGTCTCTCTCTCTCTCTCTCTCTCTCTCTCTCTCTCTCTCTCTCTCTCTCTCTCTCTCTCTGCTTGTCTCTGTCTCTCTCTCTCTCTCTCTCTCTCTCTCTCTCTCTCTCTCTCTCTCTCTCTCTCTCTCTCTCTCTCTCTCTCTCTCTCTCTCTCTCTCTCTCTCTCTCTCTCTCTCTCTCTCTCTCTCTCTCTCTCTCTCTCTCTCTCTCTCTGCCTTCTCTGTGTCTGTCTGTCTGTCTGTCTGTCTCTCTGTCTTCTCTCTCTGTCTCTCTCTGTCTCTCTCTGTCTCTTCGTCTCTGTCTCTGCCCTCTCTCTCTCTCTCTCTCTCTCTCTCTCTCTCTCTCTCTCTCTCTCTCTCTCTCTTTCTCTTCTTCTTCTTCTTCTTCTTCTTCTTCTTCTCTTCTTCTCTCTCTCTCTCTCTCTCTGCCTGTCTGTCTGCCTGTCTGTCTGTCTGTCTATCTCTCGCTCTCTCTCTCTCTCTCTCTCTCTCTCTCTCTCTCTCTCTCTCTCTCTCTCTCTCTCTCTCTCTCTCTCTCTCTCTCTCTCTCTCTCTCTCTCTCTCTCTCTCTCTCTCTCTCTCTCTCTCTCTCTCTCTGCTCTCTCTCTCTGTGTTTCTCTAAAGGACAGAAAGAAAATTTTTTTGTAGTCTAATGCTACTTTCCCAAAGCACTTATTTCCGTGTCTTTCTCCTACCTCTTGGGCAATTCTAAAAAAGTTCTTAAACTCTTTGGAAGACTAGTTAACACTGACTTTCGAGCATCATAGGAACTAGCAGAAGGCGTTTCTCATACGATTCTTCAACGTCAAAATCAGTCTTTTCTTCACCATGCACAATTAGGGGTAGAGAGTCTTGGCCTTTGCTTTGATGAAACAGTTCATTTGAATCATTTGAGCTTGATGACAGGTTTTCCGTTAACAGGTTCTGTTCAGTCTTTGTTAGCACATAATTCTCATTTAATAATAATCCAAACCCTCAGAATCATTGTGGTCTTGCGGTCTATAGAACTGTATCTCAGTCAGGGGAATATTGTCATCTTCATCAAGAGTGTACCCGTTATAGGAGTCAATTGTGTAAGATGGCATTGCAACGATGCCTGGAATGACTTGTTTAGTTATGGGCAATGTCATCGTCTTCACAGATCATCTCGTTAGCTGCCATCTTCGCTATTTTAGGGATGTTTTGTTTGTAATTTTTCAAGGCTCCCACAAAACCTGGTTGACCAAACCTTTTCTGTATCAGTTTCGGATTCTTTACCCTCAGTAAGAGGATCTATTGTATCCTTAGAGGCACCATTTTGAATATGATCCTTTCGAGTAATTGCACATTTTGTAGAAACTGGTCACCGCCATTCATGTAATCCATTGTATCCTAAGTAAAGGTAAAATTAGATTGCTGCTATTCTTAGCCACATATCTTCCTTTGATCTACGTGTGATCTAGCTCTCATTTTAAGTCGCAGGTTGTCCTTGTATCTAAAGTGAGAACGATTTTGCTCTACAGAACATAGAAAATACTTCAGCGTAATTTGGTACGCTAAGAGTTAGCGACAAAGTGAATAGGCCTATATATATATATGTATATATATATATATATATATATATATATATATATATATATATATATATATATATATATATATATATATATATATATATATATATATGTAGATTCTTGATAGACTGGATAACAATAGTTCAACAAATGGACTGGGGGGAGGGGGTGCATTGGGATATATAGCAATTATTGCGTGTTTATTTGTTAGTATGTATGTGTGTGAGTGTGTGCGTTTTACGTAATGACTGTCTGCAAGAAACGGAAATGCACAGCAATGATTATTTATTACCATAATGATACTGAGGCGACTTTACAAAATGGCAGATCACAATGACATCATTGGCTTTCATTAAGCAAATATAAACTGACTTCAAGCTCTCAATGAAGGCAACAGTAAACTGTATGAACTGGTACTTTTATACTTATCGATATATAATATAAGGTCTGAATAGTCAACATTGTTTAAATCAACATGACATTAGAAGAAGCCGTGAGCTTTTTCTGTCTCTTAATACTGTATAGAGTACTTTTTCTCCGAGAAGCTCATCCTGATTCAAAAGTGTAGTTAATTTATGTTTTCATTTTACAATTTTTTGTTGTTGCGGTTCTACATTTATTTATGATACGCCTTACTGACTTGTCCTCCCATGTTTTACCTTTTGGTATTGAGTGACTTTCTGCTTGTAATGTTATTTGATATGGAGTTTGAGCAAGATGATTGACGAAATGAATATCAATTATTATGTTTTGCTCCAATAAAAAAAGCTAAGAATAATTTCAACATTGTCCAATATATAAGTATATAAGAGATAATATCTCAAATTTGATTATTGTGACGCTGACTTATGAATGATGTGCTTACTCATAGCACCATACACACATAAATCGATTTACAATGATACAATTTAAGATATTGTCTTTTATATATTCGACAATGTTGAAATTATTTTTAGCTTCTTTTTTTATTGAAGCAAATCATAATTGATATTCATTTCTACACCCCAAGGCATAATTGATATTCATTTCTACATCCCAAATCATAATTGATATTCATTTCTACATCCCAAATCATAATTGATATTCATTTCTACATCCCAAATCATAATTGATATTCATTTCTACATACCCAACGCAAATTGATATTCGTTTCTACACCCCAAATCATAATTGATATTCATTTCTACATCCCAAATCATAATTGATATTCATTTCTACACATCAAATCATAATTGATATTCATTTCTACATCCCAACGCATAATTGATATTCATTTCTACACCCCAACGCATAATTGATATTCATTTCTACATCCCGAATCATAATTGATATTCATTTCTACATCCCAAATCATAATTGATATTCATTTCTACACCCCAAATCATAATTGATATTCATTTCTACATCCCAAATCATAATTGATATTCATTTCTACACCCCAAATCATAATTGATATTCATTTCTACATCCCAAATCATAATTGATATTCATTTCTACATCCCAAATCATAATTGATATTCATTTCTACACCCCAACGCATAATTGATATTCATTTCTACATCCCAAATCATAATTGATATTCATTTCTACACCCCAAATCATAATTGATATTCATTTCTACACCCCAAATCATAATTGATATTCATTTCTACATCCCAAATCATAATTGATATTCATTTCTACACCCCAACGCATAATTGATATTCATTTCTACACACCAAAGCATAATTGATATTCATTTCTACACACCAAAGCATAATTGATATTCATTTCTACACACCAATGCATAATTGATATTCATTTCTACGCCCCAAGGCATAAGTGTGCATCATGTAAGAGTCATGATAAATAAACACAAACATATCTGGGTTTGTTGTAAGCACACAGCTTAAGATAGGTTTAGGGTTATCACAAAGCCAGTTTTTTTAAAGAGGCGTAACTCAAAGACTCCTAGTTTGAAGGGATCAACGCACGATCGTCCATGGATAAAGGCGTATCTGAGTTACGCTTACAAACTTGCCGACAGGTCTAATTGAGTTGAGTTGAGTCCGGTGTGTCAATAGTTTTACCTGTGTTCCACGTTGTTTCTACACACATCAGAGATAAGCCAAATTTATTTGTGTTAATAACTTTTTTAGTATTTATGCCACAGTTTTAAGATTTTAACACATGATGCGTCTCGCCTAGCCATTTATTCAGCGTGAACATGGCATAAAGGTGCGTCTTAAGATACGTCTCTGTTCCCGTACATCGCAATTTAATACGTTTATTGAAAGATGTGAATTACAAATATTTTTTGAAGATATTAATTAAAAAGGTTTGTTGTAAGATGTGAATTACAATTATTTTATGAAGATGTGAATTAAAAAAATAGAATTTATTTTTGGAAGATGTGAATTACAAATATTTTTACAAATATTTTGAAGATGTGAATTAAAAATAGTTTATTGAAGTTGTGAATTACAAATATTTTTTAAAGGTGTGAATTAAAAATAGTTTGTTGTAAGATGTGAATTACAAATATTTTTGAAGATGTGAATTAAAAATAGTTTATTGGAAGATGTGAATTACAAAACATTTTTTGAAGATGTGAATTAAAAATAGTTTGTTGTAAGATGTAAATTACAAATAGTATGTTGGAAGATGTGAATTAAAAATAGTTTATTGGAAGATATGAATTACAAATAGTATGTTGTAAGATGTGAATTACAAATATTTTTTGAAGATGTGAATTAAAAATAGTTTGTTGTAAGATATGAATTACAAATAGTATGTTGTAAGATGAATTAAAAAAGTTTGTTGTATGAATTACAAATAGTATGTTGGAAGATGTGAATTAAAAATAGTTTATTGGAAGATGATGAATTACAAATAGTTTGTAAGTTGTAAGATGAGAATTAAAAATAGTTTGTTGATAAGATGTTGAATTACAAATGTTGTAAGATGAATTAAAATAGTTTGTTGTAAGATGTGAATTAAAAATAGTTTGTTGTAAGATGTGAATTACAAATAGTTTGTTGTAAGATGTGAATTAAAAATAGTTTGTTGTAAGATGTGAATTAAGAAATTAAAAATAGTTTGTTGTAAGATGTGAATTACAAAAATTTGTTGGGAGATGTGAAGTACGAATAGTTTGTTGGAAGATGTAAAAGTAGAATAGTTTGTTGAAGATGAATTAGAATAGTTTGTTGGAAGATGTGAAGTACAAATAGTTTGTTGAAGATGTGAAGTAGAATAGATTGTTGGAAGATGTGAAGTAGAATAGTTTGTTGGAAGATGTGAAGTAGAATAGTTTGTTGGAAGATGTGAAGTACAGTAGCGTATTTAAAGATATGAAGTAGAATAGTTTGTTGGAAGATGTGAAGTACAGTAGTGTATTTAAAGATGTGAAGTAGAATAGTTTGTTGGAAGATGAAGTACAGTAGTGTATTTAAAGATATGAAGTAGAATGAGTTGTTTTAACATGTAAAGTAGAATTAGTTTGCTGGAAGATGTCAAGTTGAATAGTTTGTTGGAACATGTGAAGTAGAATAATTTGTTGGAACATGAAGTACAATGGTTTGTTGGAACATGTGAAGTACAGTAGCGTATTTAAATATGTGAAGTAGAATAATTTATTGGAAGAAGTGAAACAAAATAGTTTGCTGGAAGAAGTGAAGTAGAATAGCTTGTCCGAAGGTTTGCAGTATAAGCTTTTGTTGAAAGTGGTGAAGTACACCTAGTTTGTTGGATTATATAAAATACAATTAAGGAAATGAACCAAAAAGTGGAACGACAAACACTATCAGATAAAAGAGCTTGTACAAACTCTTTAGCAGCCAAAAATGGGGAACAAGGAAATGTGTACAAGATTACTAAACTAGACTGTGGTAAATACAGAAGAAATACGAATGTGCTAGTTACAGACAAACAAGGAAATCTCCTCACGACAGAAGAGGAACAGGATGCACTATGAACAGAGCAATTCACAGAAGTCCTGAATAGACCACCACCTACATTGAGGTCGATATACCAAAAGCAGAAATTGACCTAGATATAAACGTTGAATCACCAACCAAACTAAAGATTATAGCATCTATTACAGTACATGCATTAGAACTTTGAAAAAAGGAATACTCCTAGTCAGGATAACCTAAATGCAGAAATGTTCAAAGCAGACCCAGACCTTGCAGCAAAAGTACTTCAATCTTTCCCACTGACTGGACAGAAGGAATAGTTTTTAAAATACCAAAGAAAGGCACACCAAGGAATGTGTTAACTGGCGTGGAATAACCCTTTTATCAATCGCAAGCAAGATAGTAGCCAAAATAATAATCCGACTCGACCGCAGCTAAAAAAAACTACTTCGGACAGAACATGCAGGATTCAGGAAAGGAAGAGGGTGTATTGACTGGATATTTGCCTTAAGAAACAGCATTGAACAGTGCATATAATTACACAGACAGCGTTATGCAAACTTTATCAATTTTGAGAAGGCATTCGACAGCATAAACAGGGAGAGATTATGGCGAATATTAAGAATGTACGGGATCACTCAAGAAATCGTACTCATAATCAAAGATTTCTATTCCAACTTCCCTTGCAGAAAAACAGGGGTGACACAAGGCTGTGTAATGTCAGCACTCCTTGTTAATCTTGACATCGACTCGTTGGTGTGACGAACCACAACAGATAAAGATAGAGGCATAAGATGGACTCTCTTCTCAACATTGAAAGACTTGGATTTTGCCGATTAGTCCAGGGCCGATAGCCCAAAAATAGGGCTAAAGTTCAAACAAATTACTTTCTATTGGTTTTTTTCTTTTTCTGAAGCAGAAATGTGTGGAGTTTAGCATACTTTAAGTAAAAGTTTACAAAATCGGAGTGTGAAACATGGATTTTTCAGGGGTCAAATTTGTAACAAAATATGTTTTTACGATTACAATGGAAATATGTTGAAAATGTGACAGTTTTCTGTGCTAAAAAGATAAGTGCGTATGGAAAGCGAATCAAAAGTTATATTAATTAATGTGATCATATTTTACAGAGACAAAGAGCGTTTTCACAATTTCAATCCTGATTTTCTCAAATGTCATAAATCAACGTCATATTTTCTTAATTACTTTTCCCTTTAAAGCATAAATATTCGACTAAGCTGTATATATTTTTGTACAAATATACCTTAGACATTAGCCTTGTGGTGTATGTATGCATTACCCTCTCAGGTCAACCTATGTAGGTCAAAGGTCAAGATATGCAAATTAACTTCAAAAACGTATCTCTACAATTCTACATGGGATTTATTGGAAATTTAACAACTTTTATTTAGTTATGAGCTCAAAGAAATATCTCAACTGCATTAGAAGTTATATGAATTAATATGATCATATTTTACAATGGTAGAGAGGTTTTTTCCCATTGTAAAGCTGTTTTTCACAGATAACACAAATCAACGTGAAGTTTTGTTCCATTCTTTTTCTTTCAAAATATAAAAATCCATCTGAAATATAATATAATCTTTTTCGCAAATATACCAAGTGGTTTAGCCATTTACCCTCTCGGGTCAATGTTAAAAGGTCAAGGTATATCAGTGAGTTCGAAACGTATCATAGTGCAAGTTTTCGATTTCATATTAGATATTGTATAGATCTAGATCTAATTATGTACGCGTGAGTGTATTGTGCGGGCTGGCAAAGAGGTCAAGGTCATGATCTACACGGTGCCGTGGGTGACAAGGCAGAGTCTCGCGTAAAATAGCGCGCTTGGCGGACTAGTGTTAAAACAATGTTCCACAACTTTTAGTTGTGAGTTCATAGACATACCATGAACAAGTTTCAGCAAAGAAAACAATAGAAAACAATTAGTTCGATTTAAATGTTATCGGTCCAGGACTAGATGATCTGGCACTGCTATCTCACCTAACACCCAAACAGCATAATGTCGCATACAAATTCTCACCTGAGTTATTTTGCTCAGTCTAAAGATAGCCCTAAAAGATTAGCCAAAAAAGAATCTGAAGGAATGACTTTAAATGTGACGAATCGTGCACCAATAAAGCTGACCTAAAAGACCTTCGTCACCTACCTAGGATGTATTGTCACTGATCATAGACATAAAAGACCTTCCTCACCTACCTAGGATGTATTGTCACTGATCATAGACATAAAAGACCTTCCTCACCTAACTAGGATGTATTGTCACTGCTCATAGACATAAAAGACCATCCTCACCTACCTAGGATGTATTGTCACTGATAATAGACATAAAAGACCTTCGTCACCTAACTAGGATATATTGCCACTGATGATAATAGACGTCGTCACCTACCTAGGATGTATTGCCACTGATCATAGACCTAAAAACTTCCCCAGATAGGATTGCCCACTGATGATAGACCTAAAAGACATTCATCCCCTACCTAGGATGTATTGCCACTGATGATAGACATAAAAGACCATTCATCCCCTAACTAGGATGTATTGCCACTGATGATAGACATAAAAGACATTCATCACCTAACTAGGATGTATTGCCACTGATGATAAACATAAAAGACATTCATCCCCTAACTAGGATGTATTGCCACTGATGATAGACCTAAAAGACATTCATCACCTAACTAGGATGTATTGCCACTGATGATAAACATAAAAGATGATAAACGTAAAAGAACTTCATCACCTAACTAGAACTAGCCACTGATGTATTGCCTAACTAGGATGATGCCACTGATGATAGACATAAAAGACCTTCGTCACCCAACTAGGATGTATTGCCACTGATGATGATAAAAGAACTTAAATGATAGACATAAAAGAACTTGTCACCTAACTAGGATGCCACCAAAAGAACTTCGTCACCTAACTAGGATGTATTACCACTGATGATAGACGTAAAAGAACTTCCTCACCTAACTAGAATATATTGCCACTGATGCTCAACTTAAAGACCTTCCTCACCTAACTAGGATGCACTGCCACTGATGATAGACTAAAAGACTTCGTCACCTAACTGCATTGCCACTGATGATAGACATAAAAGAACTTCACCTCACCCAACTAGGATGCACTGCCACTGATGATAGACTGATGATAAAAGAACTTCCCCACCTAACTAGATGTATTGCCACTGATGATAGACCCAAAAGACCGTCGTCACCTAACTAGGATGTATTGCCACTGATGATAGACGCAAAATACCTTCCTCACCTAACTAGGATGTATTGCCACTGATGATAGACTAAAAGACTTTCCTCACCTAACTAGGATGTATTGCCACTGATAATAGATTCCTCACCTAACTAGATGTATTGCCACTGATGATAGATCTAAAAGACTTTCCTCGCCTACCTAGGATGTATTGCCACTGATAAATAAAAGATGTCCCCAACTAGGATGTATTGCCACTGATGATAGACATAAAATACCTTCCTCACCTAACTAGGATGTATTACCACTGATGATAGACATAAAATACCTTCCCCACCTAACTAGGATGTATTGCCACTGATGATAGACATAAAAGACCTTCCCCACCTAACTAGGATGATTGCCACTGATGATAGACATAAAATACCTTCTTCTAACTAGGATGTATTGCCACTGATGATAAAAAGATCTTTTCTCACCTAAAGATGTGTTGCCACTGATTATATAAAAGATCTTCTCACCTAACTAGGATGTATTGCCACTGATGATAGACGTAAAAGATCTGCCACTTCTAAAAGTCACCTAACTAGGATGATTGCAACTGATAATAGCCACCTTGACCTAACTAGGATGTAGCAACTGATAATAGACCTAAAAGACCTTTCCTCACCTACCTAGGATGTATTGATGATAATATTAAAAGACTTTCCTCACATACCTAGGATGTATTGCCACTGATAATAGACCTAAAAGACTTTCCTCACCTAACTAGGATGTATTGCCACTGATAATAGACCTGAAAGACTTTCCTCACATACCTAGGATGTATTGCCACTGATAATAGACCTAAAAGACTTTCCTCACCTAACTAGGATGTATTGCCACTGATGGTAGAGGAACAAATAGGGATTTCCAGAGTCTTGGGTGACTAAATGCTAAAAGAGTTAACCCTGACAGAAAATAACGAGGCCTGGTAGGGGGCCTCAATCTGGCAGCCCCACCATCTACCTAGGGTACAGTGGGCTAATCCCCAACTTATGCAAAACAACCTGATTCAGAGAAGTAAAAGGAATATAACCGGCTTGATCTTTGGAAGACGAACCTGGAAACGACAGTGATTTTTGGAACATGGAACGTTAGGGCAATAAATGAAAAAGAGTTAGAATTAGTTGAAGAAATGGAAAAATTGAAAGTAGATATTTTGGGCATTACAGAAACAAAGAAAAAAGGACAAGGAATAGAAAATGTAGGAACGAATCATATTTTAATCTTCTCATGAGTAGATGTCAAAGATAGAGCTAGAGCAGGAGTAGGCATCCTAGTGCATAAAAGACATGAAAAGCTACTAGAAAGTTGGAAATTTATAAGCCCACGGCTATTAGAGGTAAATATTAAACGAAAAGGACGAGAAATTAAATTATTAATAGCTTATGGAACAAACGAAGACGCAACTAAAGAAGAAAATGATTTACAAATAACTGCAGAGAATCTTAAACCCAAACAGGAACTAATGCTTTTGTGAGATTTAAACGCTAGAGTAGGCAACAGTGTAGAAACATCAGGAGGAGTAATAGGTAAAGAAGGAGAGACAGCAACTTCTCCAAATGGAGAGAGACTCATAGATCTTTGTCTAAAGAATAACATGAAAATAGCCAACACCTTTTTTCCTCATAAATATATCCACAAATATACAGGACTAAATGAAGACAGATGTGAAAAGTCAATGATAGACTACATAATAGCAGCTCCCTTTTTTTTACAGTACATTAGATGCAAGAGTAAACAGAGGAGCAGAAATATTTAGTGATCATCACTTAGTGATTGCCAAAATGAGATTACTGACTGAAGAAAACAAACAGAAAAGGAAAGAGAAGAAAGCTACTGAACTCAAAATAGAGGAACTAAATAAACCAGTAGTAAAACAGGTATACCAATCTAGGATAAAAAGATTTATCAGTGAATGACAGATGAATCTGAATGATAGCACAATAGAAGAAAAGTGGCAGATGTATAAAGAAACACTTCTCAGTTGTACTGAAGAGGTCTGTGGTAGGAAACAAATTAATAGGAGATAGGAAAAGAACAGCATGGTGGAATGAGAATGATCAAAGAAAAGAAGGATGCCTGGAAGAAATACTTGCAAACAAAGAGACCAGAGGATAGGATATATTACGTGAATAAAAGAACTATCGCCAAAGAGGAAGTGAGGAAAGCAAAACAGGAACAATGGGAAGAGTTTGGACAAAGACTCCAAGAAAGCTATCAAGGAAATCAAAAGCTGTTCTGGGGGCAATGAAGAGCATGAGAAAGACCAAAGCATGCCCAATACGACAAATTAAGAATGCCAAAGGAGAAATAATGAAAGAAGACAGCGAAATCATGGAAACATGGAGAAAGCATTTTCACCAATTACATAATCCCTCCAGAACATATGAAACAAGGAGTAAAGATCAATTAGTAAGAGTAACAAGTAATCCAGATGAGACAGCTGAAGATGTAGATATCTCAATGGAAGAAATCCAAACAGCTATAAGAAAAGTGAAATTAGGAAAAGCCCCAAGAGCAGATCAAGTTTATCCAGAAATGATTAAAAACCAAGGGAAAGAGGCAGACAAACTACTACATGCAATATGCCAACAAGCATGGAAGTCCAAACAGGTGCCAGATGACTAGAAAAAGGGAACGGTAGTACCAATACATAAGAAAGGATCAACTATGGAATGCTCAAACTATAGACGAATATTATTACTTAGCGTTCCAGGAAAAGCATATGCCAGAATACTGGAAATGAGACTAAGGAAAAGAGTAAAGGATTAGATTCAAGAGCATCAGAGTGGATTTAGACCAGGAAGAAGTGTACAAGACCACATATTTACAATTAGACAAATAATAGAAAAATCCTTGAGAGAAACATTGACTTAAACCTGTGTTTTATTGACTTAGAAAAGGCATTTGACACTGTGAGGAGGGACGAACTATGGCATTCCTTTAAAAGAACACAATGTAGAGCAAAATTTAATAGAAGCCATTAAAAGTTTTTACAATAAACAAACATGTGCAGTGAGAGTAACTGGAAACATATCTGCAGAATTTGATGTAAATGTAGGAGTAAGACAGGGTTGTATCCTAAGTCCTCTTTTGTTTATCATATTTATGGATTCAGTCGCAAAGGCATCCTCAAAAATGAAGAAAATGAATGTAAGTATGTGGAAGCTCAAACCAGTAAATATATCAATGCTTTCATTTGCCGATGATTTAATTCTGTTTGGAAAATCAGAAAGTGACCTTTAGTCGAATATCAACATTATGAACAATGAACTGAATAAAAAAGGAATGGGAGTAAATGCAAAGGAAAACTAAAACAATGCTAGTAACTAGGGAAGTTAAAACACAAAATCTTAAATTGGGCAGGGAGAATTTAGAACAAGTTCAAAGCTACAATTACCTAGGAGTAATGATTAACTCAGAGAGAAAACTAAGAGAAGAAATCAGCCAGAGAATCAAAAAAAGGCAACCATCTAGGAAAGGCATTTGTAGGTAAGCAAAAATTGTCAACAAAAACAAAATGGCAGTATACAATACAGTTTATTGTCCTACTCTCCTCTATGGCAGCGAAACTTGGACTTTAGACAGTAGAGAATACAGTAGAGTACAGTCAGCTGAAATGAAATATCTAAGAAGAGTAGTAGGGAAAACTAAAAGAGACAAAATCAGAAACACAACAATAAGAGATCAAACCAAAGCAGATGGCATAAAAACTAAGATAGAAACAAATCAATTGAGATGGTTTGGGCATGTAAACAGAATGAATGACAACAGAATAGCTAAATCAGTATACAGTGCTAAAGCCCAAGGTAAAAGATCAAAAGGCAGACCTCGGAGAAAGTGGGAAGAAGATATAAAAGAGGCATTGAAGAATAGAAATGTAACTTTTTTGGAAGGAAACAGAAAATGCCAGGACAGGGCATCCTGGAGAAAGATCATCTCGGCATCGGAACCCATACACCGAAAGGTAGAAATGGTAACTGATAAAGAAAGAAAGAACAAAATATTATGGAAATCACGAATAATAGCCGTACGAGGAATATAAACTTATATAAAACTGTGTTCTTGCCACATTACTGTATGACCCAGAAGGCTGGAGAATGACAGACAATGATGTGAACAAGCTATCTATCTTCCATAATGAAAGCCTGCGAAGAATCAATATAATTTTCTGGCCCGTTTAAATAACAAACGAAGAACTCCTTAAACAATGAAAGGAAGAAGAATACGCTTATGAGAAGGAGATGGAAGTGGGTAGGGCACATAATAATATGCAGACGAGAACAAGAAAGCATGACAAGAACAGCCTTGCATTGGGCACCTGAAGGCAGAAGAAAGTGAGGTAAACCAAAGATGACATGGCGCATAACCGTAGGAGAAATGAAGGCATGGAAAGAGACAGGAGCACCATCCAAAAGAAGGCCCAAAACAAAGATGAGTGTGCAATATTTTGTGTAGCCTAGAAATATACATTGTATAACAGTTATTTGCATTATTATGTGACAAGCTCATGAAAATCAGCCACATGTCTCTCACAGGCCTAGCTTCAGCACTGGTTGGTTGGTTTTGCTATTTCCTTCAGTAACTGTATAATTGTTAGTCACAATGGGGGTTGCATGCTTTTCATCTCTACTCAGAGAGTTCACATTTATACTTAAGACTAACTTAAGAGGTGGTCAGTGTAATTCATATATTATACGCATACCATACGTGAGCTACCAATCGAGCTGACTACGCTCCGTTAAAAATCCTGATAGGGAGCGTAGTTATCTCGGTTGGTAATGGTAGCACGCTTTCTTTTCATGGCGAGGCGAAGGGTGCCGATGCAAATGTCGCGGGTTCGATCCCCATGGTGGCCAGGATTTTTTTCTGTCTATTTCTTCTATTTGTCTCGTCTTTGTTCCTATGAGGCTTTCATATTATTTTATGTCATTGCCTTCACTATCTAGAACGATACCATAAGGAGTACAATGGGAAGACCCGTGGGGACAAGGCTTTACGTATTACAGCCCTCCTTTCGTTTTATTGGATAGATCTAATGGTTTGGCAGTGCTTTGAACCGTCTCTACCAATTGGCTATTTGCATACGTATGTAAAGCTAGGCCTAGAGATCTAAATCCAACGCAATATTTTCCGAATAAACGTTGACAATTACAATAAGGATTAAAAATAATTACTTTTATATATGGCTTATAATCAAATCATGTTTAAGGTGGGGACCTGGCTTTATAGCCTACACCTAGCTACATCACTGAAACCAACATGAATCAATTGCAACGGGTACCTTTAAAAGAATATAGAGCCAGAAATAAAATGAATTTCTTCTTTAAAGCTATAAATGGTCAACTGTGTATCCCATTAGATCAACTTAAACTTAATACTAAATACAAAAACAACCAGATCAGACCGTCAAACATTGATTGTCACTTGCATTCATTTGACCCCCGTACAGTAAGGCAACTACAACCAGATCAGACCGTGAAACATTGATTGTCACTTGCATTCATTTGACCCCCGTACAGTAAGGCAACTTCAACCAGATCAGACCGTCAAACATTGATTGTCACCTGCATTCATTTGACCCCAGTACAGTAAGGCAACTACAACCAGATAAGACCGTCAAACATTGATTGTCACTTGCATTCATTTGACCCCGTACAGTAAGGCAACTACAACCAGATCAGACATTGATTGTCACCTGTCAAACATTGATTGTCACATTGATTGTCATTCATTTGACCCCCATACAGTAAGGCAACTACAAGCAGATCAGACCGTCAAACATTGATTGTCACCTGCATTCATTTGACCCTCGTACAGTAAGGCTGTGGAATGGACTGCCAACTACACAACTAAAACTCAACAGTAGCACTGAAGACTTTAAAAACAGAGTTTTGACATCACTGTTAATCGGATTGACACTTTTGTTTTAAAGGCAAATACATTTGCTGACATTTATAATCAAAATTGAGTTGTCACCTACTATGAAGAAGAAGACGCCAGTGTGAGAATGAAGTTTTGTTGTTTACAAGTCAGCTCAAGAACAAATGAACGAATTTATATGTATATCTTAACAACCACCTCAACTGAAAATCCAATTTCTCACTAACAGTAACAAAGATGACTTACATAACATGCACATTCTGATATTATTGGTGTAACAATAAATCCTTGATCATCCTGAACAGTTCTATACAAGTATTAATATCGGCAGATGGATATACGGCATGGTATCTTACTGGTAATCAATTGAAACAACGAATAAGATCAGTATCACTAACATTGATTGTCAGGATCCAATCCCAAATGATACCCACGTTTGATTTTGAAGGCAAGCACATCATCTCAATAGGTTAAAAATAGTAAATAAATCAATAATGCATTAATAATTGATAATAATAAAATAATAATAATAAGACGAAGAAGAAGGAGAAGAAGAACAACCAGATCAGGCTAAAAGATCAAACATTGATTGTCTAACCTTTCCTCCATAGGTATAGTCCAGTACAGTTTAAGGCTTACAAACTCAGTAAAATCAGATTTACTGTCAAACATTGATTGACTCGGCTAATGTGATTCATTTGACCCTGGATACAAGCCAGATTGTCCTGTCTAATACTTTCTGAGCTCTCTAGCATCGGCCAACTACAACTTCTACTACTAATACTAATAAAACAGAGTCTTGATTATCTAACTCTGTGTTTGTGTATATATGTAGATCTTACATTTTTAAATTAAATGCATTTGTTCATTCCACTCTCAACTAATCCCTCCCTATCATTCAATGGTCTCAACTACATTTGGGATTAACAGACGCCAGATGAGAATGAGAGTTTTGTTGTTTGGACTGGTCATCTAAACATACAACAAATGAATACGTTTATTTTTATACAAATGACCATTAACTAACCACATAAAAGCTGCAAAATCGACAGTTTAAAGGTCAACTATGAAATGTTTGTATATAGATCTAAGAGGGTGGATCCCATACTTATTCATTCTGATATTATTCCATGTCCGTTGAATATTATTATTCTTTGTATACCGGTACTGTCTTCTTTCCTTCTTTTCTTTTTCGTGTCTACACTTGTTGAGAAATCGACTATTTTAAAAACTATATCTAAATAACGTTACAATGTTACAATGTTACATATCCTGGTAATGACACACGAGGCTAGCAAGGGAATGGAACTAGTGGCGATGTGACGTGAATAAGTATCAGTTATCACTGTTGTTATTTGAAAGTCATGATACCTCCCATTTACGCCCAAATGATAAAATGCAGCACGATTTGATTTATTAGAAGTAGATGACATAAAGTGTAAATGCGAGAGTTTGTTAGAACATATGAGAGCACAATTTATTGGAATATTATGTAATAAGAACTTGTTGAAGAAATGAATAATAAGTTTAATAAAAGAAAATTATAAATTGTAAAAGTTTTATAGAAAGTATGACGAGTGATATTTTGTTAGAAAAAGAATCGAATTTATTGGTCTTGGAAGATGTGAAGTACAAACTTTTGTTGGAAGATGTGAAGTACAAACTTGTTGAAGATGTGATTAAGAACAACGTCCCGTCTAATACTTTGTTGGAAGATGTGAAGTACAAACATTTGTTGGAAGATGAAGTACAAACATTTGTTGGAAGATGTGAAGTACAAACATTTGTTGGAAGATGTACAAACATAACATTTGTTGGAAGATGTGAAGTACAAACATTTGTTGGAAGATGTCTCTAGCATACAAACATTTGTTGGAAGATTGAAGTACAAGAGTTTGTTGAAATGACGATTATCTAAGATGTACAATGTTTGTGTAATATGTAGAAGAGTTTGTTTTAAATGTTAAATGGTAACAATAGTCTATTAGTCTCAAATCTGATTGGAAGATGTTGAGAGATGTGAAGAACAAATGTTTAGATTTTCTGGAAGAAGTAAATTGCAAAATGTAGTTTGTTGGAAAAATGACGTGCAGGAGTTTGTTGGACAATGTTAAGTGCAATAGTCTTTTGTGGAAGATGTGAATGCATAAATCGTTTGGAGGAACGATCGACAGTTTAAAGGTCAAGTTTGTTGAAGATGTGAAGTATATAGTTTAGATGTGGAAGAGGGATATGAAGCACACAAAAAAATTGGTTCGATGTGACAAGGGTTACAAACAGATTTTTGGAAGAATGTGAAGAACAATAGTTTAGTGGAAGATTGAAGTATAATAATGTGGAGGTCTTTTCTCAATAGTTTGTTTTCTGTGTCTATTTGTTGAGAAATCGAAGATGGAAACTGTAAGTATAATAATGTGGAGGAAGAATGTGCAATAGTTTGGTGGAAGATGAAGTATAATAATGTGGAGGAAGATGTGATGTGCAATAGTTTAGTGGAAGATGTGAAGTATAATAATGGAGGAAGATGTGATCTGCAATAGTTTGTTGGAAGATGTTGAAGATGAAGTATAATAATTTGTTGGATAAATTGAAGTAATAGATTTGATATCTTTTAAAGAGAGAATAAAGTGAAGAGTTTGTTAGAATAGTTTGTTTTTGAAGAATTGGAATAAATGAAGTGAAGTACAAGAACTTGTTGGAAGAAATGAAGATGTAAAAGATGTGCAATAGTAAACGAGTGATTTTGTTGGAAGATGTGAAGTATAATAATTTATTGTGGAAGGAAGATACAAACATAACATTTGTTGGAAGATGCAAGTAGTTTGTTGGAAGATGTGAAGTATAATAATTTGTTGGAAGATGTGAAGTGCAAGATTTGTTGGAAGATGTGAAGTAAAATAATTTGTTGGAAGATGTGAAGTAGAATAATTTGTTGGAAGATGAAGTAGAATAATTTGTTGGAAGATGTGAAGTAGCAATAAGAGTTTAAGTGAAAGATGATGTAAAGTACAAGAGTTTGTTGGAAAATGTAAATACAATAGTTTGTTGGAAGATGTGAGCAGTGCAATAATTTGTTGGAAGAAGTAAAGTACAATAGTTTGTTTAGTTTGTTGGAAGATGTGAAACAAACGTTTAAGTGATAATGCAATAGTTTGAAGAGAGAAATGAAGAACATATTACAATAGTTTGTTGGAAGATATGAAAAGAAAAAAATTGGAAGATGAAATATATTACAAACAGATTGTTAGAAGAATGTGAAGAACAATAGTTTGTGGAAGATGTGAAGTATAATAATGTGGAGGAAGATGTGGTGTGCAATAGTTTGTTGGAAGATGTGAAGTACATAATGTGGAG
Organism: Doris montereyensis; assembly: GCA_037039925.1. Lineage (NCBI taxonomy): Eukaryota > Metazoa > Mollusca > Gastropoda > Nudibranchia > Dorididae > Doris > Doris montereyensis. The sequence goes on along the minus strand of JAXRKP010000112.1, from coordinate 112,891 downwards.
GAAGATGTGGTTTAGTTTGTTGGAAGATGTGAAGTATAATAAGTAGAAATGTGGTGGGCAATAGTTTGTTGGAAGGAAGTATATAATGTGGAGAAGATGTGATGTGCAATAGTTTGTTGGAAGATGTGAAGTATAATAATGTGTAGAATAATTTGTTGGAAGATGTGAAGTAGAATAATTTGGAGGAAGATGATGTGCAATAGTTTGTAGAATAATTTGTTGGAATAAGATGAAGTGCAATAGTTTGTTGGAAGGAAATAATGTGGAGGAAGATGAAGTGCAATAGTTTGTTGGAAGAAGTGAAGATAATAATTTGTTGGATATTTTGTTGAGATATGTGAATTACAATAGTTTGTTGGAAAGTGAAGTACAATAGAATAGTTTGTTGGAAGAAGTGAAATACAATAGTTTGTTAGAAGAAGTGAAGTACAATTACAATAGTTTGTTGGAAGATGTGAAATACAATAGTAAAAAATAATAATAGTATGTTGGAAGATCTGAAGCACAATAGTAAAAATATTTTGTATTTGAAGATGTGAAGTAGTTTGTTAGAAAATAATTTGTTGAATATGTGAAGTAGAATAGTTTGTTGGAAGATGTGAAGTGGAATAGTTTGTTAGAAGTAGAATAATTTGTTGGAATAAGTGAAGTACACTAGTTTGTTAGAAGAAGTGAAGTAGAATAATTTGTTGGAAGAAGTGAAGTAGAATAATTTGTTAGAAGAAGAATAATTTGTTGGAATATGTGAAGTAGAATAATTTGTTAGAAGAAATGAAGTAGAATAATTTGTTGGAATATGTTAGAATAATTTGTTAGAAGAAGTGAAGTACACTAGTTTGTTGGAATATGTGAAGTAGAATAATTTGTTAGAAGATGTGAAGTACACTAGTTTGTTAGAAGAAGTGAAGTACACTAGTTTGTTAGAAGAAGTGAAGTACACTAGTTTGTTAGAAGAAGTGAAGTACACTAGTTTGTTAGAAGAAATGAAGTACACTAGTTTGTTAGAAGAAATGAAGTACACTAGTTTGTTAGAAGAACTAGTTTGTTAGAAGAAAATACACTAGTTTGTTAGAAGAAGTGAAATACACTAGTTTGTTAGAAGAAGTGAAATACACTAGTTTGTTAGAAGAAGTGAAATACACTAGTTTGTTAGAAGAAGTGAAATACACTAGTTTGTTAGAAGAAGTGAAATACACTAGTTTGTTAGAAGAAGTGAAATACACTAGTTTGTTAGAAGAAGTGAAATACACTAGTTTGTTTGTTGAAGTACACTAGTTTGTTAGAAGAAGTGAATACACTAGTTTGTTAGAAGAAGTGAAATACACTAGTTTGTTAGAAGACGTGAAATACACTAGTTTGTTGAAGAAGTGAAATACACTAGTTTGTTGGAAGAAGTGAAATACACTAGTTTTTGTTGGAAAGAAGTGAAAATACACTAGTTTGTTGGAAGAAGTGAAGTACACTAGTTTGTTGAAGAAGTGAAGTACACTAGTTTGTTGGATGATGTGAAGTAGAATAATTTGTTGGATGATGTAAAGTAGAATAGTTTGTTTAGATGATGTGAAGTAGAATAGTTTGTTAGATGATGTGAAGTAGAATAGTTTGTTAGATGATGTGAAGTAGAATAGTTTGTTAGATGATGTGAAGTAGAATAGTTTGTTGGATGATGTGAAGTAGAATAGTTTGTTGGAATATGTGCAATGCAATAGATTGTTGAATATGTGATGTGCAATTACTTGTCAAAGATGTGAAGTACAATAGTATGTTGAGCGATATGAAGTTGAAACATTCGTTGGCTGAATTGAAGAGTTGGAGATGTGAAATAAAACAGTTTGTTAAAGAATATGAAATACAAAAAACTGTTGGAAGGTTGTTGGATGATGTTTGTTTGTTTCCTTGAAGTAACCCTGTCCACCATGGCGGTGAGTGATCTCAGGGGTTGTAGCTGACTACTGGTACTGACAACTGTCCAGGTAAAACATAAAGCACTTAAAAAAATCAATAGCTTCCATAAGTATTTGTAAATATTATAAAAACACAGTCAATGTGTTAAAATGAGTATTATTAAGTACACTAGATCTGTCGATACACTCCAATTTCTTTCACGTCAGAAACGCAAACATAGTTTCCAAATCATTATTCCGAAACAGTTCGCAAATGCTTCCTCGGCATAATATTTCATTCGCATATCGATCAGATCACAGCACTCTATTAAAACATGTTTAATAGTAAAAAGGCGATCACATGAGTGACACTGACAGAAAGGCTGGTCATCATGGGTCAACAGGAAACCCTACGTGAGCCACAAATGACCAACGTGTAGGCAGCTTAACACATTCTCTTCTTTTCTATTTCTTAATTTTACGTTTGGCCTTTCTTGTCCTTTTTGGACCACTTCATGAAGCTTGTTAAAGTTATGAACTTGTTGGCCTTTTAAAATGTGTCTAGTTTGTATTATTACTTTTACTTGCTTTAATGTTTGGAAACCTGTAGAGTAATGTCCAGAGGAAGAATTCCGGGCAATACTCTGACCAATGTAGTTTGCTGTATCTCTGACATAGGTAATTGACTTGCCGTCCTTTTGAGCGGCCCAAATAGCGCAAACTCCTGGTCCCAGGCCGTTAAAATCAAACGGTATCAGTCGAAAAATAGCATACTGGCCAAAATCCAGGTTGTTTCAGCCGATACAGCAACACAACATGTTCCGTTTCATTCAAAATTCATGTAGAGCGATGTACTGGCCTACAATTTGTTCATATCTTACTTCACATTGCAGTATGTAACTATTGTGATATAACAATAATAACTTGGCTATATTCTATTTTTAAGAGTATGTGTATGTTATACGTATGTGTGTGGTGTGTGTGTCAGTACTGTCAGCAGCTTGCAAAAATCCACCAGGCATCACCATATCTCTATGGTAGACTTGGGCTACTACATAAAGTAAGAGTCTAGATATAGAATCTAGATAAATGTAAATTAAAGTCTTATTCAAGAACAAGGAGACACATTCCCATACTTATTATGGCATACTGTTACTAGTATTACCAGTACTACTAACGTTTAACTGTATTAATCGTTGAACTGTTAATTATAGAGAGAGAGAGAGAGAGAGAGAGAGAGAGAGAGAGAGAGAGAGAGAGAGAGAGAGAGAGAGAGAGAGAGAGAGAGAGAGAGAGAGAGGGAGGGAGAGAGAGAGAGAGAGAGAGGAAGGGGGGGAGGGAGGAGAGAGAGAGAGAGAGAGAGAGGAAGGAGAGAGAGGAGAGAGAGAGAGAGAGAGAGAGAGAGAGAGAAGAGAGAGAGAGGGAGGGAGAGAGAGAGAGAGAGAGAGAGAGAGAGAGAGAGAGAGAGAGAGAGAGAGAGAGAGAGAGAGAGAGAGAGAGAGAGAGAGAGAGAGAGAGAGAGAGAGAGAGAGAGAGAGAGAGAGAGAGAGAGAGAGAGAGGTCTAGTATAATGTAAATCAAGTGGTGCAAGCAACCAGGATCTATATCTTATCTAAATAAGAACCAGCATGCTTTAAAAAAAAAAAGTATCAATACCATTCCAAAGATGGAGAGTGCACTCAACATTGTCTGGTCGTCTCAATCATATCAGCAAATATGCCTGCAGTGTCATTAAAATGGAGAACAGAAGGAAAATAATTAATAGGAAAGGAAAAGAAGACTCAACAACTTGTTGAAAGCCAGCACCTTACACAAATACAACCACCTCCATGGGTTGATTCAGTTTCTTCATCAACGACGCAGAGATTGCCGATGAAAAGACTCTGCCAGGGCTCACTAGTCTCAGCCCAAGTGGTCGGCAAACAGACGAATCGATACTTATTTGTTATTCAAATTCCCGGCCCTTTATTGACGTTCTGGCACATTTCAAGCCGTTTATAATTATATTTAATATTATTGTTATTGCCTTAATGAAAATTTTCAAACTTGAGAAAATATTCTAAGATTCAAGGAGGCGAAGCACAAAGTTCGTAATTCTTAAACTTAAACTCCGAATACATGGCAAGAGACGTTTCCAAAATTGAAATTTTACTCGGATATGTAGATATAATCTACTATTACTATCGGAGAACATTACAACATGACGATGGAGCAAAAAAAAAGTGGATGGATAGATTAGAAGACAAAAGTAAGAGAAAAGCGATGTCCCCTCTCCGCCACAAACGGACTTGTAATGCATAGACGACACCCTACCTTGTTGCTAGCTACTCACAACATGTGGCTGGCAGACACGGTGGGCCTTACGGACCAAGAGGAGGAGAAGCAGGAAGAGGAGAAGATTAAGACATGATGATAGAGCAAGAACAAGTGGATGGATAGAACTTAGAAGACAAATGTAAAAGAAAAGAGATGTCGCCTGCAAGGTCACAAAAAGGGATTGTAACGGATAGACGACACCTTGCCTATTTGCGGCACACATGGTACGGTATCCTTAGTTGCATTTTATGACACACATGGATGGAGAGACCACCAGGTACTTTTTCTGCTCCTCTCCTCCGTTGGAGAGGTCCCGAGTTCCCACAGGGAATTTAGAAGAAAAGAATAGTTTAGATAAGTACAAGAACTAGTTGGAAGAACATAGACCCACAAGATTGAGATCAAGTTTGGTGAACTAAACTGTAAGAGTAACTACATGAAGACAAATCATGCAACATCAAATCAAATAGACAAAAATGGCACAATTACAAACACATTCAAAAAAAGGCAAGAAACCAGTGTCAGTTTCAAAAATTTATTTACATGAAATTAACGGAGGTTTTCTCATTAATCATAAGATTTGGATTGTTTCTTGCCTTGGGAGGGGGGGGGGGGTATTGCCTTTACTTTAATCTCAGTATTATACTACTGTTGTAAGTGTTAGTAGTAGTAGTACTAACTTACAGAACAGTACAGAATCTTTTCAATTTCAACTTTAATAAATTTATTGCAAGTGAGATATAACAAAAAAGAGAGATAAAAATTAAAGAAAGCAAGGTAACTCCACATGTCTTCAGTGAGCAAAATGGCCTTTGGGCGTGGGCCCTCCACACGTATGGATTTGGCGAAGGGCCTGGCAAAACTTTTTTTTTTTTTAATCTGGGTGTCGAGGCGTTTTCATGGGGTGTCGCCTGGGGCCAGAAATATAGAACTTTCCAAATATTTTCTCCTCAGGGACCTCGGGCCTGGAGGAGTGGCACCACAAAAAATAAAAGTAAAATAATCATTAAAAATTATTTTTTTAGATTGACATCAAATTATCAGTGCATCGAATTTTACCATTGATTTGATACCAAACGTCACACTTTAGCGTTTCCCCTTTGCTTTAAAAATTGCATGCCTCTATTTCTGTTGAAGTATCTACATAACAAAACACATGGTATGAGGCTAGAACATAAGTTGAAGTCACTAGGATAATCTTAACTCATTTAGTTTGCGTGAAAGTGTCTTGATCTAGAAACCATTGTTTTGTCCAGTACGTTATTTTTATAGCCCTCGATTTTCATTTTTTATTTAAAACCAAACAGACATTTTTTGGTTTTCGCTCATGAATATTAACGAGTTTAGAACACTTAGTCGATGAGACACAATAGCAATTAATGTGAATAGCGAGAACATGTTTTTAAAATACCATCGGTTGAAGCAAGCTGCAACGTGCAGATGTAAAAATATCTCCAGGCCAGGCTTGGGTTGAGGTGTGGAGGCCGCTTAAGGAAACATCAGTGACATACATGTAAATATTAAACACCTACTCCTTATCTTATACATAGATAAGGAGTCGAAACCATGCAGATTGAAATAAAAAAGCCAGTAATCATAAAACTAAAATATATTGTTAAGTAAGACCACCCAATGTCTGCTCAAGTAGGATACCTGTGGCACCTGACCAATCACATATTATCTCTTGCCCTTAAATTATTTTGAAATTGACCTCCCATGCCTCGTCCTCTGCCATCAGCCATACCTTGTCCAGTCTTTAAGTTTCCCCTTCCTCTATAGATTCTTGCAGACCCTCTAGAACCATCATGGAAACTCCCAAAGCTTCCTACATCATCTACTCTTTGTGAGCTCCCAAAGTGTCTGTCAAACCTGCCTCCTCTATGTGGGATCCCATGGTGTCTTTCAACTTCGCCTCCTCTTTGTGAAGGTCCAAGGTGTCTGTCAACCCCGTCTCCTCTTTGTGGAGTCCCAAGATGTCTCTCAACTTCACCTCCTCCTTGTAGAGGTCCAAGGTGTCTGTCCAACCCCGTCTCCTCTTTGTGAAGGTCCGAGGTGTCCATCAACCCCAACCTCCTCTTTGTGAAGGTCCGAGGTTTCTGTCAACCCCGCCTCCTCTTTGTGAAGGTCCGAGGTGTCCATCAAACCCACCTCCTCTTTGTGAAGGTCTGGGGTTTCTGTCAACCCCGCCTCCTCTTTGTGAAGGTCCGAGGTGTCCATCAAACCCACCGCCTCTTTGTGAAGGTCTGGGGTGTCTGTCAACCCGTCTCCTCTTTGAGAAGGTTCGAGGTGTCTGTCAAGCCCGTCTCCTCTTTGTGGAGACCCAAGGTGTCCATCAACCCTATCTCCTCTTTGTGAAAACCTGAGGTGTCTGTCAACCCCGCCTCCTCTTTGTGGAGGCCCAAGGTGTCCGTCAACCCCACCTACTCTTTGTGGAGTCCCAAAGGATCTCTCAACCTCAGCTCCTCTTTGTGAAAACATGAGGTGTCTGTCAACCCCACCTGCTCTTTGTGGGGTCCCAAAGGATCTGTCAACCTCAGCTCCTCTTTGTGGGGTCTCAATGTGTCTTTCATGCCCACTGCCCCTTTGTGGTACACCTAAGCCTCTCCCTGTCCCGCGACTCCTTTGAGATGGTGCATTAGAGAAACTTGCTTGTCTGCCTATGTTTGTTCTGAATGGTACATTTTGGCTGTACTCAATGCTTTCTTCCGGGTCTTGATTTACTTTTGATCTTATATTTTGATTTGGGTGATCAATAGCAAAAGAAGCATCCTGCTCACTAGTTAAATCTTTAGGCATGTTAGAATATCTATTTCCATAACTTTCTCCTCTAGAGACTGACCCTCCCCTTAGGTTGTCCAGACCTCTTCCTCTGCCTCGCTGTACAGCTCCTCCTTGTATCCATGTAGCTCGCTTGGACCTCTCCCTCTAGTCCTTGAGCTTGAGCTAGCCCTCCTAAACTGACTCCAGCCAAGGTTTCCTCTTCATGACTTTCAGTAAATGATCTTTCTATTCCACCTTCATAGTCCCTCACTGAATTTTGTTTGCCTCTAGCATCAGAGATTTGAAATGTTAGAAAACCTCTACCACAGCCCAGCACAGTATTCCCTTGATAATCAATGCCCCTTTCCTTTATTTCTAAACTCCTCTCAATGTGCATGCCTCTTCCTCTCAATCCAACGCCACTTTGAGATTCCCGATTTGTTCCACTCATCTCTGTGCTTCTGCAAGGTTCATTATCTTTTCTATTCATCACCATGTCTCTCTGATATTCAATGTCTTTTTCATATTCTCTACCTCTTCCCCTCATTCTGGAACCACTTTGGAATTTCAGATCTCTTCCTCTCAAGCCTATACCCCTTTGATATTCAATGCCTCTCCCTCTCATATTCATACTTGAGTAATGTAAGTACTACTCCTCTTTCACTATGGTCTGTCATATTTTCAAGTTCCATTATATTTTGCTCATTCATTTCAATGGTTTTTTGTTGTCCAGTACTTCTTCCTCTCATAGGAAAAGCACCTCTTCCCCTTGCATGGCCTCTATATCCTATGATGTTTGGTATTTCCATGTCTCTTTCATTCCTTGGTGTCATAGTTTCAGGATCTCTGTCTCCTGTGCTACTTTGCAGGCCTCTTTGAGGTTCCACCCCTGTTCCGGTCACTCCAACACTCCTTCCTCTCATTCCGCTATTCCTGTGAGGTTCCATCCCCTTCTTGCTCTTCCAACCTCGTTTCTTCTCATTCTAGAATCCATATGTGGGTCGGTTCCTACTCCTGTCATTTCAGCACTTTGGTAAAGTTCCCTATCTTTTGCTATAACAACTTTGCTTTGGGATTCTAAGCCGACGAGTCTCATTTCAGAGGCTTTTTGACCGTTCCAGTCTTCCCCGCTAAATCTAATGTCCCTTTGCAGGCTAACACCCCTTCCTCTTGTTTGGATGGCGCTTCCTCTCAAAGCATTGCCTCTTCCTATCAATCCGCTGCCTTGAAATTGTACTCCTTCGTCCAATCTTTCATAGCCCTCTTCTACGTTAATGTTTTGTCTTTGTCTTAAGTCCCTGTGCTGATGTTCAAACCCATCAATGTCATCAAACATTCTTTCTTCCTCCCACAGGATGTTGCTGCTGCCTGGGTGCTGCGCTTGGTGATTTTTTCTAGAAATTTCTCTGGGATTTGCTTGCTCATTCCTCTGTCTGTAGTCTGCTGGCCCAACGTTCTTTCCCAAATGGTTAAACTGTTTACTGTAGCTGCTGTCTCTGCCTAAACCAGGGTCTGATTCAAAAGAAAATTTGCTTCCCATTTCCTCTGGTCTTGATTGAAAATCTCTCTGTGCTTCCCTTTAAAACTTGCATGAAAACTTTTCGCCTGGAATTCTCTGCTGTGCTTCTGAAGGATTTCTTCCATTGCCTGATTTCCAACTCTGGTATTGCCTTTTATTTATATCATAATCCATTTCATTTAATGTACTAGGTTATCTGTTGCAAAATTGTTTACAGCAGGATTATCCTTTCTCTCCACTGCATTTCAACTCGCACCGATTCTTTATCAATTTTGCTCTCATGGAACTGTCTATAACTGGTGTTCTCCCTACACACTTCACCCCTTCTATAATCGTCACTCAAATTCTGTTTGGATCTTTGGTGATCAGAACCGCAACTGTCATGGAAAGAGGCAATATTGGGCATATCCCCAGAGTGTGAAGATACGAAGAATCTGTCTCGATCAAGTGTTTCTCTGCCTTCTGACTTAGCCTGTGACCTTAAAGGCCCACTGTTTACATTAAATACCCTATTTGCTTCATTTTCTCTCATCCTGTTCCCTGGAGAGTGGTCATTTTATTTGGAGGCTTCATGCCTCTGTATGATTCAGATATTGGTCTGTCAAAGGTTCTCAGAATACCCTTGTCTTCAGTTGCTGCAATGTCAGTAACAGTTTTCTTCACATTTTTTCCAAACTGAAGAGGGAGTGCAAAATCATCTGCACTGTTGGCTGACTGTAGGAATTAACACTCTTTCCTTGTGACTGCTGTGGGTGGAAGATTTGACGGCAAGCATTTTCGACCGCTCTTCATCCTTCTTTACAGCCTCTTCAATTTTTGGTGTAGGTTTGGTAAAATCCAAGGGTTCATCGTTTTGACCTAGAGTGTGTTGTTTTCAGACCCTTTCATTTGTGTAAGGAAATCACCTAAAATGATACAAAAAAGAAGAAAATTAAAAAGTTAGTCTTATAAAATAGACGTAATATGTATAATTTCAACATACATCGATAGTGTACTGCATAATGCCACAATTTTAAAAGGGGAAACAAATGATTTTCATCACCTGAGCGTTCGTACTGGTTCTGAGCTGAACCCTCATTTTACATAGCAATTTAACGATATAGTGCTTCATATGGCCTATGCTTACCCCATTTTTATATGACAATACTTTGAGGGCCTCTGTAAATACTAAATCATTAATATGTATTGTGTTGACATCACTAAACATCATTTGGCTTCAAACCCTGAAATAATTTCAAAACGTTGAAGAATAAGTCTCTATTTATACGTAGAATTGAATGTAGGAGTGTTTTCCCATAATGAAGAGCCGTACTTCCTTAATCTTCAAGTCTGTTTGAGTGGAAAAAGTTATGCTTGAGGTGTCTCTTGCTAACAAAGTTACTTAAAAAGCAGTACAAAAACAAAGGCAACATGCACCTGTCAAATTTTTTGTTACAGACTCGGAAGACCTGATCTGCCGGTTGACTTTTGATTTCCTCTTTTCCACTGGAGTTTCTCCTCCAGTTTTTTCAGCTGCTTCTGTTTCATTGCAATGTTCTCTCTGAGTTGTTGTTCTGCTGCTGAAATGGTCATACTTTTCTTCGTAGTCAGCCCTCGACTGTTCAAGTCTGCATTTGATCTCTTGTATCCCTGAGCTATGTCAGCAGAATGACTTTGGTCAAGAGGCAGGCTGGCTCTCTTCTGACAAGGTGCTTGAAAATAAAGCCTGAAGGGACGTCAATTGATTTTGTACCTTGATAAATAAAAAAAAAAGACCAAAAAGAAAGTATGATAGAAATGTACAAAAAAAAGGAATGGTTGTTTGTTTGAGCTTCCTGACAATCTCTTACGCTTTTTCTTTCTTTCTACGATACTTGATTTTGTTTTGTTTCAGACCATATGTGACATTTTCTAACCATAATCTATGCACTGCCGGTGACAGTAGTCAGCGGACTTACACATTTTGATTAATAATATATCAGACACAGTCCAATTTCTTGTAAATATTTGAAGATAGTTTTCAGATCAGTCTCATGAAAGAATTTGTAAATGCTTCTTTCGGAATAATATTTCAATCGTATATTTAGCACTGATTAAAATGATCAGCTGTTGTTTTTTTTAAATTCTGATCGGGAAAAATTTCAAAAATGAACTCAAGAACACAAAAAACTTCCGTATGTGTTACGCACTTTCAGTTTAACACGTTAAGACCTAAAGACAAACATTGAGATAAGGGGCATGACAACAGTGATGAAATAATATTGAACAAAGATGAGACAAATACAAAGCAATACACACAATAAAAATCTCTAGGTACCAGGAGAATCGTACCCGTGACCTCCGTGTCGGTACCATCACCTCACCATGAAAGTTTGTGAGGTTTGTGTTTTCTTTGAAGTCATCCTGTCCACCGTAGCAGTGATCTCAGGTTCGTAGCTGACTAATTTGTTAATGACAACTGTCCAGGTAGAACATAAAGCACTTTAAAAATCAAAAGCTTTCGTAAAGATTTGTAAATATTATAAAAATACAGTCAATGACTTAAAAATTATAAGTATTAAGTACACTAGATCTGGCGATACACTCTTTATTTTTCAGAAACACAAAAATAGTTTCCAGATCATTATTCCGAATCGTTAATGCTTTGTTTGGAATAATATTTCATTCGTATATCAATCAGATCAGAACACTCTTTTATAACATGTTTAATAGTAAAAGTAATCCCAGAAAAAAATGACAGAATGGCTGGTCATTATGGGTGAATAGGAAATCCTGCATGAGCCGTGAATGAGCAATATGTAAGCGACTTGACATGCTCTCTTCTTTTCTATTTCTTACTTTTACATTTCGCCTTTTCTGTCATTTTTGGGAACACTTCATAAAGCTTGTTATTAATTTCATAAACAACAGAGCCATAGTCCAGCTTGGACCGCACCAATGCATTATAAAATTTCAATAGGGTCACTTTGTCAGCAGCCCAATCCGTATGGCCCACAATTTGCAGAATATTTAGAGCCTTTTGACATTTTATCTTAAGGCTTTGAACATGAGGCAAGAAGGATAATATTTTGTCAAAGATGACACCTAAAAATTTTGCCTCCTTAGATACTTTGAGAGGTGCTTTGTTTAAATAAAGACTGGGTTAAGCATGTACATTTCTATGGTTATGAAAGTGGACACATACAGTTTTTGATGAGGATAATTTTAAATCATTCTCGGTTACCCATTTTTGAACCTTGTTGATACATAGTACCATTGATCTTTTAAGGTATGGCAAATGTTTAACTTCAATATAGATAGCAGAATCATCTACAAAAAGAGAAGCTTGCACATTGGCAGGCAGTGCCTATATATTATCGATTTTTATGTTAAATAATACCCGAGAAAGAATGCTACTTTGTGGAACTCCATTTTCCTCTGAAGAATCTTCAGATAGTGCAGATCCTAATATAACCGTGACAGGAACTCAAAAGGTCTGAGAGCCAAAACCAAATACTCGATGGTGAGGACCATTGGATGTTTGGGTTCATCGAAGGTCAAGACCCCCATATGGGTCTTGATCTCCTTACCCCACTTGCGGACGATTATTCACCAGCTCTACCTAGCTCTACCTCAGTGCATCCATCTAGATCACGGGATTTGACGACGCCCTTCGAACTAATGGGGCTCAGGTGAGACTCAACATCCACAGAGATATCACCAAAATGCTCAGTGCAGAGCAGCTTTGATGACTTATCTTTCGATGTGACTTCAATCAAAAGGTTACCAGAACGAAGTCTGTCAACGCTTTTGGGCTTGCTCATCACGCCATTAGATCTCAGTGCTCGAGAGCTATCTTGAACACACTGAGTGATGCCACCGGTCGAGCTTCATCCTCCGATTTGACCACCAGAAAACTTGGCCAACCCAAAGATGTACATGCTCTCAACCTCGCCAATACACTTTCGCTTACGTTTGCCATGGGCGGGAGTGCACTTGCTCCTTCTGCTGAGGATTTGCTCCGGGGGTTTGGGGTAGGGGGAGATTTTGTGATAATATCCATAAAAATAGTTTTTATTTGATTCTGCCTCAGCGTCACACGCTACTGTGCACCCAACAAGGGGACAGGTTCCGTCTGCCAGAGCATACTCTGAAGTCGAGAGGAAGCGAGCACTCCCAACCCCTTAGGGGTAAAGGACCAAGATTGACCCAGAGACACCATATTGATATGATGTCCCACTTGATTGAGCGGAGTAAGCCACACTGCCTACGAGTCTTTGCAGAAGCCGGGGCCAAAGAGGCACCCCAACAGGGTACTTCACCTCAACCTCCAGGATCCCCTTTTCCTGCCTTACGGGTCGAACCTCACAGGAAACAAGACTCCCACGAAGGGAAATTTAGTCCCTAAAGGAGGGACCAAGAAGTAGAAAGAAGAGGAAACATAGACATGACGATAGAGAAAAAAGGAGTGGATGCATAGAAGACAAAAGTAAGAGAAAAAGATGTTGCCTCTGCGTCACAAAAGAGCTTGTAATGCATAGGCGACACCTTGCCTTGTTGTCATTCGCAAACCCGTGGCAGCCATGGCATCCTAAGTCGCCTTCTACGAGGCGCATAGATGGAGAGACGGCGGGGTACCTATTTTCCTCCTGTCCCCTGTTGGATAGGTCCCGGGTTCCCACGGGGCTTTACTATAGACCAAACTATCTGATATCAAACAAATACTGATTCCAAGACCTACCTCCAATATCCTAATGACATCTACATTGTCTGGGTCCAAGCCTTTGGCTTGAGCAATTAACCTCAAATGATCCTTATCAGTGGCAGAGTTTTGAGACGTGAGATCCATCATTTTGATCCACATTCCTGGACAGAAAAAAAGAAAAGAAAAGCTAAATAAAAGCTAAAGAAATGCTAAATGGAATATAAAATGAGATTCCCTTTCATATATACCCTTTTGTGTACTATATTTCCAATAATTTCTCTAGACATAACTCCCTCCCAACCCATTACAAGTAACATGCATAAAACAAATTTTCAATAAAATAATCATGATGCAAAATGTGCCCTAAGTATGGAGAAAAAAACAAGTACGAAAGTGATCTTTTTTTAATAGGCATTGGGGGTGGGGCAGGTAGGTCCTGAAATTGAGTTCTTGTTTCATAAGATATGTAGAATTTGAAATTTTGAATTTTGTTTCTTTCTTTCTTTCTTCCTCTGAAGTAACCTTATCCACCGTGGCGGTGATCTCAGGGTTCGTAGTTTACTAATGTTTCTGACAACTGTCCAGGCTGAACCTAAAGCACTTTAACAAATCAAAAACTTATGTAAATATTTGTAAATATCATAAAAATATAGTCAATGTGTTAAAAATTGATGTGATTTGTTTTTGCTTTTGAGTTTAGGTTTTTGCTTTTAGTATGTACATGAGTAACTGTTGAAAATACAGTCATCCTACATCATCGAAAAGTTTGTAATGTCCTTGGTTGCCATAGAAACGGCCGCCATTTTGTATTTTCAACCAATTTTCAAAATCTATCTCCTCCCTTAAGGCCGCCAAGATCATCTCAAGATCATCTCAAGCCGGCCTCGAGATGGTCTTGAGACCGCGAACAGACCAAAATGCGGATGATGAGATAAAAACTACATTGTATTTATATGTTACAGCTACAATAGCCATTTCACATGCATTAGGCCTACATTGCCTTGTCAGTGATCGTTGTTTACCGATTAGTCAAACAGTGATTATTTCCCTCATTGTAATACTGAAACAGGGTGTTTTTCGTCATAACAGGAATGGCATTATAACGCCCAGTTACTACTGGCACAACAGTTGGCGGTATGACGAGGTATGAGTGTAATAGATTTTTTTTAATTCATAAAATCAAACTCCGTCATTTAGCGATTCGAGATATTGGACCAAATAATGTGTGAGGAAAGTTATAAACAAATCTGTTAAAAACTGAAAAAGCCTTGACAAATTTTGAAGTTTACCCTATTTTCATAATGAAAATCCAAGATGGTAGCAACCATGTGATAAACACATTTTGTTTTCCTAATTTTTTTCAGCTGATTTAGTTATGCTGAGTTCAATGGTAGTGACCCCCCCCCCCCCCAGGCTTTCATGAATAGATCCTCTTTTTCAATCATCCATCCGGCATTAATACCAACCATTCCTCTTTTTCCTTTTTTTTTTTTATAATTTTGTCCAGACTGCCCTGTAAAGAGCCAAAAGATCTTTAAAATGCAGAGTTTTGTGATCTGCACATGGGACCTACATGTTATCATCTGTCTCCGATGGAACTAGGTATCCATCCACCTAGCTGAAACACAAGAGTGGGTTTTACCTTTAAAACCTTTTTTTCTCTCCTTCAATTGGTCAGGGCATGAACCCACAATCTTTTGATTGCAAGGCAGACCCCTTGCCTTTGGAGCAATGTGCTCTCACCAGGGGGCAGAAATAACCACGTACCTGATAACGTGAGTCTCATCAAGAGGTTTGCTTTTTTTCTCAGCTGTCGCTCCTTTTGAACTCAGGCTGTCAGACAGTCGGAAAGGTCGTTTCCTGGTCCTGCATCCATCCTTCCCACTGTCACTTGCTGGTTCCTTTAACTGACTCTGGTAGCCATCAGAGCACTTCACTTTATTGTGACAATCAGCAGTTCTTCCTTTGAACATGTCCTTGCGGGCTAAGTCAGCAGACATTTTCAGTTCACGTTTGTCTTTTGTTGTGATATCACTTTGAGAGGAAGTAACATGAGGCTCTGGAAGGTAGGTGGCAAATTCTAATCTCGTCAGGACAACATACAAAAAGCATTTATAGCAAATAGTTAATAGATTTTAAAACTTTTTGTTTATTCATTGGATGAGAATATGAATAAAGAAAAAAACTTCACATACAAGACAAGGCAGATTGCCTTATTTATTTTAAGTACAGTTCTTACTGATTCATTTATTCTCATTAGTACGCTACAAGTTTTTGGATCAGTCTCTCGGGACAGTTTGTAAATGTTTCTTTTGGAATAATATTTCAATTGTATAGTGAGGGCATTTACCTGAATCTTATCTATTGGTGGTTTGAAATTTGTCACTTCCAACCGCCACTCTGAATTACCAGAGCCAACTTTGGCGCATAAAAGTCTCGAAACATGACAGCACAGTCTCCATCCAAGCAGTGTTTTCAAACTCAATCTCAGTGTGCCTGTGGATTTCAAGACAAAAAAAAATATTGAAATAGTAAGAGTCAATAAATAATGATGAGATCAAAATATAACAGGGCCTTGTAAAAAAAAAATTTGTAAAGGAAAACAATCTTCATGACTAGAATCTACAAGCATAGTTTCACAGACTGAAATTTCAAAAAAGGAGGAAATTTCAATGATTTTTTTTGGGGAAAAGAGGAAAACGGAACGTTGCATTATGCCAAAATATGAAATGACCAGTCAGTATTGTTTAGCGTATTATTTGGGGGAGGGGGGGGTTTTCTTTCTTTGAAGCACTGTGGCGATAATCTCAGGTTCGTAGCTGACTAATGCTACTGACAACTGTCCAGGTAGAACATAAAGCACTATAAAAATCGAAAGCTTCCGTAAATATTTTTTAATATCATAAAAATATAGTCAGTGTGTTAAAAATTGATAAGTATTTAGTATTCTAGATCTGTCGATACACTCCAATTTATTTCAGAAACGCAACACTTAAATTTCTTTCAGAAATGAAAAAATGGTTCTAAAAGAGTTTGGAAATGCTTCCCTTAGAATAATATCTCATTCGTATATCGATCAGTCTGTTTATTGTTTTTTGAAGTAACCCTGTCCACCGTTGTGGTGATCTCAGGGTTCGTAGCTGACTAATATTACTGACAACTGTCCAGGCAGTACATAAAGCACTTAAAAAATCAAAAGCTTCCATAAATATTTGTAAATATCATAAAAATATAGTCAATGTGTTAAACATTGATAAATATTTATTATTCTAAATCTGTCGATACACTCCAATTTCTTTCAGAAACGCAAAAATAGTTTCTAGATCATTATTCCAAAATATTTGTATACGCCCTTTGGAATAATATTTCATTAATAATATCGATCAGATCAGAGCACTTTATTAAAACATGTTTAAGGGCGCCTCTTAAAGTGATTTTTTAGCTTTTGAGTTAGGTTTTTGATTTTAGTATATATATGAGCAACTGTCAAAATATAGTCATTCTATATCATTGAAAGTTTGTAGCATCCTTGGTTGCCAAGGAAACGGCTGCGCTTTTGGATTTTGGCCCAATTTTCAAAATCTATCACCTTCTTAGTTATGAATAAAATCACTCAAAACCTGTGTAGATCGTTTTTCCATTCATTATGTAAAGAGTATCGTGTTTTTTTTAATGAATATTTTGGATGGGGTTTTTTTTATGAATTTTTTAAATAACATAGATCTATATCGTTTATATGCAAAAATGGCATTTTCATTACAAAAAATATATTTTCTCAAAAAATTAATAAGATATTTTTTTAAACAACGCTATTCTATTAACATCGACAAAAGAAACCTGTCTGCCTAATGTCATACAAATCAGTCAGTAAATGACGGAGGAGACAGAAATTTAGTGGGGGGAAATTTTTTTGAGAAAAACGCGAACAAAGAAATCAAAAGAAAATAACACAAAAAAGACACTTCAGACGGGTTGCCCTTCTTGTAGCAGCCCCCTTTATTCTTTTGACAGTCTCTAGCATTGTTACTATTGTAAAGAGGATCATAAATCTAGGTTTAGATGGGAGCTATTAGAAAACAAACGTCATAATGACCAGTTTTTGTTTTATTCCTCTATTCCTATACTTGAGAGTGTTTAGACGCTGTTCGCTTTTATTTGACCTCCCATCTCTTACATCATTCAACGTTGAGCCAACCTGGCAAGCGGGGCGTGTCCATAGACCTTGTAACCAGATGAACCGTTTGTGGTGTTAGCTGGCCAGTTATACAGGTTTTCAGTGACATCTTCTTAGTCAGTGTTAGGGTACTTTTACGTCAAAATTTTGACTTTTTATCTACCCTTGTCTACAAAATATTATATAACAAACAAATTATACATCATATCACATTTTTCTGCCATAAACGTGTAGATAAATGATCGTTCTACCTAAGTATATAA
This sequence comes from Doris montereyensis, assembly GCA_037039925.1. NCBI lineage: Eukaryota > Metazoa > Mollusca > Gastropoda > Nudibranchia > Dorididae > Doris > Doris montereyensis. Next base: position 95,313 of record JAXRKP010000112.1, on the reverse strand, counting down.
AGAACAGAAAATCAACATTTTGTCCCAAACTCGCCAACCCCACCCCAATATTACAAAAGCATCACAGGAGTGACAGAAAGGCTGGTCATCAGTGAGTCAACAGGAAACCCTGCGAAGCCACGACTGACCAATATGTAGGCAGCTTAACACGCTATCTTATTTTCTATTTCTTACTTTTACATTTCGTTTCTTTTGTCATTTTTGGGACCACTTCATGAAGCTTGTTATTAACTTCTTGGTCCTTCTCCTGCCAAGTTTTGTTAATATAATTATTTACTAAAAGCTCTAAATTTGCATAATCAAGTAAATCACCAGAGCTGACATCTTTGGAGCGTGCTCTTTGCTAACTCATCAGCACTTTTCATTTCCCCAGTATCCAGACAAGCGTAATATGTTTTCCAACAAGGCCTTTTAAAACGTGTCTAATTAGTATTATTACTTGATTTTTAATATCTACAGTTCTCAGACCATGAAGGGCAGACAGCTCTATCCGTCCAGATATAAAAATCTCTGGTAACTCCTCGGTGGCTTTTTAAAAGCATTCAAAGCTAAAAAGAATGGCATACAATTCAGCATTGAAAATAGAAGTATTATCTTTAGACGACATTCATCGGAGGATTCCGATGATCCGGATAATAAATGGTTTACTTACCTTTTCATTCTTTTCGAGCCATCTGTAAACATGAACACTGTCAGGGAAATTATCCCTCATCTGCAAAAATTTTTGAAAAACGAGCATGCTCATTTTGTCCTTTGAAAATTTGACATGGAAATATCAAAATTTATATGGGTTTTGGTCGATGATGGGGGAATTTGAAAGCATTACCATTCATTTTTGTAATTTATGTTTTACTGTAATATGTGGAGGAGAATTTAAATGCTGACCTTTTGAGGCTCAGGTGCGGCTCAACGTCCACAGGGATATCACCAAAATGCTCTGTACAGGGGAGTTTTGATGACTTATCTTCGATGCTAATTAATCAAAAAAGGTCACCAGAACGAAATCTGCCGACGCTATTGGGTTTCCATCACGCCACTAGTTCTCACTGTTCAAGCTATCTTGAACACACTGAGTGATGCTACTGGTCGAGCTTCATCCTCCAATTTGACCGCCAGAAAATGTGGCCAACCCAAGGATGTACACTTGGGAGTATCTCAAATGCTCAACCTCGCCAATGAACTTTCTTTTATATTTGCCATGGGCGAGAGATGCACCTGCTCCTCCCACTTGGGACTTGCTGGGGGCTTGGGGGCAGGGAGAGTTTTGCTGTTGTGTTTCCATAAATAGCTTTAAGTCATTTCAGCCTCAGTAGCATCCCATGCCTACTGTGCGCCCAACCAAGGGACAAGCTCCGCTGCCAGACATATTCTGAGGTTATACTCTTTGTCGAGAGGAAGTGGAGCACCCCATCCCTTAGGGGTAAAGGTGCCCCTCCACCCCCCGACCAAGATAGACCCAGAGACACCATATCGATATGGTGTTCCCCCTCATTGAACGAGTGTAGGCCACACCGCCCGCCTGTCTTAGCAGTAGTCAGAGCCAAAGAGGCGTGTTGGTTAGACACTCCCAGCAGGGTGCTTCACCTCAACCTCCAGGATCCCCTTTTCCTGCCTTACGAGTTGCACCTCATAGGCAAATGAGGCGCCCACTAGGGGGAAGTTAAGTCCCTAAAGGAGGGACCAAGAAGCAGACAGAAGAGGAAACATAGACATGACGATAGAGCAAGAAGGGAGTGGATGGATGGAAGACAAAAGTAAGAGAAAAGAGATGTTACCTCTGCATAACAAAAGAGCTTGTAATGCATAGGCACACCTACCATGTTGCTGCTCGCAGGCTGGTCTTGAATGACCAAAGGCTAAGGAGTTAACCCTGACAGAAAATAACAAGACCTGGTAGGGGGCCTCAAAGTGGCAGCCCCACCATCTACCTAGGGTACAAATGGGCTAATCCTGCTTATCCAAAACTAAACGGATTCAAAGAAATAAATATAATACAACTTCCTTTGAACTTTCGAATACGAACATGGAAACGAATACGGACTGTGATTTTGAACATGGAACGTTAGGGCAATAAACGGAAAAGAGTTAGAATTAGTAGAAGAAATAGAAAATTCAAAGTAGACATTTTGACCATTACAGAAACAAAGAAATAAGGACAAGGAATAGAAAATGTAGGACCGAATCATATTTTTATCTTCTCAGGAGTAGATGTCAAAGATAGAGCTAGAGCAGGAGTATGCCTCCTGGTACATAAAAGGCGTGAAAACTACTAAAAAGTTGGAAATTTATAAGCCCACAGCTATAAGAGGTAAATATTAAACCAAAAAGGACAAGAACTTAAATCATTAATAGCTTATGGACCAAACGAAGACGCAACTAAAGAAGAAAAGATATCTTTGAAAATGATTTACAAATAGGTGCACAGAATTTTAAACACAAACAGGAACTAATGCTTTAGGAGATTTAAACACTAGAGTAGGCAACCATCTAGAAACATCAGGAGGAGTAATAGGTAAAGAAGGAGAGACAACAACTTCTCCAAATGGAGAGAGATTCATAGATTTATGCCTAAAGAATAACATGAAAATAGCCAACATATTTTTTCCTCATAAAGATATCCACAAATATACAAGAGTAAATGAAGACAGGTGTAAAAAGTCAATCATAGACTGCATAATAGTTAGCAGCTCCCTTTTTACAGTACATTGATGCAAGAGCAAACAGAGGAGCAGAAATATTTAGTGATCATCACTTAGTGATTGCCAAAATGAGATTACTGACTGAAGAAAACAAACAGAAAAGGAAAGAGAAGAAAGCTACTAAATTCAAAATAGAGGAACCAAATAAATCAGTAGTAAAACAGGTATACCAATCTAGGATAAAAAGATTTATCAGCAAAAGACAGATGGATCTGAATGATATCACAATAGAAGAAAAGTGTGCAGATGTATAAAACACTCCTCAGTTGTACTGAAGAGGTCTGTGGTAGGAAACAAATTAAAGGAAATAGGAAAAGAACAGCATGGTGGAATGAGAATGCCAAGACTAAGATCAAAGAAAAGAAGGATGCCTGGAAGAAATACTTGCAAACAAAGAGATCAGAGGATAGGATAGATTACGTGAATAAAACAACTATCGCCAAAGAGGAAGTTAGGAAAGCAAAACAGAAACACTGGGAAGAGTTTGGACAAAGACCAAGAAAGCTATCAAGGAAATCAAAAGCTGTTCTGGGGGGTGATGAAGAGCATGAGAAAAAGAACAAAGCATGCCCAATACGACAAATTAAGAATACCAAAGGAGAAAAAATGAAAGAAGACCACCAAATCATGGAAACATGGAGAAAGTATTTTCACCAATTACATAATCCCTCCAGAACATATGAAACAAGAAGTAAAGATCAATAAGTAAGAGTAACAAGTAATCCAGATGAGACAGCTGAAGATGTAGATATATGAATGGAAGAAATCCAAACAGCTATAAGAAAAGTGAAATTAGGAAAAACCCCAGGAGCATATCAAGTTTATCCAGAAATGGATTAAAAACCAGGGAGAGAGAGAAAACTATTACATGCAATATGCCAACAATCATGGAAATCCAAACAGGTGCCAGATGACTGGAAAAAGGGAACGGTAGTACCAATACATAAGAAAGGATCAACTATGGAATGCTCAAACTATAGAGAGATATCACTACTTAGCTGTTCCAGGAAAAGTATATGCCAGGATACTGGAAATGGGACTGAGGAAAAGAGTAGAGGATCAGATTGAAGAGCATCAAAGTGGATTTAGACCATGAAGAAGTGTACAAGATCACATATTTACAATTAGACAAATAATAGAAAAATTCCTTGAGAGAAACATTGTGTTTTATACGCTTAGAAAAGGCATTTGACACTGTGAGGAGGGACAAACTATGGCATTCCTTAAAAGAACACAATGCAGAGCAAAATTTAATAAAAGCCATTAAAAGTTTTTACAATAAACCAACATGTGTAGTGAGAGTAGCTGGAAACATATCTGCAGAATTTGATGTAGATATAGAGTAAGACAAGGTTGTATCCTAAGGGTTGTATCCAAGCATCCTCATTTTGTGTATCAATGCTTTCATTTGCCGATGATTTAATCCTGTTTGGAAAATCAGAAAGTGACCTTTCAGTCGAATATCACCATTATGAATAATGAACTAAATAAAAGAAGAATGAGAGTAAATGCAAAGAAAACCAAAATAATGCTAGTAACTAGGAAGCTAAAACACAAAATCTTAAATTGGGCAGGGAGAATTTAGAGCAAGTTCAAAGCTACAATTACCTAGAAGTAATAATTAACTCAGAGGGAAAACTAAGAGAAGAAATCAGCCAGAGAATCAAAAAGGCAAGTACAATATATAACCATCTAGGCAAGGCATTTGTAGGTAGGCAAGAATTGTCAACAAAAACCAAAATGGCAGTATACAATACAGTTTATTGTCCGCCTCTATGGCATGAAACCTGGACCTAGACAGAGAGAATACAGTAGAGTACAGGCAGCTGAAATGAAATATCTAAGAAGAGTAGTAGGGAAAACTAAAATAGACAAAATCAGAAACACAACAATAAGAGATCAAACCAAAGCAGATGGCATAAAACCTAAGATAGAAACAAATCAATTGAAATGGTTTGGGCATGTGGGCAAACAGAATGAATGACAATAGAATAGCTAAATCAGTATACACTGCTAAAGCCCAAGGTAAAAGATCAAAAGGCAGACCTCGGAGAAAGTGGGAAGAAGATATAAAAGAGGCATTGAAGCATAGAAATTTAACATTTTTGGAAGGAAACAGAAAAATGCCAGGACAGGGGCATCCTGGAGAAAGATCATCTAGGCATCTGAACCCATACACCGAAAGGTAGAATGGGAACTGATAAAGAAAGAAAGAAAGGTGAATAGCATGACCACAAAAATTGCTAACATTATCATGAATGGTAACCCTTGGAAGAAGTGGCTAATTTCAAGTACTTGGGAGTCACTCTGTCACAACATGGCACCTGCTCAGCAGAAATCTGGATCCGGATTGCTACAACCACATCAGCGATGACCAGATTGAACAGGGCGTGGAAGAGCGCCATCAGCTTTCGATCAAAACTCAAGTTCTTTAGATCACTGGTGATTTCAATCTTGCTATATGGATGTGAAACATGGACGTGGAAAGCTGACAAGGAGAAAAGGATACAGGCTTTCGAGACCAAGTGCCTGAGACTGGATCCACACCTCCTACAGAGAGCATAAAACTAACAATTATGTATGGAGCAAGGTGACCGACCTCGCAGGTCCTCAAAAACCCCTCCTGGCAACACTCAAAACGACGTAAACTGGCATGGTTTGGCCATGTAGTGAGACACAACACCCTCTCCAAAACGATACCACAAGGTATGATTATGATTGAGGAAGGACAAAATGACCTTCTAGAACATCCTTATGACAGCCGCAGACAAAACCCTGACAGGAGATGTTAGCTTCTTGTACCATCGTCCCCCCAGCGACTGATGCAGTCATGGGACTGAGGCATGAGGTATGAGGTAAAGACAGCAAGACCCTAATACAGTTTGGAAGTTAGTGCGCTCTCTCCCTATGTCACTACACACTGGCACACTACAGCAGAGAATGGTTACAATAATATTACAGAGTTGCCTTCCCTAACTTTAAGCTTTCAGGAACAATAGTAAAATTGGGCAATTAAAATTTTTTAAAACACCACAGTAAACACCAATACTCCCCATTTAACCATGTCCACCATATGCATTAATTTCCGGGTGAATTAAGAGGAAACAACAAGATGAAAGATAAATGAAAGACGCAAAGGAAAGAACCTACCAAAAGGGCCCGCCAGCCAACCGACTTGAGTCTCAGATATTATTAGATACACTAAAATCAAAATAGCTTCACTTCCTTAGTTCAAGTAAAGCCCGAAACTTTCTACCAAGAGTATGTGAATAGCATTAAAGTAACGCTAACTTGGGAAAAAAATCCTAGAGTGACATTGGTACAATACACACACACACGCACACTAAACAAGATCTCTGTCATCGTATGCTTACTACGCTTTATCACATATGTATTGTACTTTGTCACTAAACAATTAACCAATATGACAGCAATAAACTGAGATGCGCATCATTGAAACTTACCCTCTGTGACTTTTAGCAAAGACTGTAAGAATTGAATCCGAACAAAAAAGAAGTTCTTTTACTTTAATGCTCATTTTGTGATTCATTTTATGAACAATTAAAACGCTAAATAACAACTCATAGTTGACAGTAACTTTCGCTGAAAATCAAATTCTACAAATGTAAATAGATCAAATTGCCAAAGAAGACAGTAGAGCAAATTCATATTGAAACCGTTTCTCCCCCATCCTTTTGAATAGTTTTAAGCTTTATCGAAAAAGACCTGGTGCATTTCCAACAAAAGAAGGCTGAGAGACAGACCCTGTGACATCAACATGAGCAGAACACATTTCAGTGTAACTGTAAGCCTGCACAAAGCAAAAGTTGGAACTGGCATCTTTTGAAAACATGCTGAAAATGTTAGCCCAGAATGAAAAGGAAAACATCTCTACAACCAAGCATTGACCCATGTCATGAAAACCAACTACTTCAAAATATCCCATGCTGAAGGACAAAGCGTAGATGATGGCAGAAATTATGAGCTCACTGAGTATTTTCACCAAAATTTAGTAGACACTTGATATTCCTTTTGATTCTTCCTAACATTAATCTATCTTTTCCAGGCAAATTTGTTGGTTGACTGTTTGGTTTGTTTGATTGGTCAGTTGTTTATACGATTTATCCAGCATGAGCAATGATTCAAAATTTTAACATTCTTCACATTAAAACAGGACAGACACAAAAAAAATCATCCACCACTTTAGAGGGTATCCCAGAAATGTCCTTGCCTTTCCAACAAAAGAAGGCTGAGAGACAGACCCTGTGACATCAACCCATACAACAAATAGCTTTAAACAATGGTATGCACATGTCAAAAAATACACAAGCATCCACTGGCAGTGACAGCATGTCAATGGCAAATATCAAAGCCCAAAATGTTTTCGCGATGTCTCTTGGAGAAGATGTTCATGTCAAATTTGAATGCTGATCTCATGCGATTGCCTTTTGCCTCAACTTAAATATTACTATGGGTAAAAGAGGTAGTTGGGATGCACCATGCATATTAGAAATAATGACACTTTCCTCTGAGGTCAATAAAATTATCTTATCTTATCTTGTCAATACCAGTATCCTCAGAGATTGACCTAAATAAACCCCTTTATATTTTATGAGTGACATGTCCAGTAAAAGCATTTTCAAAGTCTAATCATGTGTATAGAAAATCGTTCATGAGTGGAATATTTCAGTTTTGACAGCCTCCACCTCCATGATTATCTGAACCCTGACAATCTGTCACACTATATCAGATACACATTATCACAGAATGACTCCACCATAACAATCTTAGGTTCAACTGATGCCAGCCCTAAAACTGCTGACCTTTTCCCATATACATAAGAAAATCAAAAAGTATAAACCAGCACTTTATGTAAAGTAAAGTACATTGTACATGTAAGTCCTCTACTCAATTCTGAGAGAAGAGTTAACAAGGAATAAAATCCAGATTTTTCTAGCCACATGGCATGAAATGGTAGTTTTGCAATTGCTTTCTACACTGCCTTCCCATTGCCCTCATTGAAGGGGAAGTGTGGCACCTGGAATAGGCCATTTGGGGCCAAAATATCAAAATTAGCTTTACTTCTAAACAATCCCAAGACTTATTTTTCTGTGAAAGAGAAGCCATTTGCCATCATGGATAAATCACTTACTTGTCTTTGCCATCAAACTTTCCATGGACAGTATCACAAAAGAACAATGTGATGAAATTGCAGTATATTTTTCTATTCAGATTCAATCTTCATAAAAGTAAAGAGGGCAACATGAAAATATTTCTATGTTGAGAAAATGTGAGGCAGTGACTGTAATATTCACAAACTCATGGCTGTAAATGTGGGTGATTTATTTAAATTTACAAACAAGTCGCCTCTGAACAAAAGCAATCAACATTTTCAGATGAAGACTGGAAAGAGCAAATCATGAATGACCAAGAAACCCACAACTGCATTCAACATTATAGAGGTCATTGAAAATTTCTCTGATTTTAAACATTTTTGTTGTCTATTCGAAAAGGGAAACTTGACTTGTTGTGCAGCAAGCTAAGTTTCACACCTATCAGCAGTTCTGTTTTTCATTACAAAGCAATTGTAGCGCAGATGAAAGTGATTTGAGCACGAACATCATAACCTAAAAAGATATTTTATGTACATGTCTCTACACTTTAAGTTTGCTTTTGTCAGAGGAGTTATCCCTGTCCAATATTCACGTAAATGTTGGGACATGAAATGTAAACTCGCAAAAATCATTAGCGTTACACAGTCTCCAACAAAGGAGAATAAAAACCAGGCAGAGTCAAATCAAACCATCAAATCATATTTGACAAGTCAGTATTTTAAAGCTTTGAATTTTCTTAAACAAGGAAACAATGGAAATGATAGGAAAGAATTGACTGTTGGCTTTTGATTATCTGAAGTCTTCAATTGATGTTTTGGGAAATATGTGGAACTCCAAGACTTTTAAGAAAAACAATGTGGAAAAAAAATCAACATACTTTCCTTATGCTTTAAAATAAAAAATAGAGTTTTAAGTTTGAAAACATGTAAATTAGTTGAGATATCTATCGGTAAGCTTGCCTAACGTAAACAATAACAAAGGAGCAGTGAATCGAAGATGAGACAGATGTAGATTTGGCTGGCAAACTAGTATCTGCTGAAATCTCTCTGTCACTGTTTACATCGTTGTCATTTGAAGCAAGAAAGTCATTCAGAATGTGAGGAAAAGTATCTGAATTAGACTGGTTGAGGTTAAAACTCTTGGAATGGCTCAGTCGTCAATGCGATTTTTTCAATTCTGCGGGAAGTATGAGCCAGTCATCAATTTGTTTTTCTACCTCCACATGTATTTCAAGAGCCAGTTATCAATACATAAGACCTCATTTTGCTAGGAGATAGCTTTGGGCTACTTTATATAATGCGTGGTGTTGGTGGTTAAGTGGTTAAACTGTCAGACTAGGGATCATGAGGTCCTGGGTTCGAATCATAGCAAAACTAGGCCCAACGTTATGTTAATTGGAAAAGACACGTAACATACATATTTTCCCTACTCGATCCAGGTGCAAATGGGTACAAGCAATAGCTTGGGAGTAAAAATCTGCGGCAGATTAGCATCCTATCCAGGAGATGATTATTATCACTTGCTTCACTTTATGCTATTGAAACGAGGATAAACTCCGGCTCCATAGGCCGTAAAGGCCTTGAAGGAATTTTTACTCTTCTGCTCAAGTCTACTTTCATTTTTACTTTGCCAAAACATTTACACTGTCAACATCGAAATTTCATAAAAATTCTTCAACAAGAGAAATGGCTGAGAGACCGTCAAAGCAACCTCATCTGTTTCATGTAACACGGGCTAGTGCCCTTATGGATGAAATAACAGATGTCAGTGAGGTTGATAGTGATGTTAGTGACTACTATCAGATGATAATCTAAATCAGCCAAGTAGTGATGAATCCATCGATCTAAATGAGGCATCAACATCAAGCCATAGTATTGATCCGGATCTATATTAGATGTAGATTCAGACTCATCTGGTTTTACAACTTTAATAAATAGATCAAGGCCAAATCCTAATACTACAAAAACAGATATATCTAGATCTAAAATCAGAATGGAAAAGGACTGGGTCATTTCAAATGGTGGGTGAGACAAACACTTGTTTTACGTATTCACCCAACCACAATGTCGGCATGAATCCCAAAAAAAGTTATATTTTTATTTGAGAGTTGAAATTTTAAAATATTCACTCAAGAAAGATTTATCAAGCAACTGTTTTCATGTTATATATCAAATAAAAACTAGTTGGAATTACTCCAGTATGATAACCATTTGGAATACATCAATCTACAGTTTGAAGAGATTTGATAAGAATAAAGCTGAAGGTAAAGGAATTTTTTTATTTCAAATTTTTGTTTCACTCACTCCTTTTCTCCTACCCTCACCCTCTATAAACATGTAAAACACCAATCACTGTTTAAATTATAGGAAATTTCCCATGAAAATAATACCAAATATGTTGACTTGTTGCTTATTTTAATATATTTATGGTCAGTTTTAGACACACAGGTAGCAATTTCACACTGCTCGAAAAAGTTAATTCCGGCAAACACTAAGGGAAACCAGGGTTTTAATCTCAGGCAGAAAGATTTTAAAGTTTTGCAACATCAGCAAACAAATCACTCAATGGAGGCTGCCATTTTGACAATGGATTTTTTGTTCATGACAGAACAATCTCTTAAGGAAGATTTGCTCATAGATCTAATTTAGATGCGACAATTACAATGGTATTCAATAATAAATAAACAAAACTATCTTTAGAACACCATTTTTGCATTATATACTATCGTTGGCGATCAAATATTAGTCTTACATTTGGAACAAATTTGATTGTGGATTTTCACAACCCTGCCTCTGTAAATAGGCTGCACAGAAATTTACTAGTAAAATAGCATAGTGTTGACTATACAGTGTCTTTGAAAACTGGCTATGGCGGTCGGAATACAGAGACGATTGTTTGCATCGGCCTCCCAAATAGCTTTTTTATCTATGGGATGCTGCATTAAAAAAATTTTTTAAATTTATTAGACCTTTTCTTTAGTAGGAAATCTGGCACCAAAATAAAGTTAAATAATTGGGCTTTCATATTCCGTTAAACCTCAATTTGCCTTAAAAAGTGAAAAAATATTACTTTAAAAGGTGCTAGCAAGAAATATGCAATTGCGAGATGTGACAGATTTCCCTGTGCGGCCACACAATTCACTGTCAACATATCTCTGGCCCTTTGCTCAAATCTCTGTAAGAGAAATCTTTATGAGATTCAAAATTTACTTGAATATGTTCCAGGAAGTTTTGTTTTTTTTAAACTTTAGTCCTGAACTCATTCACACTTCAATGTTTTTGAAGTCTCAAAAGAGTTAAATAGAATAATTGGATAACAGCACAAAAAGCTTGGAAGCCTAAACTGCAAAGATGGTGAAAACCCTTGAATGGCTTACTTACCCCTGGAGGTCTTTTTTCTGATCACCAGTATTGGGTTTGGGAGAATGAACATTGAGAGAAAATGGAAACAGCAGGGAGATCATCTCCTTGCTCACAAAGGGAGGTATTCTTTGGATCTGAGCACATTTTTTTTAGTCTTCTCATCTTGTTTCCAGTCTGAAAAAATAAGTTGGCACCAAAAATGGCCAAGTTAAGTTTTAAATCTGAGTTCAAGTCTGCGTTTCAACTGCACATCAGTTTTTTCATCTCCTTGTACATACTGCCTGCCAATCAAAATGATTGCATTCATCAACTTGGGATCAAGATGGTGAAAACATCAACTCCACTCAGTAACATTTTGTTACAATTCTGAATAACAGACAGAAAAACTGAAATAAAACGAACACAGGATAAAAGATATCAATCTGAATTCTCACAACAATATCTTTCAGCTCCAGGCCAAGAAAACAAAACTGAACATTTAAAATTCAGAGGAAAGAAACTCAAAGTTGTCCTTTTTCTTTCTTTCTTCTCTCTCTCTATTTCTTCTAAGGGTTTGTTTGTTAGAGAGAGAATAAATTAAAAAGTCCATATTAAAAATTTAGGCAAAGCATTTTAGCTCTTTGAAACACAATCCACATGACAGTGGTACTTACTACAACTTCTGTCTTGTACATCTTTGTTTTAAAAAACTTCTATTGTAATCATTTCAAATGTCACATCCCTTCTCATGGATTACAAAAAGGCTGTACACAGGACTTAACAAAATTTTATAAAATGACTCATTTTTTGAAATGACAAAAGCTATAAAAATGCATTGCGACACATTGGGTGGCAAACATAGACCGTACGCAAGTTGTGCCACTGGTGGTGACTACAGAAGTGTGTGTAGTGGTAAACATAAACCATGCTGAAGTCCCAAGCATATGCAATACAATCTAAAAAGCCAGCGCAACTTGCGCCCGTGAAAAGCTGTACTGACACTAGTTGCGCAGGAATTTTGTCAACATAACCCTGAAGGACAGTCAGACTTTCTGTCCAGATTATAAAATTCTGTAACTCCTCGACAGCTTTTTTATATCATTCAAAGCCAAAAGAATAGCGTGCAATTCAGCATTGAAATTAGATGTATATCTTTTAGACGCGCATTCTTCGAGGATTCCAGACAATCCGGATAGTGAATGACAGCATTAACCTTTTCACTCTCTTTCGAGGCCATCTGTATAGATTTGACCACTGTCAGGGAAATTATACTTCATCTGCAAGAATTCAAGTTGGAAAACAAGCAGGCTCATTTTGTCTTTTGGGAATTTGGATAATGAAAAATCTAAATTTATAATGGTTTTGGTCATATATTTCCTTGTAATTCATGTTTCCTCTGTTATATGAGGGAGAAATTCAATGTCGATGCTTCAAATACGTTTTTGTAGGCAGAATTTGGGGTAGTGATAGTAATTTCAAACAGTAGTCCATTGACAGTTTGAGGCGTCAGTGATGTAAAGATGATTCACCGGCTTCAATATATATATAGGCTCTTTACTGATAGGAAGTCGCCTATGGCAATATGGAGACACTGATGATGAATGGGGTCTAACATTTTTAAAACATGTTTGGGGACGGATCCAAAATAACAGAACTATAGTCCAACCGAACAAACATTCTATACAATTTCAGGAGGGTCACTTTGTCGGCACCCTAATCTTTGACCCACAACTCGCAGGTATATAGAGCCTTTTGATAATTTCTGACTTTGATACAAAAGATAATTTGCTGTCATTACTGTCTAAGATGATGTCTAAACATTTTGCCTCCTTAGAATCTTTGACTCCGGGCAGTGAACAGGTAAGCACCTGTACGGGAGTAGATGATCCCACCCTCCACGCGTCTCCTGCTGCACGGCAGGCGGGTCTTGGCCGACCAAAGGCTAAGGGAGTTAACCTTGACAGAAAACAACCTGCTGCCTTGCAGGCTGGTCTTTGATCGACCAAAGGTTAACTGAGGTTAACCCTGACAGAAAAGAACAACCTGCTGCCTTGCATGCTGGTCTTGAGTGACTAAAGGTTAAAGGAATTAACCCTGACAGAAAATAACAAGGCCTGGTAGGGGCCTCACAGTGGCAGCCCCACCACCTGCCTAGGGTACAGTGGGCTAATCCCCTGCTTATCCAAAACCAAACGGATTCAGAGAAATAAATGCAATATAACCGGCTTGATCTTTTTGAAGACGAGCTTGGAAACGGATAGGACTGTTATTTTTGGAACATGGAATGTTAGGGAAATAACTGGAAAAGAGTTAGAATTTGTAGAAGAAATAGAAAAATTCAAAGTAGATATTTTGGCCATTACAGAAACAAAGAAAAAAGGACAAGGAAAATGTAGGAACGAATCATATTTTAATCTTCTCAGGAGTAGACTAGATGTTAATAGAGCTAGAGCACAAGTAGGCCTCCTAGTGCATAAAAGGCATCAAAAGCTACTAGAAAGCTGGAAATTTATAAGCCCACGGCTATTAGAGGTAAATATTAAACCAAAAGGACCAAAACTTAAATCATCAATAGCTTATGGACCAATCGAAGACGCAACTAAAGAAGAAAAAGATATCTTCGAAAATGATTTACAAATAGCTGCAGAGAATCTTAAACACAAACGGGAACTAATGCTTTTAGGAGGTTTAAACACTAGAGTAGGCAGCAATGTAGCAATATCAGGAGGTGTAATAGGTAAAGAAGGAGAGACAACAACTTCTTCAAATGGAGAGAGACTCATAGATTTATGCCTAAAGAATAACATGAAAATAGCCAACATATTTTTTCCTCATAAAGATATCCATAAATATACAAGAGTAAATGAAGACAGGTGTGAAAAGTCAATCATAGACTACATAATCGTTAGCAGCTCCCTTTTTTACAGTACATTGGATGCAAGAGTAAACAGAGGAGCAGAAATATTTAGTGATTATCACTTAGTGATTGCCAAAATGAGATTACTGACTGAAGAAAACAAACAGAAAAGGAAAGAGAAGAATGCTACTAAACTCAAAATAGAGGAACTAAATAAACCAGTAGTAAAACAGGTATACCAATCTAGGATAAAAAGATTTATCAGCAAAAGACAGATGGATCTGAATGATAGCACAATAGAAGAAAAGTGGCAGATGTATAAAAAACACTCCTCAGTTGTAATGAAGAAGTCTGTGGTAGGAAACAAATTAAAGAAAATAGGAAAAAAACAGCATGGTGGAATGAGAATGCTAAGACCAAGATCAAAGAAAAGAAGGATGCCTGGAAGAAATACTTGCAAACAAAGAGATCAGAGGATAGGATAGGATTACGTGAATAAAACAACTATCGCCAAAGAGGAAGTTAGGAAAGCAAAACAGGAACAATGGGAAGAGTTTGGACAAAGACCAAGAAAGCTATCAAGGAAATCAAAAGCTGTTCTGGGGGGGCGATGAAGAGCATGAGAAAGAACAAAGCATGCCCAATACGACAAATTAAGAATGCCAAAGGAGAAAAAATGAAAGAAGACAACAAAATCATGGAAACATGGAGAAAGTATTTTCACCAATTACATAATCCCTTCAGAACATATGAAACAAGGAGTAAAGATCAATAAGTAAGAGTAACAAGTAATCCAGATGAGACAGCTGAAGATGTAGATATATGAATGGAAGAAATCCAAACAGCTATAAGAAAAGTGAAATTAGGAAAAACCCCAGGAGCATATCAAGTTTATCCAGAAATGGTACAAAAAACCAAGGGAGAGAGGCAGACAAACTACTACATGCAATATGCAAACAAGCATGGAAGTCCAAACAGGTGCCAGACGACTGGAATAAGGGAACAGTAGTACCAATACATAAGAAAGGATCAACTATGGAATGCTCAAACTATAGAGAGATATCACTACTTAGTGTTCCAGGAAAAGTATATGCCAGGATACTGGAAATGAGACTAAGGAAAAAGTAGAGGATCAGATTGAAAAGCATCAGAGTGGATTTAGACCAGGAAGAAGTGTAGAAGACCACATATTTACAATAAGACAAATAATAGAAAAATTCCTTGAGAGAACATTGACTTGCACCTGCGTTTTATACCCTTAGAAAAGGCATTTGACACTGTGACACTATGGCATTCCTTAAAAGAACACAATGTACGGCAAAATTTAATAGAAGCCATTAAAAGTTTGTACAATAAACCAACATGTACAGTGAGAGAAGCTGGAAACATATCTGCAGAATTTGATGTAGATATAGGAGTAAGATAAGGTTGTATCCTAAGTTTTCTTTTGTTTATCACATTTATGGATTCAGTCACAAAGGCATCCTCAAAAATGAAGAAAATAAATGTAGGTATGTGGAAGCTCAAACCAGTAAATGTAGCAATGCTTTCATTTGCCGATGATTTAGTTCTGTTGGAAAATCAGAAAGTGACCTTCAGTCGAATATCAACATTATGAACAATGAACCAAATAAAAGATGAATGAGAGTAAATGCAAAGAAAACCAAAGCAATGCTAGTAACTAGGGAAACTAAAACACAAAATCTTAAATTGGGCAGGGAGAATTTAGAACAAGTTCACAGCTACAATTACCTAGGAGTAATGCTTAACTCAGAGGGAAAACTAAGAGAAGAAATCAGCCAGAGAATCCAAAAGGCAAGTGCAATATATAACCATGTAGGAAAGGCATTTGTAGGTAAGCAAGAATTGTTAACAAAAACCAAAATGGCAGTATACAATACAGTTTATTGCCTACTCTCCTCTAAGGCAGCGAAACCTGGACCTTAGACAGTAGAGAATACAATAGAGTACAGGCAGCTGAAATGAAATTTCTAAGAAGAGTAGTAAGAAAAACTAAAAGAGAGATAATCAGAAACACAACAATAAGAGATCAAACCAAAGCAGATGGCATAAAAACTAAGATAGAAACAAATCAATTGAGATGGTATAAAAACTACAACAGAAACAAATCAATTGAGATGGTTTGGGCATGTAAACAGAATGAATGACAATAAAATAGAATCAGTATACAGTGCTAAAGCCCAAGGTAAAAGACCAAAAGGCAGACCTCAGAGAAAGTGGGAAGAAGATATAAAAGAGGCATAGAAATTTAACTTTTTTGGAAGGAAACAGAAAATGCCACGACAGGGCATACTGGAGAAAGGTCATCTCGGTCATCTGAACCCATACACAGAAAGGGAGAATGGGAACCGATAAAGAAAGAAAGAAAGAATCTTTGACTTTGAAAGGTGTTTTTTTAAATAAGGACTGGGTTTAGCATGTACATTTCTTTGGGTGTGAAAGTGGACACATACAGTTTTTGCCATGGAGAATTTAAAACCGTTGTCAGCTACCCTTTTGGAACCTTGTTGATGCACAGTTGCATTGATCTTTCAAGGTATGGTAAATGTTTGCCTTCAATATAGATTGCAAAACCATCTACAAAAAGAGAGGCTTGTGCATTGGTAGGGAGTGCCTTTATGATATCAATTTTTATGTTAAATAAAACAGGAGAAAGAATGCTACCTTGTGAAATTCCATTTTCCTGAGAAAAATTTTCAGACAGTGTAGATTTTAATTTAACTTTGAAATACCCTTTGGACAGGAACTCAGTAACAAAATAAGGGAAGCAATCACACAAGTTGAAGTTGAAAAAATCAGTAAGAATGCCATGTTTCTAAGTCGTTTCGTAAGCCTATTCGAAGTAAAAGCAGACATCAAGGACCTGTCTTTTTTTTAGCAAAGGCCTCCTGGATGAAGCTTTCCAGCCTGATGATAAGATGATCATTAGTACAATGGTTTTTGCGAAAGTCGTATTGGACATCAGAAAAGATTTTTTCTCTCAAAGACCCAAAGAAGGCGGTTATTTATCATTATTTCCATGGTTTTACAAAGGCAACTAGTCACAGCAATTTGGTATATGACTAGATGGGTCACTGAGATCGCAGTTAGGTTTTGGAATAGTGACCACAAATGCCTCTCTCAAAGATGGGGGAATTCAGCCTGTAGTTCAGATTTTATTGAATATTGTTAAAAGGGTGGAAAGACAAAAAGTTTGGATGATAAAAGAGGAATTTACAGTGAATACAGTCAGGTCCTGCAGCTGATTCATTTGATTTCAATAGGGATGCCCTTAGCTCTTCTAGAGAAAGAAGTTCTCTCTCTCTCTCTCTCTCTCTATCTCTTCTCTGGATTCGTCTCTCACAAACATACACATCATGACACATGCTCTCTACTGCCTAATGCGTGAATGGGTATACCATTGGTCCCTGGATTGTGTCATCACTGACAATTTTTTTACGTCATAACAATGGAAGTATTATCCTGGTGACCACAGAACAAACAGAAAATTGGCAAGATTTTAAAACAAATGGGGAAGTTATGATAGCCTTCACTTTCAAACAGTGCATCAAAGGCAAGCCCACACCGTGGGGAGTAAAAGTGTGGTGCTCTGCCAACCCATCAACTGGCTATCTGTGCAATTTTTCTTTTTACACTGGAAAGGATGACTATCCCAAGGACAAGGGCCTAGGGTACCATGAAGTGTGGTCCCTAGGACAACATTTTTTCTGGACAGATATCATCATTTTTACTTTGACAATTTTTTTACATCAGTTCAGCAGGCAAGGGACCTATTGGAACGTTCAACTTATTCTTGTGGGACCATCAGAACAAACAGAAAATACTGGCCACAAGATTTTAAACACGATTATTTCTCAAAAACAAATAAGTTAATATAACAGGGGAAGTTAAATTTTATTTGGACAGTTAGGCAAGTTCTTTGTTAGCAACAATGTGGAGACAGACAGAAAAGACAAATCAGCCTCCCTAGATCAATCAATTCCTCTCCAGCATGTGAACCCATGGACAGACAGAAAAACAGAGACTTCAAAGGTGGTGATATCTGATTTAAATGATCAACTAGCCAGAAGACGCACTATCCATTATAAGTAAAGTGTCAAGTGGAAGTGTAGTTTGTTTTACCTGCACGGAGGAAATTTGTGGTGCTAAATGCAAACATCATTTATAAGAAGAGGCCCCATCCTGCACCAATGTTAAACAGACTGGATCGCTTACATATCCATCTTGAAGTAGCCAGATCTTTCATGGAGTCAACTTCAAGAAAAGGAGAAAGAAAGAGAGAGAGACAGGGAAAGAGAGAGAGAGAGAGAGAGAGAGAGAGAGAGAGAGAGAGAGAGAGAGCACCTGAAGCTCCTTCAGTAAAAAAGAACCAATGGCCACGTAAGAGAAGTACATGTAGAAGAGGCAGAGAATACAGGACGCCCTGACCTGAGGCCTACTTAAGAGAACGCTCTTTCACCAGCAAAGGCGCCACCCACAAGCATCGCTGTATCCTCTTTCCTGGGCGTAAAAAGCAGTGCTTCAATTGCCGTGTTGAAAATCGTAGAACAGAGTTGGGAAAACACCAGGAAATGCTTAGGGATGCCCTCTATGTGATACCAATTTGTGTGATAAACTTTGTTTTGCCAAGTTTCACACAAACATTTGCAATTAAACAAAGTACCAAAGGATTTACTCGGAACTTAATTACTTTTCAACATTTTTTGTTCTTACTAATTTTTATTAAGTCCTTTTTTTCAGAAATAATACAGGGAAACAGGAAATGAGTAATAAAATCATTAGTGCATAAAATATAGGCTTATCGCTAACCTGATTCTATCCGAGAGTAGCACAAGTATAATTGGTTAGGAAATCTTATGATTTTGTGAGCTTGTAACTGTTTATTTTTAGATCTACATGTGATGAACATTGAAAACAGTAACTACGAATATCTGAATTTGGAAAAATGAAGAAATGATGCAAACGAATTGAGTCCCTTTGAACATGGAACCGATCATTTTAGTTAACAGGAAAAAATTAAAAAAGATTTGAAATTCTTTCATCAACATGATCATAATTAAGGTTTCACAACAGTTACGGGAAATTTGTAAAACTAGGCAGATCTGACAGTTTTATCAATAAGCACCTCTCATTTTAGGTTAATCAGATTATGACTCCCTTAATAGAGTTTTTTTTAAACTTAAGATGCTCAGAACATTAAGGCATACATACTTCTTCAGTTGATTTCCAGTTGAAATTTGATTCTACTCCTGAAGTTGGCTTGATGTGACAACACTTTATGATTCCATGTAGGGCTTTGGGTGACATTAAGGACAGCTGGCTTAACTTATGCATACCAGATTGCATGTTTGATAAACAGCCAAAATAGAGGTGAACATGACTGAAAAATACCCAATTAAAAACGTATATAAATAAGCTATAAGAATTATCTGAATACAGTAGTGTCCGCCAAATTGCACACCGCCAAAATATGTGATTTGTCATAATGCATGATTTTTTTTCATGTCACCGAAGTTTTACAACGCTAATCACCCCCCTCAAAATGCAACAATAGCTGGCTTGACTTTGCCAAAATGCAATATGTTTTTACAAGTACACCTTCAATTGGTTGCATTCAAAGAGTCAATTCATGTTAAAAATAAACTCGATGAAGTCTTTTTGACAAGTCCCAGCAACAAAATCTGACATGCGTATGTGTGTGTGTGTGGCATCTAGATCTATGTTTACTATGTATCCAGATTGCATGTTTAGATAAACAGCCAAAATGTGCACATGTGTGCATGACAATGTCTAGTCTTGGCTGTCTTGGCTCTTGTCACCCTGCCTGATCCATCTCCAACTCGGCCGTCAACGATGGTCTGTCAGACAGACACTCTGATCAATTCTCTCTTTGATCACAGTGAAAAATTTGAGAAAGGTCTTGTATAAAAATAAAATAAAAATGTATTCACCATCCCATCCTGTAGTCTTGAATGAGAGAGGAATGAACAATCTATAAGAGGTTAGGCCTACATTTGAGTTTTATCCTCAAACCAAGTAACAACAAACAAAATCCAAACGATAACAAACAACTAACAAAACAAAAGAGTATATGTCCAACCAAGAATGGCAATGTAAATACATGCAGTGGGTTGTTGTCCTTGACTCTGTCAAAATGCACACAAAAAAATTGTCACCCGTGGACCGTGCATTTTGGTGGAGACTACTGTATTGAGAAATGCAGGCAAAACTTATTAAGTTCACATCAACGCAAGGTATGTTTTCAATTTAATTTTCCTAATTTATCATTATAAATGATACTATGTTAATTTTCCACTTGCCACAATTGTTCAAGATATACTTTTATCAATATTTCAATGATATCATTGTAAAGGGAAGAACTAGGTAGTCCAAACATAACAGCACCGTTTTTCGCTCACAGTAGCGCAAGTCGCAGCTTTTGCTAATATTTGGTCCTGTTCACCTTACCCCTCTCTTCTAATACTTCTATACAACGAAGTAATGTAATATGGCTTACACCATTGCTAAATGAATTATAATCGGCTCTGATTGGTGCTAAAAATAAGCTTTACAATGATACCGATTACTCCTGCTGATGTCAAAGATAACAGCTCACCCAAAGCGTTTAAAGTTTTTAAGCGCTCCGTAGAGCCACTTACGTAAACAAAATTTAGAAAAAACGAGCCCACCACTAGACAACTCATTCAATTTTGCATTAAAAATTACTTGTGTGATTAAATTTTGACTTTCCAAGTAAACATGCAAGTGCTTTGTTTAACGTTTCCTCAACCAAAACTTGCACAGCCTTCTAGGCTCGGGCTGTTTGTGTGTCATCGATTCCATGCAAGAGATAAATTATGCCATGTTTGCATTTCTTCATTTTTTACATCAATAAAAAGCTGTCTTGTACTGTAGTTTTCGGAGACGTGAAAGAAAATTGGGTTTGTTCTATGTATTCATTGACTTCAAGTTTAGCAAGTATGAGTTTTGTGGGTGATCGTTTTTGCCAGATATAGGAGCTTAAATTTGGTGTTTTGGCCCCTTTGAAAAATTTACCAAATTTTAAAAATAAATAAAAAATTCATAACTTCGTTTAAAATTGTCCTACGGAAATGAGTTTGGTACCAAATTTCTCAAGAAACAAAGTTCTTTTCAGTGGTAGCAATTGCTTTTCCATTGCTTATATTTAAGATTTTGGTTTGGACTACCTAGAAGAATATTGAAATATTTGCCTTCATTTGAAAAACACTTTATCTCAGGTACATAATTCATGGCAAAATCATATTCAAAACAACAAACCCTTGATTTTTCCCAGAGCGATTTGACTCAAAACTAATAGCACAATCAGATGCAAGATTGACAAACTTGCGAAAGCTTTCATCACTCAAATCCTCAATGCCAAATGGTGTTAAGTGTAACTCAAAGCACCAATCTATAGATGGATTAAAAGAGCATTATATTAGCATTTAGTCATATTTTAAATGCAACAAATATTTGAGTAGGAAAGAAATAATAGCCCATATAAAATGGACATTAAAGGAAATAAATGTCAAAATTTAATAGCCTTCGTCGTTATATTGTCACTCAGCTCTGAGTGATAATAATATATTTCAAGTTCCCACTTCTCCTGGATTTTTCTCAGAGGTTTTACCTTTAAACCATTATCAAATTTATAAATGTAATCTGTTATAAAATCAACATAATATAAGTTGTTTTGACTTTTTTATCAATCAAATTCTTTTAGTCTTTGTTTAAACTTTTTATATTTATATATTTGTATGTATGAATAGAATGATAAAACATACAGAAAAACAAGACAGACAGATATATGTATAAATAAATACATGATAGCTAGCCGTTAACTTGGATTGAAAGACACAAAAGCATAAATAAGCAGTGTCTATTGAAAGATGGATAAATTGAAGAAGAGAGAGCAAATCTTAAACGATAGAAAAGTAACTTACCATATTCATTCTTGATTTCATTTAATTTTCTATCTTCTTTCAACATCCTTTTTGGGTTATTGTTACATGAATGAGATGATGCCTCAATGCCTCTGTCATCTTTCGACAAAGTGCGCTTCCTGGAATCAGACACAGCAGATTGTTTCGACTTTTCTGCAACCTTCATGTTTTTCTCAGTGTTCTTTGAACAAGTTTCAAAAGCTTTTGACTTATTGGTAGCATTATTACTCCTTGTTCCTGAAGAGCTTGAGGTATGTTTCTTAAATTGAGAAGAAGTGTTATTGTAAGAATGAATATTTTTTGATTTTGCTGCTGATGAATGGGCTGTTTTCAGTTTTTCTGACGAAATCTCTGCGTCAATAGTTTTGTGGTGACCAGAATCTAACAAAGGATTTTTATCTAGTGTTTTGGAGATCTTGTCTCTTTCTTGACATTTTATCACATGAAGTTTCTCTTCCTTTACTTTTAATGTGACAGTGTTAGTGTCAGATAAGGATATGGTGCTGGATACTTTGACTGTCTTATCTTTGTCAGTAGATACTTCTGACATAGAAAAATCTGAGAGGGGACTGCTCTCATCATGCCATACACTCTTTTTACTTCACCTTGTTTGATGACTTTTTTTTGCTCATTGAATGTTCTGTTTCCAAAGAATGAAGATGAGCATCAGATAATACACTAGTCACAGACTCTACTTTAAACATTTTTATGTCTGGATCCAGTTTCGTCAGACGAATGACTGGTTCTTTCAGAGTAATATGAAAAGGATCTTTTTAGGATCTCCCGGAACGCATTTCTGCTGTGAAATAAAAGTTAAAACAGGCTGCTCAGCAGTGTTTTTTATGGAATCTGCACCAATAGCAACAACTTTACTTTCAATGCTGTCATTAGGATCATTATGTAACCTTTCAACTCTTTGATCTTTCTCTAACAGTGGCTTTTCCTGTTTCTCAAGAAAGTCCACATCTTGGCTAAAAGTGGATTTCAATGATTTGTCATCTGAAACTATTGTAAACACGGCTTCTTGGTCTCTTGCAGGCTGAGGGTATTCTTCAACGATTTTTACGTCCTCCCTTCCGAAAAGATCTACATTAGATCCACCTGAGGAAGAATTGATTACATCTGTAATGTCTGCCAAAAGTTGCATGCTGTCAACACTATCATTGTCTGAATCAACATCTCCATCCTGTATCAAATCATCCTCCTTATCCATTATGCTGTTTTCGATATTTGTCTGTAGAAGGAAAATGAATACTGTGGAGGAAATAAGAAAATAGTGTAATTTTATAAAACCTTTGTCACATTATAAAGGACGCAACAATGGTACAAGCATCTACTGAACCTCAACACAGCATTATTAGGTAGACCAAACCGCCAAGTTTTTCCATTCACCACAGCGCAAATCGCGGATTTCGCTCATTTTAGGTCCTCTTGACACTGCCCTTTCTGGTCTCTATGAAGGGGCCTTGGTAGTCCAAAGGCAAGGTTTCAACCTCTCAACCAAAAGGTAGTGAGTTTGGGACCTGCCAAAGGTTGAAACATTTTCTTTTTTTTTTTTTAGCAAAATCTACTCCCCTGGTCCAGGTAGGTGAATCAACACCTAGTCCCATCTGAGACAGACAATAAAAAATTTGAGGACCCTCTAAACCATTTTGGTTTAAAGGCATTTTGGTTTAAAGCAAGTTCCTTTTTTTGGGGATGTTTTTAAAGGGGGGTAACTATGTTTGGATTGGGTTGTTTCCCTTTTGTTAATGTTGATGAATAAAGAGGCCCTCTTGGTGACCATAATAATGTAATTGTTTTTATTGTTGGTTTGTTGTTTTTTTTTTGTTTTTTTGTTTTTTTTTTTTTTTTTTTTTTTTGGGGGGTTGTTTTATTTTTTATTTTTCCCATTCATACTCTCATTCACACTTAATACAAAATACAGATTTGGATCATCAGGTATTCATCTTTCATTCAGTCTCTTCATCTTTATTTCATAAAAACAAGAAAAGAAAAAAAGGAAAATAGGAAAGGTGAGGGAAACGGGTGGGATAAGGATACAACTTATAAGGCTTTCTTGAAAAAGTTTGTTATAGATGTTTGGCGTGATTTTGAGACGGAGAGTCTATCCACGTAGACGGGCGAAACTTCGTTTCTTCACGAGCCTTTTGTAGCCTCTCCCTGTCCTTCAAAATGGTTGATAATATTGAGTTCGGGATGCCGTGCTTTTTTACATATCTCCGTCTTGTTTAATTTGTTTTCATCCACTTCCGAAAGAATATTGAGATTAAACTCCAATGTGTATGCACAGTGCTTTCTTTTAGACATCTTTGACTGGCTGAATTAAAACTTTAAAAAAACAGAAACGATCAAAAGTTCTCGTGATAGTGATAGTGACTATTCCAGAAACAAAAATTTCTATGACATTCCAAACAATACGAGATGCTTTGATACGATACTGTACTATAAATTACTAGTTAAATCTCTCTCCTTCCAGATATAAACGAATCAATACCTGGGTATGTCACAAACACACTGGGGTTTTTTGCACACGCTAAGATCAATTACGTCATGGGTTTTCATGTACTACAAAAATCCCATTCAGAGCTACAAATAACTATGTTACAGTAATATTATGTTTCATACCCTAGAAAGCTGTATTCAAGCCCTTTCCAACCATGTGTGTTGTGACAGGGAATGTGTGATGCAGTAGTGAAGTAGTCGCTGAATAATGGCACGATGCATAAATGCAGTTTGCACAAATGTACACTGATGGCGGATGACCACATTTTTTTCTATTTAATAAGTATCCATAAATGCACGCATAGTATGCATATAGCACGCTCAAAACTACAAACTGTGACAACATCAGTGGCGTAGCTAGGTGTAGGCTAAAGGTTTAGCTACACCCTTAAAAGTTTTAAAAATTATCTTAATGTAATTTTCAATTTTCATTCCAGGAACATTGTGCTAAGCTCAGGCCTAGCTCTGTATACGTATGCAGATTATAGCCAATCAGTAGGCCTAGAGACCATTTAAGCACTACCAAACTGGATTAAATCTGACCAATAAAATGAAACTTTTTTTTTTTTCACTGTGTTTTTGCATGTTTTATAATCAGGGGGAGAACCCCCATATTTTCACTTCATTTCCATCCAGAGCTACAACCATTTCTGGGTCAAATGGGACATCAATTGTTAAGGAGTACCTCCACAACTAAGGTGATCTTGGTTTGGGTTTTTAAACTAATGACAGGATTCTTTTAATTATGTATCGATCCTTCTACCTGGACCTCAGTGGCAGGTGAGTTTTAGTTGAACCCAAAAAGTCCAAAAAATGTTCAACCTGTCAGGACACAAACCCACGACCTTCTGGTTGAGAGGCAGACATCTCACCTCTAAACTTGGTGGGAGAGGCAGACATCTCACCTCTAAACTATCGTGTCCCCTAGGGGGAGGAGTCCCCCTAATTTCCTTAGAACCTACTGAAAAAAATCATAAAATTAAATAGATACAATGCATAGAGATCGAGATCTATATACATGATTTAATACTCAGATCTAGACCTATCTCAGATATTGAACACTATCTATTTGGCGCAAGAATTAAAATCACCTTGCCACTTTTTTTAGATAGATCTAGATCTACATTCAGTTTCAGTTCAAACGGGACATCAACACAGGACATTTTTCTTTAAAAATTATGTCAAGGTACTCTATCTGGCCAACCGTTCCTTGTTGTGTCTTCGGGATATCAATTGTTTAAGGAGTACCATACATCAACAGCACAGATAGATGTTGATAGGTGTGTGATCTCTGTACGATGACATCAAACACAACACTTCCAAAAACCGTACGATGAGACTAGGACATGCATAGAGAAACAATAGTTTGCTAAGCAGACTGAGCTAAAACAGCATGTCCCACACTCTTCATCACCCCACCAGACTATTTAGACTATTAGTATTACACAAAAGAAGATGACTCTTCATACAGTAGTCTCCGCCAAAATTCATGGTCCACGGTTGACAAAAAAATCATACATTATATGGTGACGGTGCTTTTGACAGAGTCAAGGACCATAACTCACTACACATATCTACATTGCCATTCTTGGTTGGACATAAACTCTTTTGTTGTGTTAAAAATTGTTTATCATTTGGATTTTTTTTTTTTACTTGGTTTGAGGATAAGACCCAATTATAGACATAAAACCTCTTCTCATAGATTGATCATTCTTCTCTCACCCAAGACTACAGAAGGGGATGGGATGGTGGAGACATTCGGCAACTTGGAGGAATACTTTATATTTGCTGACACCGTGTCATAAAGTGACACAAGACCTTTCTCAGATTTTCTCACCCTTTATCAAAGAGAAAGCCAATCTGAGCGTCTGTCTAGCAGACCATCATCGACGGTAGAGTTGGGGAGGGAACGGGTAGGGTGACAAGAGCCGAGACAGCCAAGTCTAGACATTGTCGTGCGCACGTGTGCACATAGTTAACACAGATCTAGATGCCACACACACACATACGTGCGTGGCAGATTTTGTTACTTGGACGAGGCAAATAAGCGTTATCGAGTTTAGTTTAGTTTTAACATGAATTAACGCTTTGAATGCAACATTATAAAATTGAAGAAAATCATGCATTATGACGAACTGTGCATTTTGGCGGTGTGCAATTTGGCGGAGACTACTGTATATATGATAGATCTAGATCTAGATCTAATTGTTCTGATACACAATGTGCAAACTAAAATGGGACTGAAATCTAGCTAGAGCTAACATGTAGATCTAGCTCTAGATATAATACAGAATCTTTATAAAAGAGCCGTCTAGATCATACTCATAGTGCATTCAGTAGATCTAGATGTAAGGTTTAGTGTACGATCCACTGAGAGAGGGCTTGCATCAAAGGCATAGATCTACTAGATCTAGATCTGGCTAGATCTACTCTAGATTTAGGCTATATATATAGATCTAGCGTCTTTGGTTGCACTAACAAAATTGGAGGCTACATGATTTTGCATAGGTGTATAGATTCTCTAGGCCTGCTAAGTTTCCTTGATTTACCAGCACTTGTATTACTTTTTATGTCGTCTTATTTAACTGCACTTAATGATTTAAACATCGTGGTTAAAACTCGTCTGTCAGATGCTACTGTACTCGCTATAGAACGAGCTACCGATATGCTCATGCATACATAGTGCTGGGTAAAATTTGGGTTTGGATTTGTCAAATTTCCCTGACGCAAAAAAATCTAGATTTGAGTCCAAGGTAGAGCAGACAAATCCTTTATAATTTAGGCTATAGATAGGCTATATTATATCTAGACTCTAGATCTAGATTAGATTAGATCTAGATTCTAGATCTAGTCTAGATCTAACTTTACAAAAGAAACAAAAAATTTCAATCATCAATCTAAATTTTCCTTTCATATGTTCTTGATATAGATATATTTAGATCTAGATGTATTGCATTATCTCCTAGATCCATCTCCTACCATGTAAAACAGCAGAGCGGAGAAAGGCCTCCTAAGCGGTGACACCAGTGACAGCTGACAACATGCCGATCTAGTT
The DNA here is from genome assembly GCA_037039925.1 of Doris montereyensis. Lineage (NCBI taxonomy): Eukaryota > Metazoa > Mollusca > Gastropoda > Nudibranchia > Dorididae > Doris > Doris montereyensis. The sequence goes on along the minus strand of JAXRKP010000112.1, from coordinate 67,757 downwards.
CTCTATATTATTATGCCGCTAGATGGTACAAGTACAAGTCCGCGCCAAAAATCCGCTAAATCCATTATGTCCCCCATAAGCAATCTATCTAATGTATCAACCTATTTATCAATCCATATATCTATCTATCTATTTATCTATCTATCTATCTATCTATCTATCTATCTGTATGTATTTATGTGTATAATATTATATCCATCCTTCCATTCATCCATCTAATCATCTATGGATTCGTCTATCTAACTATTTATCTATTCATCTACTATCTTTATGTGGCCATCAAACTTTAATTGATAATATATCTCTATTCCTAACATCTTGACAGTTTCTTCACAAGATATAGATCTAGAGACAGAGTCAATTTAACAAATGGGTTTCTTGGAAAATGTTCGCTTGCCTAGTGCAAGGGCTTGGGGAATTTTTCTGAATTTGCTTGCACACAATTCATGCGGAAACAGTTTATAAGTACACAACTTTCTTGTTCCAAAGCATTTACAAGCATACTACAATCAGGGTGATTGTTAGACAATGTGTTATCATCTGTATAATATAAGAGAGTTCCTTATTTGATACATCATTGATTCTTTCTTTCTTTATCAGTTCCCTTTCTACCTTTCGGTGTATGGGTTCAGATAACCGAGATGATCTTTCTCCAGGTTGCCCTGTCCTGGCATTTTCTGTTTCCTTCCAAAAATGTTAAATTTCTATTCTTCAATGCCTCCTTTATATCTTCTTCCCACTTTCTCCGAGGTCTGCCTTTTGGTCTTTTACCTTGGGCTTTAGCACTGTATACTGATTTAGCTATTCTTTTGTCATTCATTCTGTTTTCATGCCCAAACCATCTCAATTCATTTATTTCTATCTTAGTTTTTATGCCATCTGCTTTGGTTTGATCTTTTATTGTTGTGTTTCTGATTATGTCTCTTTTAGTTCTCTTTACTTCTCTTCTTAGATATTTCATTTCAGCTGCCTGTACTCTATTGTATTCTCTACTGTCTAAGGTTCAGGTTTCACAGCCATAGAGGAGAGTAGGACAATAAACTGTGTTGTTGTATACTGCCATTTTGGTTTTTGTAGACAATTCTTGTTTACCTACAAATGCCTTTCCTAGATTTTTATATATTGCACTTGCTTTTTTGGATTCTCTGGCTGATTTCTTCTCTTAGTTTTCCCTCTAAGTTAAGCATTACTCCTAGGCAAGTGTAGCTGTGAACTTGTTCTAAATTATCCATGCCCAATTTAAGAGTTTGTGTTTTAGCTTCCCTAGTTACTAGCATTGTTTTAGTTTTCTTTGCATTTACTCTCATTCCTCTTTTATTTAGTTCATTGTTCATAATGTTGATATTCGACTGAAGGTCACTTTCTGATTTTCCAAAAGAACTAAATCATTGGCAAATGAAAGCATTGATACATTTATTGGTTTGAGCTTCCACATACCTACATTCATTTTCTTCATTTTTGAGAACACCTATGTAATTGAATCCATAAATGTGATAAACAAAAGAGGATTAAGGACACAACCCTGTCTTACTCCTATATCTACATCAAATTCTGCAGATAAGTTACTCTCACTGCACATATTGGTTTATTGTAAAAACTTTAAATGGCTTCTATAAAATTTTGCTCTACGTTGTGTTCTTTTAAGGAATGCCATAGTTCCTCCCTCCTCACAGTGCCAAGTGTCTTTTCTAAATCAACAAAACACAGGTGCAAGTCAATGTTTCTCTCAAGGAATTTTTACATTATTTGTCTAATTGTAAATATGTGGTCTTCTACACTTCTTCCTGATCTAAATCCAATTTGATGCTCTTCAATCTGATCATCTACACTTTTTCTTAATCTCACTTCCAATATCCTGGCATATACTTTTCCTGGATCGCTTAGTAGTGATATCCCTCTATAGTTTGAGCATTCCATAGTTGATCCTTTCTTATGTATTGGTACTACCGTTCTCTTTTTTCCAGTGGCACTTGTTTGAACTTCCATGCTTGTTGGCAAATTCCTTGTAGTAGATAGTCTGCCTCTCCCTTGGTTTTTAATCATTTTTGGATGAACTTGATCTGCTCCTGAGGCTTTTCTTAATTTCACTTTTCTTATAGTTGTTTGGATTTCTTCCATTGATATATCTACATCTTCAGCTGTCTCCTCTGGATTACTTGTTACTGTTACTAATTGATCTTTACTCCTTGTTTCAAATGTTCTGGAGGGATTATGTAATTGGTGAAAATATTTTCTCTACGCTTCCATGATTTGGCTGTCTTCCTTCATTATTTCTCCTTTGGCATTCTTAATTTGTCGCATTGGGCATGCTTTAGTCTTTCTCATGCTCTTCATTGCCCACAAGAACAGCTTTTGATTTCCATGATAGCTTTCCTGTTTTGCTTTCCTCACTTCCTCTTTGGCGATAGTTGTTTTAGTTTTAGTCACGTAATCTATCATATCCTCTGGTCTCTTTGTTTGCAAGTATTTCTTCCAGGCATCCTTCTTTTCTTTGATCTTAGTCGTGACATTCTCATTCCACCACGCTGTTCTTTTCCTATCTCCTTTAATTTGTTTCCTACCACATACTTTTTCAGTACAACTGAGGAGTGTTTCTTTATATCTTTGCCACGTTTCTTCTATTGTGCTTTCCTTCAGATCCATCTGTCTTTCACTGATAAATCTTTTTATCTTAGATCTTTGACATCTACTCCTGAGAAGATTAAAATATTATTTGGTCCTACATTTTCTATTCCTTGTCCCTTTTTCTTTGTTTCT
>JAXRKP010000112.1:0-62500 GCA_037039925.1 Doris montereyensis | reverse complement strand
TGGAAAACTTTTTTCCCCAGCAACCATGAAGGCCTGAATTGATGTGATACAAATGTATTGCGTTTTATATCAACGCTATCACACACCATTTGTCCTTTATCGTACTAAAACTCGTTATGTTTGTATCTCTTTTTTCATAAAGGTATATAAAATCAACAAGCCTTTTGGTCCCCCTTTTCATCAAGAAAAGGCAACGCCAAACTTTAAATATGAATCTATAGGAGAGAAAATAGTCCAATTGTTGAGCAGTATTTACAACGTATGACTTACAGTGAAAGGAGAAAGGAATTTTTTCCCCCATTCCTGTTTGTGTATTTATAGGCGCACAGGTCTTTACCATGATAAAGAAACTTAGGCAGATTTTGTTTCCTTAATTAAATCGAATAAGCTAAATAAAGATAACTTTTAAACCAATAAAGATTGAAGGCATATATATAAAAAAGAAAAAGATGTACTTAGGTAAGACGTGAACTATGTGTAATGTGAATTTGAGGGGAGTTCCGTCTCTGGGTAATACTAGTAATAGTACTAATAGCAAAGGCCATGGTCTTTGGTAATACTAATAGTACTCTTAGATTACGCTGCGTTATTTGCATCCTGTTCTTCCCTGCCTTGCCCCCCATACGAGTGAGCGTGGTCTTTCCATGTCTTAATTTTTTTGATTTAGATAGATAGATCTTGATCTAGAGATCTAGAAATCTAGATCTAGATCTAGTAGAGCTCTTCATTCTTCAATTTCAATGATAAATATAATCTCTATGTCATGGCAAGTCGCGGAGGACTGATCTTCGACTTTCGTTCACCATACAAAAATAATGGATGTTGAGCCGTGATCAAGGCATCGAACGCCTAGATCTAGATCTAGCTTTACACTTACACAAGCCAGATCCATCTGTGCCTATTATTATTAATCATTATGAACTAGAGCTAGATCTAGATCTGTTTGTGTCATTCTTCTTCGATGTGAGTCTGACATAATTATGAAGACCCGCTGTCATGAAAAAGCTAATCTAGATCTATCTAGATCTAGATCTAGATCTAGATAGGTCTAGATTTAGATTTAATACTTAGATCTAGATCTAGAGGTAATCATTCTCTCTTTTTTCCTATAGAGAGATGTCTACCATTCAACCATTCGTTCCCATATAACACATTTGACGGACATAAGCCATATTAGGGATGGGATTACCTGTATGATAATAAAGAAAGAATTCTTTATCAATTACAGATGGCAGGTTTCACAAAATGGTCCATCCCCATTTCCCTCTTTTTGTCAAAATGTACATGTTATAATTCTTACAAGTGTTATATACCATGTTAAAGCTTAGAACCTGAGGATTCCAGATATGACTACTTTAAGAGATAGCAAAGGACTGAGGCGAGTAAATTAACTTTTAAAACTCATGTTTTTCAGTCAAGGGGCACAACTGTGAAAATTCTAGATCCAATGCCAGTGACGTAGTGTTACGCAAACTGCACGGGTCCGTCGACCGAGGTTTCCGTGGCGTTTATTTAGTGACATAACGCTTGGGCATCTGGTTTGGAGAGTTCCATGACTTTTCTCTAGTTCTCAATAAGTCTGTGTTTGTGTTTCCCAACACCTCGGGCGTGGAGTCCTTGGCCGGTGCCTTAACGTTGATCAGATGACTCGTGCGTTCGGGATCGTGTGGATGGATGAAAACCGATGCTTTTTTGTCCTGTTTTTTGTAAAATTCAGTGATTGTACGCCTTTATACTACCCTTATTACGTGTTACGGGTTTATCGTGTGTACCATTCTGCTGAAACCGGTACGTTAAACTTCACAACTATAATGAGTGAGGATGTGATACGTATAGACCGATATTTGCCAATAGAGAGAGAGGGAGGGAGAGAAAAAGAGAGGTGGAGAGAGAGAGAGAGAAATGCACCAGCAACAAAACCCTCACCGAAATGAAATCGCATTTGACGACAATGGTTCTTTCCCCCCCCCCCCACCCCCACTCCCATCATCAGCTCTTACTGTGTGTTCATTTGTAGACCACAATTATTACATAATAACGAAAATCTGAAACCTGCCTCACGTGATCACTGCAAAAGATTAAAAAAAACTAGAACTGGCCAAATTTATTCTCTTTCACATGGAATTAAAGAAAACAGAATAAAAGGTCGTTGACTTCACCTACCTTAAGGTGAAAAAGGACTTATTAAAAAGAGGGAAATGCCATCAGTCTCAAATGCTGACGTTCGCACCCAAAAAATATTCACAAAACAAACAGATTGAAAGCAAATTTCACAATATTATACATGTTTTTTATATCTGCGATGTCAAAGCTATACATGGACCAAATGTTAAGAAGATTCATCCATTAGACTTTGAGAAAGATTAATTGAAGAGTTCAAGTTATCATTGAGTCCCATTTTTGTGAAACCTGCCAGATGTATTTTATGATAATTTGGAGAAAATGATACCATCAGTTTCTGTTGAGACCGGGCATTTAGACGAAAATCTTGGTTTTGAACGGGCATTTAGAGGGGCAATTTATATAGAAAAAAATTGGTTTCTCTGATTTTGTGGGCATTTAGGTGAAACAGCCATTAAGACGGCGGGCATTTAGGCGGTCACTACCGTATAATAATATTACATGTTGGCCTACTGCATGGGTGTTGATGCTTTTTTCAAGGTCGCGTAAGTATTAGTATTAATTTAGCACTATACACAACTTCTTTGTAGAAAGATTTTATGATTTTGGTAGGATTTTTTAGTTTTGCCTGGACTGCCCTGTAAACAACCAAGGGATCTTTAACGTGCACAGAGTGTTGTGATCTGCACACGGGACCTCCTTTTTATCGTCCGTCTCAGATGGGGCTAGGTGTCGATCCACCTACATGGACCAAGGGCGTAGATTTCACTCGAAAAAAACTCAAGAAAAATTTTCAACCGTTGGTGGGGCTTGCTTCTAGACTACCAAATTCCCCTGAACTAAGGAGGTGAAACTACATATACTTTTATTTTTGAGCCTATGAAGTATGTGAGACTCAGGTCCAAATGTGGCGGTTGGCGGGTGCCACTGGGATAGTCTTCTTCTTTCCTTTCCCTTTATGATTTATCTTTCATCTTGCTGTTTCCTTCCACCTCACCCTGACATCAATGTATATCATAATGGTGAAGTAAAGTTCCTTCAAGGGCATTATGGCCAATAGAAATGGAACCAATGCCGGTCACTATAGCGTGAAACGGAGCAGTTGATAATAATTATTTCCTGGACAGGCCACTAGGCTCACGCATGTTTTTACTCCCAAGCTTGTGTTTGTACTCATTTGGACCTGATTCGAGTGTGAAAAATGTGTGGTAAGAGCCTTTCATGATCCCGAGACCAGCAGCCTAGCCAGTTACACTCACTTTCAATACTTTCATCATTCACATTCACACTCTCGTCATTCACACTCAGAAATTCATCATTTACGATCACACCATCGATTCACACTCATAATTTTATCCTTCACATTTACACTCACAGTTTCATTAGGCGTTGTAGCCAAACCATAGTGTTGTGACCTGGTAATCACAATGACACTGGTTCAAGCCCCATGGCTGGCACAGGTTTTTTTTTTTCCACAACATTGTAAATATTAGGAAAGGTACTTCGCCATTCTCTATTTTTCTTACTTGGCTCAGGTTTGAAGGAGTACCCAGCTATAGGTAGAGAAAGATCAGGTTTGAAGGAGTACCCAGCTATAGATAGAGAAAGATCTTATCAGAGTGCTAGTATGAAAAGCTTAAAAGACTTTGTGTAGGGGCACCTTATGCTCCCACCGGGACCTGAACTGAGAAGGACTTTGAATGAAATGGCATACTGGAGGATAAATGATGTAGGCAAGGGTGAGCCTGCATCATACAAACTATACTATGAGAAAACCATCTTTGTCTTTATTCACTCACAGTTTCATCATCCCCATTCACACTCAGTTTCATCATGGACACGCTCCCGTGTGATGGTCTACAAAATTTTATGAATGGTTCATGGTGAGGTGAAAAAAACAAATAAGTGTCATTTTTTTGTTATAAATATAATAAGAGGCAAAACAGGGTGTGAATAATTGTGCCATTCTCTGATATAACAGTAACATAGTTACTTGTAGCTCTAAAGGAGATTTCCGTGTTTGAATAGCATCACCAGGAAGGACACTAAGTTTCCTGATTCACCGTTTTAAAACTGCTGAGAATTCTACCTTTCAAGTCCACGGTCACGGGACTTTATGATTTCACACAGGTTCCTATACTAGTACATGTTAATACAAGCCATCGTTTCGGAAAAGGGAATATGGGCACCTTGGAGAAATAAATAATAATGTCGTTTTTGTACATAGTTTTAGAAATAGTATTTTTAAAAATTCATAACATTTTTTTATTGAAAAAATGACATCATTCTTTAGATATTGAATGGAAAAGACAATCTGCACAGGTTTTGAGTGATTTTAATTTGGATTCATAACTAAGGGAGGAGATAGATTTTGAAAATTGAGTCAAAAAACGACATTTTCTACAACCAAGGACATAAAAACTTTTCAATGATATAGGATGACTGTATTTTGACAGTTACATACTAAAACAAAAAAAATCACTTCAGGTAAATGGCAAGAGGAGTGTGGAAAAACTACATTTCAAGAAAAATGCAAGTAAAAACAAAAACCTTTAGCAAAAAAGGTTGATGATTAGAAGTCCTACAGTGGAATATGACACATTAATCATTAAGTTTTACACAATAAAACACTTATATCTGATAGTTAACACAAATTTGGCAGCACACGATATTTGATCTCATTTGCCAACACCGATGAACGCATCTCCCATCGCTGCCACTGTTTTAAGAGACGTTGCGCGTCAGTGTTATATAAACACGCGCACAAGCATAGGATATAGAGGAAAAAAACAAATAACTGGTCATTTTAATGTCTGTTTTCACAACAGTGCACATCTAAACCTAGATTTATAATTTTATTTACACAGTAACAATGCCAAGATTTCGAAAGAGTTTGCTACAACAAGGGAAACCCGTCCAAAGTGTTTGTTTTTTGTTATTTTTGTTGATTTTTTTCATTAAACCAAATGTTAAGTTTTTTTCTATTTCCTTCCCATTTACTGAACAATTTTATTATAATTTCTTGTCGATGTTAATAGAATGACCTTTAAAAAATATATTGTGAACCTGAGATCTGGTTTTTGTACATAGTATTTAGATAGTGAAAAATCTCTCTTTAGATATTGAATGGAAAAGACAATCTGCACTAGTGATTTTAATTTTTATTCATAACTAAGGGAGGAGATAGATTTTGAAAATTTCATCCATCTGGGTTTCTATGGCAACCAAGGACAACAAACTTTTCAATGATATAGGATCTTTTTTGACTCTGCATACTAAAGAGCAAAAAAATCACAGTGTTGCCAGAGGAGAAAGAATTTTATGTAAAACTATGTTTCGTCGAGAAAAAATAAAAAATAGCAAAAAGGTCTTGATTCATGAATTTCTTAATAGAATAGACACATTAATCATTAATACACACTTATATCTGATAGTTACTATTTGGCATAATCAAATCAAAGATGTGTTCCATTTTTGGTGTCCAACGGGACATCACATCTTAAGGAAACCTTTATTCTCATTAAAAAAGACATCCGCATTTCAAAGTTATCAGTTGGCAATAGATTTCATTAAACTAGATGTTAAGATTATCAATCTTGCTGTAATTTTATTTAATTTTAATGATAGATCTAGATCTGGTATGATTTAGTTGATAGTGAAGAATTTAATCCTTAGATTTAAATTGATCATAACTTTCTTTGTTATCCTTCAAGTTTGCCTAAACTCTACCCCAAGGGGTTCTAAAATAAACAATACTACTTTTATATTCACATACTTAGATATGTTATGATCTTTTGGCTGTAGGGCCTTTAAAAATTGGTCAAAACATGTTTTTAATAAGCAAAAAAATCACTTCAGGTAAATGTTGCTGAGCTTTATGAAGGTTGGGTAAGAATTAAATTTAAATTCTTTCTTTTTGTGTGTCACATTTAAAAAGTTTCAGGTAACATTCACATCTTTTTGTGTGTTTTAAGTTTCAGGTACATTAGCAGTTGTGGACTGAGGATGAATGACAAACTTTGAATGAAAACTCTTGCTTGTGGTTTGGTATTATGTCATCCCAGTCCGAGCAATCAGCGCAGAAGCAACGTATTAACATGACTCATGGATTTATGAAATCTGTCATAAGGAATCAGATAGACAGGTTTGTTTTTTCTTTCATCTTCTTACGTTAAGAAGAAAAGAAATATACAAGAATTGTTTATTTGTAACTTTTCCAAAATGCAAAGATTTTTCTTGACTTCTTTCGTTTCCACCTCCAAAAAACTTTTTACTTTCCTTTTCAAACTGTGTGCCAACGTATGACTGTTCATGCTCACTTCTCTTTTTCTTTTCCAGGGATGCCCTTTTTCCGTATTTATACAGAAATGTCCCTTTCAACTTTCTCCCGTATGTTCATTTAAGAAGTTCTCGGTATCTCGATTTTATTTTCGTTCCGAATATCGAAAAAAATGTATATGAAACTTTTATCACGGGCGATCATTTTATGCCCGTCACCGATCCGTCGGTTCTCGAGCTTATAAAAACTATTTGACCGGATATTCATACTTTTCCCAGTCTCTTCTCTTCCGCCCATCACTGGTTCAAATTTTCATTATTCATTAATACGAAGGAGCCACAGTGGAGTGAAGTCAAAGGCGAAATTTGACAATAAGTGACAACTCCACTAATTAAGACAGAACAAACACGTGACGTTTCGGGTATAACCATTCGTCAGACAACAAAGGAGAAATATCTAGAATCTAGATCTAAGTACTACCTCCGGCATCACACAATGTGATGTCAGAAGAAAAAAACAGAAAAGGAGGAAGAAAGAAAGAAAAAAGACTTGATAATGCGAAATGTATACAAATTACAAATGTATCGATGCAATAAGGGAACAGAGTAAACCGATACATTTGTAATTTGTATACATTTCGCACCTTCAGTGTAAATTTTTGCCTTGATTGATACTTCCTTTCATTCATTCTCTATCATTTCTTCTTTCTAGACCCAGTGAGATATAGATTTAGTCTTATAGTTATCCTATTTTTTCGTTCTTGTTTCCCATACTCACACCTTTCTTTCTTCCTGCCTTTTTCTTCCTCTCTCTCTCTCTCTCTCTCTCTCTCTCTCTCCTCTCCTCCCTCCCTCCCTCCCTCCCTCTCTCTCTCTCCCTCTCTCCCTCCCTCCCTCCCTCTCTATCTCTCTCTCTCCCTCTTTCCCTCCCTTTCTCCCCCTCTCCCTCCCTCCCCCTCCCCCTCACTCCCTCTCTCTCTCTCTCTCTCTCTCTCTCTCTCTCTCTCTCTCTCTCTCTCTCTCTCTCTGTGTCTCTATCTCTGTCTCTCTATCTCTCTCTCTCTCTCTCCCTCCCTCCCTCCCTCCTCCTCTCTCTATCTCCCTCCCTCCCTCTCTCTCCTCTCCCTCCCTCCCTCCCCTCTCTCTCTCTCTCTCCCTCCTCTCTCTCCCTCTCTCCTCCCTCCTCCTCTCCCTCTATCTCTCCTCTCTCTCCTCTCTCTCTCTCTCTCTCTCTCTCTCTCTCTCTCTCTCTCTCTCTCTCTCTCTCTCTCTCTCTCTCTCTATCTCTCTTTCTCTCTCTCTCTCTCTCTCTCTCTCTTTTCTCTCTCTCTCTCTCTCTCTCTCTCTCTCTCTCTCTCTATCTCTCTCTCTATCTATATATATATATATATATATATATATATATATATATATTTCTCTCCTTCTCTCTATTTCCTTCTCACCTTTTATTACTTAATTATTTTCATATTTTTATTTCATTCTAGATCTGAACCTTCCATTCTCGCTCATTCTTCACATCCCTCTCTATTACGTTTCTTATCATCACTGTCTTTTTCTTTCTTTCTTCCTCCTTTCTGTTTTTCTTTTCACATCACATTGTGTGATGCCTGAGGTAGTACTTAGATCTAGATTCTAGATATTTCTCATTTGTTGTCTGACGAAGGGTTATACCCAAAACGTCATGTGTTTGTTCTGTCTTTATTAGTGGAGTTGTCACTTATTGTCACATTTCGCCATTGTTCATTAAACGACTCGCCATTCACCGTTTCACTACGACTCCTGAGATATCTTGTTTGATTTGCGATTTGACTGGATTTACTAGAGCTGGCATGAAGTTCCGTGAGGAGGATTTTGTTCAACGGGGCGACGGTAATGTGTAATTTTTTGATAAAGGAGTGAAAAATAAATTCCAAGAATTCTTCCTGATGGAAAATGAAAGACTGTGGATTTGTCTGCATAGTACGGGAGAACAAAATAAATTATAGTAGCAATGGCAAGAAAGCTCTGGCTTTGCACGTGAATCAAGCTTATCACTTAAACAAAGTGAAAGTTAAAATAACTGAACAAAAACCCAACCCCCGCTTGCTGCTGTTTCAAAATTTTAAACAACTTGACCTTATTTCACTTGCTTCCTATCACGAAAAAAGTTCAGTATTTTTCATCTTGACTAGAGGGCATCCCTGTTTTCTCTTGTTCTTTAAAAAAAATGTTTTATCAATGTTTTTTTTATCTTTGACTACTTGCCTGACTGCATCAGGTTGCGTATCACCGCCCTCTGCTGCTTGTCTCTTAACCTACATCACATACCATCCCATCCCTCTCTGCTTGTTTTACATCACCTTCACCTCCATCACTTAGCATCCCATTACCCTTTCCTTGTCTAACGTCACTTCCATCACATACCATCTCATCCCCCTCTGCTTGTCTAACTTCACCTACGTCACATCCCCCTCTGCTTGTCTAACTTCACCTCCATCACATACCATCCCATCCCCCTCTGCTTGTCTAACTTCACCTACATCACATGTCATCCCATCCCTCTCTGCTTGTGTAACTTCACTTTCATCTTCATCAGACACCATCCCAGCGCCCTCTGCTGGTTTAACTTTACTTTCACCTCCATCACACACCATCTCACTGCTTATCTAACGTCGCCTCCATCACATACCACCTCACCACCCTCTGCTTGTCTAACTTCACCTCTATCACATACCATCCCATCCTCTCTGCTTGTTTAACTTCACCTTTACCTCCATCACATATCATCTCATCACCCTCTGATTGTCTAAAGTCACTTCCATCACATACCATTTCATCACCCTGTGCTTGTCTCACGTCACTCTATCCCATACCATTTCATCACAGTGTGCATCTAACTTCACCATCCCATACCATTTCATCACCCTGTGCCTGTCTAACTTCACCTACCTCATCTCATACCATTTCATCACCCTGTGCCTGTCTAACTTCACCTCCATCACATACCATTTCATCACAGTGTGCCTGTCTAACTTCACCTCTATCACATACCATCTCATCACTCTGTGCCTGTCTAACTTCACCTCATTTATCATGTCTAATACCATCATCATCACCTGTGCTTGTCTAACTTCACCTCTATCACATACCATTTCATCACTCTGTGCCTGTCTAACTTCACCTCTATCACATACCATCTCACCACCCTGTGCCTGTCTAACTTCACCTCTATCACATACCATTTCATCACTCTGTGCCTCATCATACCATTTCATCACTCTGTGCCTGTCTAACTTCACCTCTATCACATACCATCTCACCACCCTGTGCCTGTCTAACTTCACCTCTATCACATACCATCTCACCACCCTGTGCCTCTATCACATACCATTTCATCCTGTCCTAAACTCTATCACATACCATCTCACCACCCTGTGCATGTCTAACTTCACCTCTATCACATACCATCTCACACCCTGTGCCTGTCAACTTCACCTCTATCACATACCATTTCATACCATCTCACCACCCTGTGCCTGTCTAACTTCACCTCTATCACATACCATTTCATCACCCTGTGCCTGTCTAACTTCACCTCTATCACATACCATTTCATCACCCTGTGCCTGTCTAACTTCACCTCTATCACATACCATCTCATCACCTGTGCCTGTCTAATCACATACCATCATCACCCTGTGCATGTCTAACTTCACCTCATCACATACCATCTCTCACCCTGTGCCTGTCTAACTTCACCTCCATCACATACCATCTCATCATCCTGTGCCTGTCTAACTTCACCTTATCACATACCATCTCATCATCCTCTGCCTGTCTAACTTCACCTCTATCACATACCATCTCACCACCCTGTGCTGGTCTAACTTCACCTCAATTACATACCATCTCATCATCCTCTGCCTGTCCAAAACTTCACCCCAAACAAAACAACAACCTGGTAGGTCCAAACATCCCATCTTGTTTCCTCTATCACTGTGAGATCCTCTGCTTGTCTAACTTGGCCTCCATCACTTATACCATAAAATAACCTCCAAACAAAACAACCAAACTAAAACAACCCCAAAACATCACCTCTGCTTGTCTAACTTCACCTCCATCACATACCATCTCATCATCCTCTGCTTGTCTAACTTCAACTCCATCACATACCATCTCACCACCCTGTGCCTGTCTAACTTCACCTCCATCACATACCATCTCATCATCCTCTGCTTGTCTAACTTCACCTCCATCACATACCATCTCACCATCCTCTGCTTGTCTAACTTCACCTCCATCATACCATCTCATCATCTGCTTGTCTAACTTCACCCTACCATCTGCCTGTCTAACTTCACCTCCATCACATACCATCTCACCACCCTCTGCTTGTCTAACTTCACCTCCCTCCATCACCACCACATACCTCCATCACATACCATCTCACCACCCTGTGCTTGTCTAACTTCACCTCCATCACATACCATCTCACCACCCTGTGCTTGTCTAACTTCATCTCCATCACATACCATCTCACCACCCTGTGCCTGTCTAACTTCATCTCCATCACATACCATCTCACCACCCTGTGCCTGTCTAACTTCACCTCCATCACATACCATCTCACCATCCTCTGCTTGTCTAACTTCACCTCCATCACATACTGTCTCATCACCCTGTGCTTGTCTAACTTCACCTCCATCACATACCATCTCACCATCCTCTGCTTGTCTAACTTCACCTCCATCACATACCACCCTGTGCTTGTCTCTTCACCTCCATCCATCTCACCACCCTGTGCCTGTCTACTTCACCTCCATCACATACTATCTCACCATCCTCTGCTTGTCTAACTTCACCTCCATCACATACTATCTCACCATCCTCTGCTTGTCTAACTTCACCTCCATCACATACTGTCTCATCATCCTCTGCTTGTCTAACTTCACTTACATCACATACCATCTCACCACCCTCTGCTTGTCCACGTCACCCCTAACACAGCGTATATCACCATCCCTCTACAGCTGCCAGACAAAGAAATAGCAACCGGACGAAACCAATACAACTTGGCCCATTTGTACTGACAAACAAAAGAACCAATGGAGTTGGACCAAAATTTAGCACTAAAATTCTGCATTTTCTATTGGATGAATCTTGTCATTATAAAAAAGATGTATTTGACCTTCCCTTTCAACATAGTCAAATAGTATCAGAATTAAAAAAGACCCGAAGGTGACCCGTTTGTGCCAGAAACGATCAATAATATTATACCTACGGTTATATATTAACATTCAAATGGTAATAATGAAAGAATAATAAGAGAAAATTTAGAAAACATTCAGTACACATGATAATGATATGTTTGAAGTAAATATACTATATTACATTTCTGATTCGTTGAACTAAGTTAACTTTTGAATGAACCAAAAGCGGTAAATTATAACAATACATTGGGTGATTTTGATCACCAGTCAATTGGATTATTTAGGCATGAAACTGAGAATACAGTATTTAGTAGTGCCTCAAGCTCTTTAGAAAAAATTCTGTGCACCCTATTGTTAATAACATAGATAGTAAGATATAGTGATTATCCCATCCGAAGAAGGTTATTGTATCAGTCAATCAAAACATGCACATCATTCAGAGAGTGAAGTCATGACAAGGCAGATGATAATGATACTATTTATGGCTCCCTACTTCTTATTGCGGCTGGGTGGGACATATAACTTGTGAACGAAATAGATAGATTGATAAATAAAAGGATAAATATAGTAGTGGATCAATACATTGACAAGATTGATGGGATAGATTACATGTCATTCTCAAAAGTTTTCTCCACTTTCAAACATGACTATTAAGCTGAATCACATCCTAATCCCATTGAGAAATGAGAGTCAAAGATTTTATTTGATCTAATGTTATGAGCTTCCACTTTTGACTATATCGTCCTGTTATCAGTTAAGAAATTTTGAGGATATCTCATATGTTAGGTTTGGTAGTTTTTTACGACAAATTATTTTCAGAGACAATTATGACAAGGAAGTGAAGGCAAAGCAACAAAGAAAGGTTTTGTGCAGACCTACTTCAAGACGACCAAAAAAGCCAGAGCTTCAAACTTATGTACCACCTCAGAGACTACAGAGAGGTAAATCTCACATTATCTCACCTGTATGTGTATGAAGTTAAATTAATTAAATTTTTATGTTTTAGCCTAAGTTTTGTCCTCCAAGTTTCATATGGAAACATCATCATAAACATTTGATAACAGACTTGCAATCATATTGAGGCACATTAGTAATATTGGACCATAAATTAGTGAAGACAAGGTTTACAATTACGCCTCACAATAGATATATATATATATATATATATATGTATATGAACATCAAGAACAGCTTCATGATGTCATTGAGCAAAACAACCAAACCCAAAGTGCCACCCAACAGTGGAAGTACTTAACCTAAAAGCAATTAATTAATGACTGCGTTAATGATAACCTTGGGATAAAGAAATTGAATACCTTTCAAAGCTACAAAAAGAACTGCCCCTTTAAAGATACAGGATTGCAAATGAACCAAAAAAACCCGGCAACTTGAGAGAGAAAGCAATAGCATTCTACACCAAATTCACAAGAAGGCTGCAGAAATCAGAAGCAAAAGACTGTGGCAAATTACCAGAAGACAGATAAAGCACTAGTGATGGGGGTATGTTTAAGGCTGTCAAGATTATAAACAGAAACAAATAGAGTCACATCCCATGGCAACCTCGACTTCTGGTTCTAAACAATGGACCAAAATGGCAGCCATCATGCTGGTTCTCTCGAGGCGCTAGGACTCGGTAGTCCAGAAGCAAAGTGCTGGTCTCTTAACCACAAGGTAGTGGGTTCGACCCCTGCAAGTAAAATCTACCCCCTGGTTGAGGTAGGTGGATCGACACCTAGCCTAATCGGAGACGGAGATAAAAAGGAGGTCCTGTGCGCAGATCCCTTGGCTGTTTACAGGGCAGTCCGGGCAAAATAAACAATCCTACCAAAACCCAGAGATCACCTTTGTTGTAGATGTGGGTAAATCAAACCAAACAAAAATAAATCTATGCGTTTTTGTTCACTTTAGTTCAATGCTTTGTATCAGGTTGTAATCGTCAGTCAACATGGACTACGTTGACTTATGCCTTCCTGTCCCTTGCTATACCATGTTCGTCACAGATTGTTAAATTTTTTTAGGCCGTGAACCCTTTGACACATCCGTCTCAACTCCTTTGTTAACTCTTGCATCCATTGTACTGTAAAGAAGGAAACAGCTAACTATTATGTAGTCTATGATTGACTTTTCACTTCTGTTTTCATTTACTCTTGTATATTTGTGGATATCTTTATGTGGGAAAAGGTGTTGGCTATTTTTATGTTATTCTTTAGATAAAATGTCTATTAGTCTCCATTTGGAGAAGTTGTTGTCTCTCCTTCTTTACCTAGAACTTGTATCCACATTGTTGCCTACCCTAGTGTTTAAATTTCGTAACATCATGAGTTCCTGTTTGGGTTTAAGATTCTCTGCAGCTATTTGTAAATTATTTTCAAAGCTATTTTTTTTCTTCTTTGGTGGCGTCTTCGTTTGGTCCATAAGCTAGTGCTAATTTATTTAGTTTCTCCTCCTTTTGGTTTAATGTTTACTTCTAATAGCCACAGGCTTATAAATTTCCAACTGTCAAATAGCTTTTCATGCCTTTTATGCATTAGGAGGCCTACTCCTACTCTAGCTCTGTCCTTTACATCTACTCCTGAGAAGATTAAAATATGATTTGGCCCTACATTTTCTATTCCTTGTCCTTTTTTTGTTTGCTTCTGTGATACTGATAACCAAAATATCTACTTTGAACTTTTCCAATTCTTCAGCTAGTTCTCTTTTCCATTTGTTGTCCTTAAAATTCCATCTTCCAAAAATCCAATTCGGTATTCGATTTGAGGGTTGTCTTCTTAAGTTCCATCCTGTTATCTCACATTTAGTTCTCTGAATCTTTTAGTTTTGGGTAAGCAGGTGATTAGCCCACTGTGCCCCAAGTTGGTGGTGGGGCTGCCACCTTGATATGGCTTGAGGCCCCCTACCAGACTTTGTGATTTTCTGTCAGGATTAACTCCCTTAGTCATTAGTCATCCAAGACCCTCCTGCAAGACAGCAGGTTGTGATTTTGTCAGGGTTATCTACCTTAGCATTTGGACAATCATTTGGCAGCATTTCCCCCTTGTTGAAAAAACCACTGCTCTAGAATCCCGACCATAAAGGGAGATAGCTAACACAAATCACATGAGTCGATTTTTGACGTAAGGTGATCTCAAAAGCTAAATACCTTTGCTTTTCAGATGAATGAAAACATGTCTTGTCTTTACAGTTACAGATAATGGAGATGTCATCTTTACCCTAGAATATGAGCACAAGGATGGGGAAATTTTAAAGACTGAGGTTCAGAAGGTAACTGTTTTTGTTACAAACATCTTTAGACATGGATTGCAGCATTTAATTATCAAATTTCATTAATCCTTTGTTTTCATTATATTTGTTTAAAGACTTATATTGTAAGACACTGAATTGCATTATAGAATATTTATAGAATTTGTAGATTTTCTTCATCAGGAATTGTCCTGAGCAGGGGCGTGTTCTGCTTGGTTTTTTGGTGCCCGGAACCACCTATAAAATATTGCATTACACAGAGAACGATACTATTTTAATTTCTGTCTTAATTTCTTAGCAACACCCATCAAATCGACTTGTCTTACCAAAACACACACACACACACACACCAGAGAGTTAAGGTATTTGGGTCATGGCATGTCACTATCTCTCTTCTTTATGAGACCTGTGGTCCCGCAAAGTGAACCAAGTGAGCTACCTGGATTGATATTAGCTTTTCAAGTTTGGGACCAAAATGTTGACTGTCTGTGTTTTGCATATTCTGGGTAGAATGATCATTTATCTGCAAGCTTATAGCAAATAAAATGTCCATGTATATTTATTTTTTACAAAATATTTTGTAGGCGAGGGTAGGAAAAAACAGTCAAAATTTTAATGTAAATTACCCTCTAGTGGTGGCTAATCGCCAATGTGGCAACACAGTTCTTTTGCTTGGCTTTTGGGGAACACCGCACGTCGATCGGCCGAGCGCCGTGACATAAGAGGTGGAGGCTAGCGTCACGCATATACAAACACGCACGGTATAGGAGTAGAGGGAAAATACCAAAAAAAAAATCATTTTAACGGCTGTTTCACAGCAATGCACATCTAAATCTAGTTTTACAATCCTCATTACATTAATAACAATGACATAGACTATATAAGAAGGGCAACTCGTCTGAAGCATTTGCTTTATGTTATTTTCTTTCCATTTCTTTTTGCATTTTTAAAAAAATGTAGTTTTTCACACTAAAATTCTATCTCCTCTGTCATTTACAGACTGATTTGTATAATATTTCGCACACAGGTTCCTCTCGTCAATGTTAATAGAATGACATCGGTTTTTAAAAATATTTTGTTAACTTTTTGAGAATTTTTTGTTGTAATAAAAATGCCATGTTTGCGTATACGAAACGATTATGCTATTTTCAACAACAAAAATAAAATAAAAATATCCAAAATATCTTTTTTAAACCGACATCATTCTTTAGACATTGAATGGAAAAAACGACCTGCACAGGTTTTGATTGATTGTTTTCATAACTAAGAGAGGAGATAGATTTTGTAAATTGGATCAAAATCCAAGAGGGCGGATGTTTCCTTGGTAACCAAGGACGCTACAAACTTTTCAATCATATAGGATGACTATCTTTTGACAGTTACTTATATATATACTAAAATCAAAAACCCTAACTCAAAAGCAAACAAAAATCACTTTAGGCACGTTTAGTATTAATTATTTTATTGTCTCTTTGTCACTTGCCTGGAAGCGTCTCTGTCTTATCCTATCTTCTTCAACTTACGCCTTTGGTTTCTATTTCAATTCATGTTTCTCTTTATTATTAAGACATTAAGAACTGAAGTATCACTCACGAAAGTAATATAAATTTGATAAGGACTTTACTTGTTGTACATCTATTCACATTACAATTTTTACTTATGTATCTTATCTGCCTATCTGTCTGTCTTTTTGATTTATCCATTATTAGTGTACATTTGGCGAGAACTGCTGGTAGATCCTGCTTCTTTCCTTTCACTTTTTTATACATCTTTCTTTCATCTTGCTGTTTCCTCTTAATAATAATTCACCTGAGATCACGTATATGTTGGACAGGGTACGGTAAGGTAAAGTAAATCCCATACTCAAGAGTTGGGCATAAGGTAATCAAAAGTGGAGTCTTCATTTTTCTAAGGATATGGTGCAGTGTGGTAGTTTGCCACTGCTTTTCAAGCTCAGATTACTTTAACTGCGCCTGCTGAATAGACTAGCAACCCATTTTGCTGCTGAGTCAACAGGAGGGCCAGATGGTAAATTCTGATAACACAAAGTATATACATTATTGTCTACGCCTGTAAACTTGGTGATTGTATACAACTTCGTTAATTATAGGCCTACTAATAATGCTATGTATAATGAACACATTTTCAATGTTTTGTCTATCGTTTTTACCCTGATACTTGAGGTGAATTGCATTTCTTTCTTTTGTTGTTGTAGAAGCGACTTAATAATAATACATTATATAATAAAGAGAAATCATAATCCAACATTATTTATGGGCATGCTTGTTATATATATAAATATAAATGTATATATAATAATATATATATCTATTTTCAGTGTGATTGCCCAAAGAAAGTAGCCAAAAAGGTTGGCTATCAATTTGACCTGTCTGAAACATTCATTGAAGCCCTGACACACCTCATTCAGTTAGAGATGGACACACATGTGAAATGATATGGTGTTGCATTATTAACTCAATTGATTTGTTACAAGAGATTACCTGTTACTGTTGTGTTACACTAAGAATTTTGTCTCAAAAATATCTCTCGGGGTAGACAGTCTCTCGGGGTAAACATGGCTATGATTGGGCCCAATTGAGTGGCTGAGGCGAGAATTAGGCTTTATTAGCAATGTCAGAACCTAGGAATTCATTTTGAGTTAGGGGTATTTCTGTTGATGCTATTTTTTTTATTAGACAACATTCGAATGAGAGACAGGACGATCCTACTACATGTATTACTATATAATACTACAATAGCCTTTTCACATACAGTAGCCCCACATTGTCTTGGCAATGGCAGTGATCCCCCCACCCCTGCCCGCTTGATTAGTTAAATATTTATATATTATCTCCCTGATTGTAATACTGAAAAAAGGCTTTTTTTTGTTATAATGCCATTCTCTAAATGTATAAACTGCACACGCATAAGCACAGTGACTTTAGTCTTAAGCACGCTCCAAATCTTGCCTTGTTTCTAATAAATTAAATAAGAATGATAATGTCTGAACAACCAAGATCTCGAGAAAATGCCTGCATGGGTGGTTTTATTGCTTAACCTATAGAATCTCTTGGATTAATTCAATAGTTTGATCGGAGTTCGTGCGAAGGTGTGTGTTTGCATGTCCTCAGGCCTTGAGGTTACCTGGTCACTTCGTAACAATATCGTCATTTTGTGTTCGCCTTTAAACTTGTCTAAGACAGCCAGACGGCCAAGATGATTTACTTGATCAATGCCCCCTCTCCAATCCCCATTTACCTCCCCTTATCTTTATGATGACCTGATGTGATTATCATACTTATCTTTAAAATGTATGGCATGCCTGCTTGGTAAATGTGAGCGAATGCGTGTAAAGATTGCACCTATACACTTGTGCTATTGTGTAATGAAAGAGATAATGTCAATAATACGCTATTCACCCAAATAGCAGTGATTCTCTCTTGCTCTCTCTCTAAGACGGGTACCGCACTACAATTTCTCAGTTGACCAACTAAACAGTTGAGTTGGAATGATGAAATGTGGCAAAGGAAAATAAGAGGAGACTACCGCACTACCTCAACTCAATTTTTAGTTGTCAGAAGTTGTGCTGGGTAACAAACCGACTCTAACTCAATTGTTGGTGCGCCAAACTGCGCAAGTAGGGAAAACATAGCAGCCTACCGCACTACGATAGTTGAGTTGACACTTGACGCCCGACGCATTCACTCATTTCATTAGCTTTCCACTACATATTATGTACATTCTACTATCCTAGCGGTTATCCAGTACGTGCCCACGGTTTAACTTCTGTCATCAAAGTACAAATAAAAATAAATAAAAGTATCAAGGATGTTGATGGCAATTGGACAAAAAAAACTCATATCACTCATTGAAAGCAAGCCTATTCTTTATAATAAAGCTCTCAAAGTTTACTCTAATAGAGATTTGAAAGAAAAGGCATGGAATGAAGTTTGCGAGAATGTCATTTCTGACTGGATGAGATCTCTCTCTCTCTCTGTCAACGATGCAGGTGGAGAAAATCGACCAACTGTTTAGTTGTGGTGAGGTAGGGCTCAGTGCTTGTCAACTCTGCGACTTGGTTTCAACTATTTGGTCGACTGATTAAAAATTGTAGTGCAGTACAGGCCTAACTCTCTTTGTCTCTATTTCTCTCTCTTCATGATTTTTTTTGGTTGCATTTCCACCTCAAGCACGCTTCAGCAATAAGCACGCTCCAGTCTCCTCCCAAACACAGTGCATGTCGGTGGCATGGACTGTAACATGTAAATAATAATACTTCTACTTCTAGTCAAGTTTGCTGGATTGAAATTTATTCCCATGACAATGACAGAGGATGTCAGTCAGTGTGTGTGATTTTATACTTTTAAAATGTATTATAAATTATACATTTGAGAAAACTGATGTCCATGAGAAATGGTTTATATTTATATGGAGTGGGTATGATTTTAAGACATTTTTGTTGTACTGCTGCTACATTTTGTTTTATTTAGGTTGTTATAAAAGTATTAGAGAATTAGAATTATGGAGATTCTCAAGCCTTTTTATTTATTTTAAGCAGTTAATCTCATCTAAGTAATACCAAATCCTGTGGGTTGTGTTTGTAAACAGTTCTGAATGTTCAGACCTCGACTGGTACTAATGGTTGTGGTAGTATTTCTCTAGTCACAAATTTGTACCTTGTAATTCAAGGTGCATTTGCAGACGAAAATCTCAATAAAGCATTTTTGTTTTAAAAATAATTTGAAGTTTCTAGTTTCTGCATTCTTTTTTTTTTTAGGAATGTTTCATTCCGTAACTCTTGTTATTCCTTTCTGTGTAATGTCAATCTACTTTTTAAAGCGTTTGGTTATGCACCCACTTCAACACTTCAACCATAAACAACGATGTAGTCGTTCAATAAGACTACAATTAATAACTAATCTACTCAACTTATATTGGCATTGTTTGTGATGACATTCTGCTAATATCGACATATTTTTGTGGTCCCATTTGTATCTGGTGATAAAGTATCAATGATCAATTAACAAATTCTCATATATTTATTACATTGACATACTATTTCTAGGTAGTCCAAACCAAAAACTCAAGTGTAAGCCATGGTATAGCAATAGCTACCACTTGAAAGAACCTTATTTCCTGAGAAAGTTGATACCAATATCATTTCTGTAGAACAATTTTTAATGAAGTTACGAATATTTTAACTTAAAATTTTTTTGTAAACTTTTCATATGGGCAAAGCACCAAATTTAACCTCCTATATCTTAGCAATGCAGTTTGAGTCTATCTATAGCACTACACCACTAATAATTTGGCCAAAATACTCGTCATTAAATAATACCACTTAATAATAACACCAATTCTGTAAGTTGAAGCAAATCACATGTGAAGATGGTAATAATACAATTCACATTGGAGCAGGCATCACGCTACATTGTAATAATAATATTATAAATGTGAAACAAGACAAAACAAGACGTTTATAAATGAGAGAAACTCCCTTAACACTTTGATTGTCAACTGCGACATATGCTGCACACTTCCGATAGGACGCCATACGCCATCTTCAACATATGTGAAACTATAATAATGCCCAGGAAACGAACGAGGCTGATTACTGATTTAGAACCGTTCCCCCAATATTTGCAACAGAACAATGGAATCAGATGATGTCACCAGTATTTATCGTCATGATCACGACTCAGATGATTATTTGGTAGGAGATGAGATTAGATCTAGCAGTGAAGCAAGCAGTGATAGTACTGATAGCGACAATGAAGTGATAGTGCCTGAAGATGTACCGAAGGACCTGCAACGAGCCAGGCCTCGAAAGGAGGCGTGGCAGGCGTTAGCGATGCAGATGAACATCAAACTTTAGAATGGGATTGGAACTATCTTGAAAACCCAGAAACTAGTAACCCATGTGAATGGATGTTACAGTTTGAAGAACAAACAGGATAATAGGTCTGAATCAGTGACATTTTTCAAATTGCTTTTTCCTGATCTTGTGACAGAACTTATTCGTGATGTAATAAAACCTGTGAATTCATGGAAAGTATCTTGAAAATTGATATCATTACACTTTGTTTTTCAACTTGGGTTGTTTGCATAACATTATCATAAAAAACTCCATAAAAATGTCACTGAAGTGCTCAATCAAAGCAAATATTTAAAAAAAACCAGGCAAAATTTACATATTCATGATAAATCCAATATGGTTGCCATGGTTCGTGACTTTATTTGCATATTTGATGGTACGTATTGAAAGCTCATTTATTATTCCACCCATCCTCCAAATATCACTTACCTAGCTTGCGTACTTAGGAGATATTTTTTTTGTTGTAACATGACCCTGTTTTGCCCATTTTCTTTCCAAACCCTTAGCAATGGGGATTCCATAAGGCCTCATAGAGCTTGGCAATCAAAGTGTTAAGCAATGCATATTTATCAAATCGAAGAAAACAATGATTGTAAACTAGGTTTTTAATGTGGAACAGTTTAAACAAATGAATTAAATGCACTCAGGAGGATTGTTAATAAAAATTAAAATACATATATGTACATAGAAATGAACATTGTTAGTAGTATTAAATGGACCTAAACAAGAACCGACCACAACACTCATATGATATAAAAATGAATACATACGCATTAATGAATAATATTAATAAAATATGATCAGACCATAATTTTAAAAACCCATGAATTTGTGTAGGTTTTATGAGAGAAAAAAGGAACAGATTGTATTACAGTATTTTACTGTATCAGTACCGGTACTACCTGTTATCAGCTTATTCTGTTTTAAGGCACTTATTATTTTATAAATGACAGCAATTTCCTTTCAAATAAATCTTTTCCTTATGATGACTCTTTAGTCACCCTTGAGAAAATGAAATATTCTAGTAAGAGATTAATGTGCAGTTTTTTACATATCAAACTGACATAAATTGCACCTACAGAACACATCTTTGTGGCATGTTAAAAAAAAACAAAATCTTATGTTCATCCTTGTTATCACAAATGTTTTTGTATATACATGTAATGACAAGGCAGTGAAACTTGGACCTTACACAGTAGGAAATACAGTGGGGTAGAGACAGCTGAAATGAAATTTCTCAGAAGAGTAGTAGGAAAAACTAAAAGACACAAAATCAGAAATCAAGCCAAGGCCGATGGCATTAAAACTAAAATAGAAATAAATCAACTCGGATGGTTTGGACATGTCAACAGAATCAATGAAAAGAGAATAGCCAGATCAGTATACCCTGCTAAAACCCAGGGTAAAATACTAAAAGGTAGACTCGAAGATGAACGTGGGACGAAGAATATAAAAGAGGCCCGCGCCGCTGATGTCAAACTTAAAAGCTCGTACAAGACTTTTAACTCAGACTACCCAAGGTCCAACACAAGATTATGGCTTGGGTACCCAAAAAGTAGGGTGGTTTAAAATATTAATAACTTTTTTTATTTGTTATAATTTTCTCTTCATTTTTTTAACACAGTGTTTATAAGAGATCAAACTTTATATTGGCATTAATACAAATCGGCTACGTGTCTTTAGTTTGTCTGTGTCATTAGTTTAAAAAAGTTAAGAAATGCCAATTAAATTTTAATAAAATTAAACATATCACTTGTCTTAACTTCAAAGACACGTTCCATTTTATTGCTCATTTCAAAGTTAATCACACCTCTTTGTTACATGTGCACTATGAAAGTAAAGTTCCTTCAAGGCCCTTAAGACTTATAGAGCTGGAGCTTATCCCGGTTTCTATAGTGTGAAGCGGAACAGGTGATGATAATCACCTCCTCGCCAGGACACTAATCTGACGCAGGTTTTACTCCCAAGCTAGTGCTTGTACCCATTTGCACCTGGGTAGAGTGGGAAAAGGTGTGTTAAGTGTCTTTCCCAAGGAACACAACGTCGGACCTGGCTTTGCTCGGATTTTGAACTCGAGACCTCATGATCCCGTCTGGCAGCCTAACCGCTCTGCCACCAACGCCACTGTACTATGAACAGGTAACTAATCTTTATCAGCCAATCAAAAGCCTCAAAGCAGGCGAGGAGATAGAGCGGTGAGTTGGACCTTGATGACCAATGCTCAATGATGTGGGATGGTATGAAGTCAATGTGTGGCCTTGCATAGGGGCTAACATGTCTAAAATGTATGACCAACAGATCAGCCAATCAAATGTGTCAAAGTAGGCAATGGGGTGGAGCAATGAGTTACAGACATGTTCAATGGTGCGGGGATGGTTTGGAAATCTTGTGTGGCCTTGCACAGGTGAAAAAGATACTGCTTCACTTTACCCCTCTAATTTCTATCGCTAAACGTGTTTGTTTTGTATTCCAGTTTCTACCAAATTAAAGTGTACCCAAAGTACTTTAATATTCATGTGTTGCTCCACTTTGAGTCTCTGTTCCAGTGTCAAAAGGTCACAATATCTTAGTCTTTCAACTTTCCTGTTGCTCCTGGCCTCAACCCCTCGCTCTTTCACGTGCTCCGACATTCGTTGAAATGGGATCAAAACATGATCAGTCGTTACTAGAGATATTTAGCCTTTCATTTAGTATCTATTTTCATAACATTTGAGTACAACATACATTAATAAGAAGATTTTCTTTAAAATTGCATGTTCTTTTTACAAAACATATGCATAAAATTGGTACAGTTTGAAAGGAAAATTATTTTTCCATATGAATACGACACTAGATCTTAATTCTCACAATTAGCTCAGCTCCACCTCTTACCCCCCCCCAAACAGAATTACAGATGAAGAAAACAATAGGCTGGTGGATGCATCTATCCGTCATTTTTGCATATAGACATTTATTAAAAACTGTAATATTATCAAGTTTTAATTTGTGTACACAAACTTTTACATACAGACAAAACTTTGATCACTTCAGGTGTATTTAAAATATTCATGTTGACGGTTTCTCTCTTTTAAATTTTAAATATATATCATGTTTGCTGCCGAAATACAACACTGGACCCTTTACTATTGACATCTTTTCTAATCAAACATTACGTTTAAAGGACTTAAGATAAGTCTTAAAAAAAACAAACATTAAGTAACATAGACATAATTACCCATAGAACGAACAGTATCAACTTTACTAATTGGCTAAGGCTTATACCCAATTGGTCCAAGTTTAATGCTTGCAAAAACAGCACAATCACAGCACATTGTCGTGCCATTAATGAGGGCGACAATACTTTATAGTATTGTAGGACGGCACGGTCACAAGTTTGACCCCTGCCACTGAATGCATGCCCTCGCGCCTTTGTTTTCTGACCGCAGCCTTTTTGCAGGTGCTGTCATTTGTCCTTTAAAATATGTTATTTGTTGCTTATATTTTAGTTCTTGTTTTGTAATAATTATTGTTTGGAAGCTAATGTGCCAAAAAGAATTTTGATTTAATTGTCCCATAACTGAGGTGATATCCGGGTTTGGGCAGGATTTTTCCTAATTTAACTAATACATAGGTGTGATTTATGTTAGGTTTTTTCTGACGTTTCCAGCTTGTATTGGCAAAGTTCAATATCGATAAGCTTTCTAGACTCTAATTTACATTTTTCACAAATTTTTCAAACTTGGCACACACTTTATTTACCGTATTTTATTTGATACGTATTGCAAAAGACAATATCTAAATTTTATCACATTTGATTTTTGTTTATCAGTAATATTTGTTTTTATGAACTTTTGAAAATATTATATGAGAACAATTAAAATATGTTAGGCTTTTTCCTGACCCATAAATATAAAACAAAAATTCAATTTTTTTTACATAATACATAAAGTTCAATAAAAAGCATCTGACTCCTACTCTACATTTTTCGACAAATTTTTCAAATCCACTCAGATCATTCATTTAAAACACAATGACAAATTTCAGGAAGATATTTGTTTTTATGAACTTTGAAAAATAAAGGAACAACCCAAGTTAAAGTAATGAACAAAAAACATTTCGAGGCACCATCATTTTTCAGAAGATCGTTGAGAATTTTTTGAACAAAAAACTTGATATTTGAATATATTTTCTTTCATTAACCCAAGAAAAGTAAAGTAAATAAATTCCTTCATATGTTATTACGTTTATAGAGACAGAGTTAGCCTATTTTTTTTTTGATATGGAGTTATTTGTGACGATCAAAATGAGTACCGACTGACAACAGATAGTATTTCTAGCTTTATCGTGTAATAGCTGTGTTGAAAGATTGGCCATTTCTAAAAACATTTGTAATTCAAAGAATCGATACTGAGTTTTTATTATATCATTGTGATGGGAATGAACTGCTCTATCCATTAGTATGATAGAATAAATTGTTCCATTTTCAAAAAAATAGCATTCCCAGGACCCCATCAATTTTTGCCTGGGCTTCTGTAAACAGCCACACCCACCTAATTATGTAGGAATAAAATCTCCAACTACGTGGACATTTAAAAGTCGATTATTTGCAAATGAGCAGACATCGGCAAAAGGGAAGTCACTCATAAATGAATTCGTAACTTTTTTTGTTGTAGAATTATTGGATATAACATAATGAAAAGATACATATAGTGGCCATGGTGTATGGTGGCCATGGTATAGTGTTTATACGAACATTAAATTATACAAACAAAAACAAATCAGTTTCAATAAATGAGTTTTACATAGAAAAAATCTTTGGAAAATAAGTACCCGGCAGTGACATTTTGAATGACACATTAAAATTAATAAAGGCCATCTAAAAATGACTATAAAAATCACAAAAGACAACAAAAATTTAGACACTGAAACACCACCAGATGGGAATAAAATTGAAAATTTGTCTCCTTTACATACAATAAAAACAAAATGATTTTTCCTTATACCATACATACGACATATATGAAACTGCAAATTTCCCAATATTTTAAACTAATATTGGTAATGCACGATAGTATTCTGCTGCTAAGATATAGAAGAGACGATGAGATGTACCCTTTGCTGTCGTTTTTTATTTGCCTTTAACAATTTTGGATCTTTATGTAAGGGATGGTGAGAAAACCTCAATTTGAATAATTAACTTCGATGTCGCCTTGAACCGAATTGAATGTATTGATAGCACTGAGGGTCAATTTTGGTTTTAAACAATTTTTTGCATAGTCATCATATAAAATATATTTGCACATAGTCTGAAAAGGCAACAAAGAATTTTGAAAAACTTCTAACTGGAACAAATCATAAAAACCTACTGAAAAACAAATTATGTCAAATTTACGGTACAAATCTATCTTTTTTTATTCAGGCATGACAATTTCATCTTGTGTGAAAGAAAGAGAGGATGAGATGTACCTTTTGCTATTGTTTGTTCTTGGCACACTTATACAACTGGATTCAAATTAATCAAAGTTTTGAGTTCATATGTATAAAAAGGGACGACTAAAACATAAGACATCAATAATACAAGAAATGGAAAAAGAAGAAGAAAAAGGTAGTTGATCAAAGATTTGTGAACTAAAAGCCCGAAGGAAGTTCAGAGCTATTAAAATACTTCTACATTCCATCAGGAAAAAACCCACGAATAACATAAAAGCTCATACAATCGTTTCGTTTTGAAACTTCCACACATGTAAACTATAAATCTGAAATAAAAATCTATACAGCAGCTTGACTTGATCCCTTTGCTTTGAGTTTGAATGCTTTTTTGGTTACAAAAAGAAAAGGCGATCAGACAAACATTCAGCTGGTTCTTTGTGAATGTTCTCTCCCACTAAATAGGCAAGCTTGTGAGCATACTGAAAAAAAGACACAAAATTGGAGAAACTTTAAAATATTGGTTGTTTCATTTATCTCTTGTATCACTGTCAGATATCTTGTGGGGAAATTCGGCGCAAGGAGACTCTTTTTTCTAAATATTTTTATATTTGCCAATTTTGAGGTCAAATTAATTTCAAAGGATACCATAACGATGTCTGCAGCAATATTTTCTTTTTCCTGAGTTCTGTTGCCATGGTAACACTAAAAAGCATCCGTCATCTTTGATTTTTTTGTGCAAACTAAGGTCCATATTTCTCAGTTCAAATTGTTTGTAATTTGTACAGAACTCTCAAATTTGTCAAGCCACTTTTGTACAGCAAATTTTAGTAATTTTTTTCACTGTGTACGAAAATACACATTTTTTCCTACAAGAAAGAAAACGAAACAAAATCTTCCAAAGAATATAAAAAACCCCTTTGACAAACTGAAGAATGAATGACTGGTCTGAAATAAATGGACCTAAGTAAAACCCCTTGCAGTTTTGAGAAAAAAGCAGAAAAAGTGAAATTTCTAACCCAAAAAACCCCCTTCTAAACAGTCCCAGCGCTGGAAGATGATTCCCCTCAATTTTTGGAAGTTCTTCAAGTCTTTTTTCCTTGCTTCTCTCATCTTCGTCATATTCTATTCTTTCATATTTTTTCTTCCTGACCGCCGGTATTACATCAAAGCCCTGTTGACCAGCAGTAGCGGGGACATTGACATCAAAAGCTAGTGGTCCACCAGTGTAGACTGCTACACTACCACAACTACCAGTGGTTGTGTGAATGTGGAGGGTGGGTACACAGGACGAACGAGAGAGGTTGAGGAAAGGTTGATGAATTCGTCGGGCGGGGGTGGGGGTGGCTGTCAATGTTGTGCGCTCACTGCTACTACTAGATAAAACAAAGCCATTCTTTCATTCTTACTAGCGACAGATATGTATGTCATCCAGAGGATTAGCCAAAAGCAAGGTTGCTTAGTTCTAACTAGCATGCATGCATTTTTGGTAATTCCAACATATTAGATGATTCAGTGCATAATTTTGATGGGAAAAGTCTGGACACTTAAACACAGAATCCCAAAGTGACATATTTAGACAAGCACCAGTCTCCTGACCTGTGAGCTTATAACTCTTTTTTACTTTTCTTCCGTTATCTTTCCCTTTAGAAGAAGCCCTCTTGGTGAAAGTCAAACTTTATGCTTTTCTTCAGCTTGGGGAGCTGCAGAGTAGACTGTCCACAATTGATCAAATAGCGGGAAATTTGCTATTCAGCAGGTAAAATGACTCTCACTCCCATGATGAATACGGACAATAAATTAAAAAAGTGATATAGATCTACTGTATATCTATGTGTATGGGACATAATTTTTTATACTAAAATCATAGGTGCAAAGCCAAAATGTTTCTTATCTATGTACCTCGTTTGTTTCCTTCCGAAAATAAATAATTACTTTACCGTACATCATGGCGTATAGGACGTATTTTTCTTTTTCCAATGGTGGCGATTAGTTGTAGTATTTTCCCGCTGTGTACACATTTTCGCATCACCATACAATACACTGTAGTGTACTACTAAGACTAAGACGCAATAAATATGAGAGAGAGAAAAAAAATAATTAACAGAGGTTCAACCCGCCCCTTTGATTCCACAAAGCAATTATCGATCGATAAAGTGGATACCGTGTCGTTGTGTATGTGTGACCATAGAAGAAATAGAAATAAATAAATAAATAATCGGCAGTAGATTATCAGAATTTTCTGTGATGAAAAAGAAAATACTATTGGTGCTAACAAACTGATGGTAGAAGATGCATAATTTAATGTTGACTATGTTCTGACAAACCTGACAAGGAGCTGGTACTCTGACAGTTCCTGGCCAGTTGTAGTACAGGTGGGTCAAATTGTATGTGAGCTTCTGCATATGATCCGGACTTAAGTTTAATCCATCATCCACCACAATATAGTGAGTTGGGCTAACTGTACCCTGACGAACATGTTGTGACACGATAAAGTAGTCATAACTGAAAAAAACAAAACAATGAATGATGGTTAAAACAAAATATATGATATGTCAACACATGAAATGACCACAGAAAGGGTATGGTTAACAAATGAAGTTATGACTTTAAAAGGGTTGATAAACTAAAGATGATGATTTTGACATCACCAGTCTGGTCAGCACCAACATGGCAAAGTTTATTCAAATAAGAGTCAGCTGTATTGTCTAATAATCCATCCGGATTATCCTTAATACAAAGTCGTTCAGCTTTCTCATGCAATAAGATTAAATTATCTTTTCAAGGACCAGCATAAACTATGCCTCGTGTGTCTGACAATTTATATCAATCATGAGGAAATCTCTCCCTATTAGTGTCTGGTGGCATTATTTTCTTACAATTCGAAAGTGTAAATTTCACCAATTCTAGAGGTAGATGTCATCGTCTTTCAATACTATCAACCAAAACGTCCATCCTCAACTTCAAAGAGCTTGCTTTTAAGTTTGGATTTTTCCTTTTAGTATATATATATATGAGCAACTGTCAAAAAATATAATCATCCTATATCATTTAAAAGTTTGTAGCGTCAGTGGTTGCCATGGTAACTGTTGTCATCTTAGATTTTGACCCTATCTCCTCACTAAGTTTTGAAAAAAAATCAACGCAAAATTCAATATCTGTGTTTTTCATATCATTTTTTATATATTGTGTAGTCTATATACAAAAATGGCATCAACAATTTCAAAAAATATTTGTAAAAAAGTTTACAATATATATATTTTTAAACCCAGATGTGTGTCAAATATTATATTTAATGGTTTATGTATGCAGTTGATGAAGTCTAGATATGTCAACTTTTTATATCATTTCACGACGGATATGAATCTAGGTCACCAGCAGTTTTAGGCAGTGTATGTATGTTATATGAATTTTTGACTTATTGGTTGTGTTCTATACTATCATATTGGCATATTTGCAGGAATATATTCATATTGCACAGTTCTGTTACTATATGTTGATATATATTGTGTTTTTGCCTTATTTACAGGGTGGAAAATGACAATAAACCTGAAATCGAAAAGGATATGGACCAGAACCCCAATATGAGCCAGTCCCTTTCCGTCCTGTGAACCCTCCTGGAATCAAGGAGCTTTCATCAGAAGGGCAGTGGACAAAATGGCATTAACTTTATGTCTGCAGGTAAAATGAAGCCTACCTTTTTACTTTTGATTGTCAATGTACTAAAGTATATATATATGTATGAATAATAACTTCTTCCTTTCGTCAGGATGACCATTTGTTGTGAAATATGTTTCTGTCTATTGCCCGTCTGTGGCTTAGTGGTTAGGGTGCCTGGTTTGGAATCATGAGATACAAGGTTAGCATCCTATCAATGCTACATCCGACATTGTATTTCTTGAGAAAGTCACATGACACGCATTTACCCACCCGACCCAAGTGCAAATGGATGCCAGCAACAGCTTGGGAGTAAAAAATTGTATCAAACTAGTGGCCTGTCCAGGAGATGATTATTATCATCTGTTCTCACACTGTAGAAACCAGGATACGCTTAGGCTCTATGGGCTGTAAGGGCCTTGAAGGCCATGTTAAAAGAGAGGAATTGTGCTGTTGTATTGCATTGTTGAAGTATTTGTTGATTGTTGCGTCTTCAATGAATTTAGACAGCTTCAAGTTAGACCGCCTAGGTTAATTCATGATTATAACAGATACATGGGTGGGGTGGATAGATCAGATGAGATGATAGGGAAACATAAAGTTATTCGTAGAACATTTAAATTTTAGACGATTATTTTTACCATTGTTTAGACATAGCTAGGGTTAATTCTTTTCATTTATTTCAGCAATTTAGGAAAGACAATCCAAGTATAGCAAAATTAGAAACTTAGCTGAAATAGAAGAGTATGAAGTTGTACCTCTTTATGTAAAATGAAAAAAGACAAGGAAACAAGTCATAGTATTATAATGCCAGAACCAATACATGTTCAGAGAAAAATTGTAAACGTTGTTGGCACCTAGAAAAGTAGAAAGAAAGTGAGAATTAAATGTCTTACTTGTGACAGTCATTTCTGTTTCATCCCAATTACAAATTGTTTGCTATTAGAGCATTCATAGTGTAGATTATTTAGAATTTGATAGACATGAGTATATTGTATTATAACTAAAGATATTATTATTATTATCATTATTGTTAGGGGACTCTATTTTTCAATGTCAAAATCTGTTTGTCTGCTTCCTCCCTGTTTGATATGAAATCACTGCTGTTATAGACATAAATATATTTGACATAAATAAATGTTAAGGTGATCTCGGAGTTTTCAGTAGGATTTTTAATTTTGCCTGGACTGCCCTGTAAACAGCCAAGGGATCTTTAACGTGCACAGTGTTGTGATCTTTACAGGACCTCCTTTTTATCATCCGTCTCCGATGGGACTAGGTGTCGATTCACCTGCCTGGACCAAGGGGGTAGATTTTGCTCGAAAAAAAACGAGACAATTTTTCAACTGTTGGAGGGACTCAAATTCGAATCCATTACTGTTTGTTGAGAGGTCGACGCCTTGCCTCTGGACTATGGAGTCCCCTCATAAATAAATGTCTTTTTATTTGTTTTGATCATTTTCTGTTTTCTTTGTAAAAGTGTTCTTTCCCACAAATAGCATTTTTTATCATAAAAGACACCGGTAATGATTTTTATTGACCACTCGGCAGGTCTTCCACTTCTACAAGCATTATGCAATGGTGATGTGAATGTTGTTTGTCTTTTGACAGAGCAAAACAGCAATATGTACAATGTATAAGCTATAAGGAAAAGCAGTTACATTTATCATTTCAAGTTCAATGGCTTTTGAATTTTCTTTTCTTTTCGCATGTGACAATTTTATTTGTTTAAATTTCATCACCTCACCATCAAATTTATTCAAAATTGTTATATTATTCTGCAAAATAAGGCTAGATTTGTACTCAATAGCATTGTTCAAAATGGGGCTGCATTTTTTTTTATGGCATTAGGTGCCTTTAATACCATGTTATCTACATAAAAAAAATGTTTTTGTCAATTTCACCCATTTTCCTCCGATAATTACTTATTCCATGCATTTTGTTGTCATTTTCTTAAAAGTAAAGCAATTTTGTTCAAATTAGGCAGAAAGTTTATATGGCAAGGAGAAAATGGACTTATTTTGTCTACATTTGTGAATACTTTATTTCTCCTTCATTAAGATTTTCAATTTTTCAAATATTTGTGTATTTAAAAAAAAAAAATTTATGTTGTCATCACAATTTTTTAAATAATAAAACTCATTTTATATTGAAACACCTTACATAGGCCTGTAGACAATTCCTTCCTAAAAAATGGTATATGGAATGTATGAGTTTGCTTTGTGCTTCAGGGTGAAAACTGGGCTTGATCATATACATGTGCGAAATTGTATAAAATGCCTAAACAATGGGTGGCAATGAGAGAGTTAACTCATAGACTACCATTGTCGCACAGTGCCATCATGCAACATTTACGCCATAGTACAATTGTCGCACATGTGCGATCATATCGTTGCCAGGGCCATAACTATAGAAAGATCGCGCATACACGATTGCGGTATGGAGTATCTTCAGGCTTATTATTCTACTTCCGTTTTCTACTGGAGCGAGCCCTCTAGTATGAACGGTTGATTTTTTATGATTTTTTTTTACTGCTGGCAGTGCAAGCCTTCGACTTAACCCGTTTTCTTTGCAAACTCACAAACCAACTGCTACCACTAGTACTCACGAGCAGATCTACAAGTCAGAAACAGCATACACTGCACTGTTTTCGATCAGTTTACTGGCTCATTGTTTTCCAATTATTCTTTTCATCTTTTTATTGATGAAAGTAGTGTATTGTGTGAATGGTGTCTCCACCCCAAAAAGATATGACGGCTTCTCAATTTCACCCTTTCACTCATTCTCACTCAGACAAACTAATGACACATAGCCGTTTTTATTGGTGCCAATATAAAGTTTGATCTCTTATGAACACTGTGTTTGAAACATGAAGAGAAAATAAAATAACAGATAAAAAAGTTACAATTTTTTAAACCACCTTACTTTTTGCGTACCCACACCATAATCTTGTGTTGGACCTTAGGTAGTCTATGAGTTAAAATCAAGATGAGCGACAATTGCTTCAAAAACAAAGGTTAGTACAGTAGAGAAAATATGAAAAATCTTACAGGTCCCGCCTTGTCACCGTGTTGTCAACAATAGTTCCAGGTGGAGGATTATCAAAATCAGATCCCCTTTTCCCTGATGAGAGGAAACATAACAAAATAATTGATAAATTCTCTCGAAACAAGAAAAAACATGGCAATAAAAATGTTCTTCCCAACAATGAAGAAAACCCAGTTCTGTGGTCCACACATAAAAATAAAACTGATCATGCACATGTTTTAAAAATCAATCTTTTATGACTTATCACTACTACATTTACAATTAAACTAAAATTTCATAATGAATTCAGAGTGAGATTTGGCTCCAAGCAGTTTGGGTTGACATGCTGTTTACTATGAGATCTTTCCTCACAATGCATCTTTCCTCACAATGCTAAAATTTTGTTAATCTGCTTTGCTGTGATGAATGCATAAAACAGCTAACAGTATTTTGTTTTAAAATCATCAATTTGGAAGCAGTAGTTTTGTTATTAGAATCCTTCTCAATCTAGCAATCTTTGCATGCTGAGAATCCATCTGGCTTCCTTCTCACTCAATGTCAGAAGGCAATAAAAATAACTAGAAATTGTTAAATTCATCCCTCTGCCTTGTCATGTAATTAATCTAATTAACTTGTCTCAAATTAATTCCAACTTTCACATTGAATCCACTTGGACTTGAAATAACACTTCCCAATAACTATAACTAAAGTTAGGCTTTAAACCTCACCTCTGGGATCAAGATAGCTCTACAGCTACCTTAAAGTTAACGACATACAGCCTACAGTCTGTTACATCTAGATATTTTTTATCTAGATACTAGATCTAGTACTAGAATAAAAAGAAATCCAATCAGTAAGTCTCTCGGTAGAAGTAGGAATCTACAAACACACGCACACCATAAAATACAGAATCTAAAGATGTTAAAGTACGTGGAGGGCTAAACCACAATCAATATTGTATTTAGTACGCCAGCTCGACAATTTTATCTTTAGCACTTTAAAAACCAAACTTAGAATAGTCTGCAAATACTGGAATTATGATTTGGCATGGGATGAAATTAATTTGGCATTATTTTATATTAATTGGCCCTATTTTGGAAACTATTCTAGTCACAGGGTTTCGTCTTTCTGAAAATTTGATCTATATTTTCTTCTCCCTTCCTCACCCCTTTTCTTTTCTTTCCAAACTCAAAATCCGGGACTGTTCCTGAGAAAATGGGCCGGTTGGCAGGTCTGTCTCTGAGTCTCTACCATCAACTTATGGCTTCTTTAAAAAAAAACAAACAGTTAACCTGCATATACATACTTTTGAAGGTAAATACAGACTTACGGACTCAAAGCCTAAAAAATGTACTAAGTACGTATTTTACATACTAGTTGGCAGCTATGATAATTTATTTCTTTATCACCTCTTATTCTACCTTCTGGTGTATGCCCGAAGTGATCTTTCTCAGGCTACCTTGCCCTGACTGGTGCTATTTTAGTCAATGGTCTACCGCGGAAGTGGGGTCTACATGAGCTGCCGCCCGATTGGCTACGATCTACATGTTCTATTGTTTGATGAGTGGACATGAGGCAATGGGATGATACAGTGACCGTGAGGCTGTCAAGACTATTTTGGCAAGCAAGTGATTGGCTAGGTACTACCATATCTACTGTTAAACAAGTTGTTTGATTTGATGTGTCAGTGTAATGGTGGGCTGTCTCCGTGACTATAATATTGTGAGTCAGTGATTGTAGGATTTCAATTATCGCAATAGTGAACAGGATTTGACTGGCGATGCCAAACTTTAACTTGAAAGGCTTGCTATGATTTTTCATTCAACTTTGAAACAAACAAGCAAGATGCATCTCTGAGACTTTTACATGGTTATCAATATTACATCGTGACAGAAAAAGCTGCAGCCAGTTTTCTGGTTCGTCAGGGTTCATTGAAAGATCTATACACAGCTGATCCTTGCCACAAACGTGGTACTGCAATAAAACAGACTCGGAAGAGGAATAAAGCTGGAGATGAATTTAGAGCCGTGATCAAACTACTCTCATAACAATCACTAGCTGACCAATAGCTGCGACAGACCAAGGTAGGCCTCGATTTTGTGGTAGACTGTCAACTAAAGCTGATGTTGTGACAGGCAAGGGTAGAGTATCAACTAAAACAGAAACATCACAGTAGACCGTCAACTAAAGTAGCACCTCCGTTGATAGTTTTTTTTTGTTGCTTTAGTGCCTCTTTTATATCTTCCTCCCACTTTCTCCGAGGTCTGCATTTTTTACTGTCTACCTTGGGTTTTAGCACTGTATACTGATTTAGCTTTTCTCTTATCATTCATTGTGTTTACATGACATCTGTTTTGGTTTGATCTCTTATTGTTGGGCTTCTGATTTTGTCTCTTTTAGTTTTCCGTTCTTCTCTTCTTAAATAATTCATTTCAGCTCCTTATGCTATACTCTGTTATACTATAATAGAGGAGAGTAAGACAATAAACTGTGATGTAGTTGTATACTACTGTCATGCCATCAGCGGGACAGGCCAATAGGCCCTTAGCAGATTGATGAACAAAAACAGAAATGGTTTGGGATTATGTATTACTTTTACTAATGGATTTGTACTCCTTCTTTCATAATCATATGCTCTAGAGGGATTATGTCTTTTGTTTGTTCCTTTCTTTCTTTATCAGTTCCCCCATTATTTCTACCTTTCGGTCTTTCTCAGGCTACTCTGTCCTGATATTTTTCTGTTTCCTTCTGTGAAGGTTAAATTTCTTTGCTTTAAAGCCTCTTTTATATCTCTGTCCCACTTTCTTCTTGGCCTACCTTTTAGTCTTTTACCTTGGGTTTTAGCATTGTATACAGTTCTAGCTATTCTCTTTTCATTCATTCTGTTGACATGCCCAAACCAACCGTTGATTTATTTCTATCTTAGTTTTAATGCCATCTGCTTTGATTTGATCTCTTATTGCTGTGTTTCTGATTTTGTCTCTTTTAGTTTTCACTACTACTCTACTGAGAGAGTTTATTTCAGCTGCCTGTACTCTACTGTATTCCTTATTGTCTAAGGTCCAGGCTTCACCGTCACTGGATGAGAGTAGAACAATAAATTTCTTCTCTTAGTTTTCTCTCTGAGTTAATCATTACTCCTCGGTAATTGTAGTTTTGAACTTGTTCTAATTTTTCTCTGCCCTGTCTAAGTTTTTGTATTTTAGCTTCCCTGGTTACTAGTTTTATTTTTGCTTTCTTCTTTTATCTAATTCATTATTCAGATCAGTTCCCATTCTACCTTCTGGTGTATGGGTTAAGTCCACCGAAATGATCTTTCTGCAGGCCACCCTGTCCTGATTTTTTCTGTTTCCAAGTAAATTTCTTTGCTTTAGTGCCTCTTTTATGATTTCATCTCACTTTCTCTGAAATCTACCTGTTGGTCTTTTACATAGGTTTTAGCATTGTATACTAATTTAGCTGTCCTCTTTTCATTCATTCTGTTTACATTCCCAAATCATCGGAGTTGATTTATTTCTATCTGAATATTAATGCAATCTGCTGTGGTTTGATCTCTTATTGTTGTGTTTCTGATTTTGTAGTTTTCCCAACTACTCTTCTGAGATATTTCATTTAAGCTGCCTGTACTCTACTGTATTCCCTATTGTCTAAGGTTCAGGTTTCACTGCCATAGAGGAGAGTAGGACAATAATTTTCTCTTAATTTTCCTCTGAAATAATCATTACTCTTAGGTAATTGTGGCTTTGTACTTGTTCTAAC
Organism: Doris montereyensis; assembly: GCA_037039925.1. Lineage (NCBI taxonomy): Eukaryota > Metazoa > Mollusca > Gastropoda > Nudibranchia > Dorididae > Doris > Doris montereyensis. The sequence goes on along the minus strand of JAXRKP010000112.1, from coordinate 25,948 downwards.
TTTTCTCCACCTAGTTTAAAATGCTGTGTTTTAGCTTCCCTAGTTACTAGCTTAGCTTTTGTTTTCTTTGCAATTAATTTCAGTCCTCTTTTACTTAGTTCATTATTCAACATGTTGATATAATATGTATGTTATGAGTCTTAGTATGAAAAGTCTAACAGGCTTGTGTACTGTCTGCTCCTCCAGGGAGTTGAGAAGGACTTTGAACGGATAATTCAGCTAGGGGATTAATGATGTACAGTCAGTGAGCCTGCACCTGTGTAGGGATACAGCCTATAAATCCATCATTATCTTTATATTGAAGTTGAAGGTCACTTTCTAATTGTCCAAATAGAGGTAAATCATCAGCAAATGAAAGCATTGATAGATTTACTGGTTTGAGTTTCCCTATGCCTACATTCTTTTTCTTCATTTTTGATGATGATGCCTTTGAGACTGAATCCATAAATGTGATAAATAAAAGTGGGCTTAGAATATGGCCCATTCTAACTCCTATATCTACACCAAATTCCTCAGATAAGTTTCCAGCTACTCTCACTACACTGTTGCATTATTATAAATACTTTTCATAGCTTCCATCCAAATTTGCTCTAGATCTATGTTATGTTAATAGGAATGCCATAGTTCATCCCTCCTCATAGTGTTAAAAGTCTTTTTTAGGTTATTGTTTCTATCAAGGAATTTTTCTATTATTTGTCTAATTGGCTGTAAGTATGTGGTCATGTACACTTTTTCCTGGTCTGAATCCACTCTGATGTTCTTCAATCTTCTTTACTCTTTTCCTCAGTCTCATTTGTAGTAGGCCAGGCCTATTCATGCTGACTATTCTGTTATCAATTATAGATCTATCTAGAGCTCTACATCTAGCTCTTGATAAAATGTTCAATATCGTAGGTGAAGATAAATATCACACAGAGACCGGATATTAAAATCCATAAAGTGTAAAACAGCAGTTTGAGATCTAGGATTGAGATCTAGGATGTAGATCTAGATTAGATTTATAGTGTTCATAAAAATCATGAATTATGCTAGAGAGAGAGAGAGAGAGAGAGAGAGAGAGAGAGAGAGAGAGAGAGAGAGAGAGAAAAGAGAGAGAGAGAGAGAAGAGAGGGGGAGGGAGAGGGGGGAGGGAGGGAGGGAGGGAGAGGAGAGAGAGATAGGGAGGAGGGACACACACACACACAGACGATATGATAATTAAAATCAATTAACTTGATCAATCTGGCCAAAACACAAAATGGTAATAAAATTTAAATTTCAAAGAAAAGAAAAAAGAAAATGCTCACCTTATAAAAAATGCGAGTGTTGATTCTCTTCTGAACAATCACCATTGCAGACAAAGGGATATAATCTCGTCCAAAACTTGAAAAACATCTTTGCAACTGCTGAACTTCATGATCCCTGACAACATTTATCTGCCCATCTCCAACGCCGTCCCGAAAAATGACAATTTTCTCAGGAAGGAAATGATTTACCTGCAAATAGTAATTCGATCAATCAACATTAATCACTTATCCACATAAAACCAAATAACTCAAATGAAGCCTTGCAGCAGTATGTTTTTTCATGAATACAGAGAAACTCTCTAATCGGGAACCCGGGGAATCAGGAAACCCAGCCTATCGGGAAGAATTCTATGGAACAGAATTGTATCTATATATTTTACCACTCTAAATCGGGACTATTTTGGCAGGCTTGCATTGATGATCATAACACCCCCCCCCCTCCAACATTTATTCATTCCAACACTTACTTTTTATCCCAATTTGATTTCTGTGCTAGCAAAACATCAATTATTACACCTGCATTAGTGCTACACGTGTTATACATTGCATAATGTGTACACAATGTCGCAAGTGCCAGTTTGTGACGACCATAAGCCAGACATCCATTAAGAAGGTGTGAAAGCAGGCGTCGAGCCAGACCTTGCTCGTCGGCCCTAACAACAATACAGTACAGTGTTGACACAGGGCGACGTTTAGATAGTTGTGCACTATCACAGTCTTTTATTGTCTGACTCATCTGTCAAGTGCAAGGGTGGACACGAGAGAGATTTAACGACCCACCATGCCTTCTTGATTATGTGTCTTATCTATCTACCTTCCATCGAAGATCGACTGTGAGAATGAGTGACATCTCTGATGAATGCCATATTCGTTTTGATCAACTGGCCCTGTGGCTACTTGTTCGTTTAATTCTGCATTTTACTGCTCACAGAAGGACTTAGGTACCTCAACTACTAAGAGAAAACCAAAATCCCTTGGTCCTCGGCAAATCGGGATGATTTTACAATCCATCAAGAATTCCCGATTAGAGAGGTCCCACTGTATAAAAATATTTTCAGTTGACAGGGACAGATTTCCTCATACCACATGCCGGTACAACCAATAAAGTTCAAAAGTAATGTCTATGTAGTCTAGCAAAGTTACCTCATGATATTTCTTCAAAGCTGCAGTCAAGCAGATCTGCAAGCCATGGACTAACTCTTGACCAGGTTTCTGAAAGCACACTTTTGAATACCACCGTGTACAAGTTCCATTAAGACTTGCCACACAACCCCCGATTGACTGTCGACCTCTGGTAGCATCATGATAAGAGTCCATACCAACCACCATGAGCTTGGACTGGAGACAGAAGAAAAAAATATGTTGTGTAGGATACGGGAAGTTATATATTGATCTTTCACAGAATTTCTTCATGAGTTATGATATTATAAGCGATTGATTGAAAATTATGCCGTCCACCATATGCGGTGATCTCAGATTAAGAGGATTCAGCAAGATAAATGATAAGTGAAAGGAAAAAGTAGGACCTACCAGTAACCCCCGCCAACCACCCGCATTATACTATAAATCTTGACACCATTTTCCCATAATCATTATTCATAACTAGAAAATAAAATGGCAATATTGGCCCAATATTAAATCTTCAACCCAACTCAGTTTGGAAACGGTGGGGTGAGGACCATACTTTCTCTCTAAAAGTAAAATATGTTTATTTCTGAAAAGACCAATTTTCCCCACAGCTAGATAAAAGCCAGGGTTTCAAATAAATTTTTAACAATAAAATATCACCCCATTATCCATTTGCTTTCTACTACTGTTTATCATGCAATCAATGGAAAAATGTCATTGTTTACCATGAAGCAAGTTTTGGAAGTCATTTTTGCCTACATCAAAAAGGTAACCAAAGTCAAAACTGTGGATATTCCATATTCAACTAATTTGACATTAAAAACCATGCACAAGATCAATATACTCTAATTCGGAACCAGACAATCGGAAACACGGGCAATCGGGAAAAAAATCGCAGGGAACAGAATGTCTTCTTTATATTTTACCTCTCTAAGCAGGACACCAAATATCCATTACGAAGGTGTGAAATCGGGTCTTGATTGTCAAGTTACCAATACAGTACGGTGTTGACATAGGGCAGCGCTTAGAAAAGACTCCTGCATTGTCATAGCCTTTCATTGCCCGCTTAACCTGTCAATCACAAGGGTGGATCTCTCTTTCTCTCTCCCTCTCTCTCTCTCACACACACACGAACATACACACTAGCCTAACATTACGCTCCTCATTGTAGAAAGCTAAATCTAGGTATAATTACATTATTACATGTAGATCTAGATCCTTCGTGTTGGCTACATGTCTAGCTCTCATTCTTTCAAACTTCTCTTCCCTAAAGCGTTTCTGACTCTTACACTCTATCACACACGACACCTTGATCTAGGTCATATTATGAACTAGGCTTTGTCTACAAAAAAGTAGATATTTCTCTCTCTCTCTGAATTTGTGTGTGTCGAACTTCATCTACGTCTCTGACTCTGTCGTCTCTCACCTCTTTTAAAACCTGGCCAGGTTCAATGCACCAATAGAAGGGCAACCAGAGCATCAACCTGCCATTGCATTTGAGATCTTGTCTTAATCCCAGGCCGTTATCCCGTTACAACAGTACCATAAACCCAATTCTTTTCAGTTTTAGGCTCAAGTTCAAACTGTTGCGCTAACCTTGGGGTCAGAGGTAAATTTTCAAGCATGCACGCAAGTTACTTTTAGTGTTATTTATTATTGAGCAAATTTGTCCTCAGATTGATGACAAAATTAGACTGAGCTTATATTTATGAGGGAAAAAAGAAATCATAACTTGTGAACTTCACATTGATTGTCAAATCCGGATTTTCTTCCTCCTTCTTCCCACCCATTTTCGTTTTCTCCCCCTTTTAGACAGGCCTTGATCGCCGGAGATTTTCAATTTCTGGAATTTCAGAAATTTCCGGAAAAGTGGTAATAATAATAATAATATATATACTTCTATGGCGCCTTTTCTCAAAAGAGCTCAAAGCGCCTCACGATAGCATACAATACAACATAAATAAAATATAATGGTCATATAACATGGCATTTAAAAAGAGTCAAAATGTATCATATGATTATCCTAAAATAGAAGGGTTTAAGAGTCCACTCAAAAAAGATTCAAATAATACAACAATCTTAAAACATACAAAGAGTATAACATGATCAGAAACCTAAAAGATACATTCTAAATAATACATTAAGCTAAAAAGATAGATACAATGAATTAGTAAAATATTTAATGAATAGAGCATTCTTACAAGAGACATGAGATATATAATGTGCATAGACATAATCAAAAGATTCATTATAAATATGAGCTATCCTAACAAAAACAACGATCATTAAAGGCTTAGAAAGACGCTAAGCATTATATGCCCTCTTAAAAACGTGGGTTTTAAGAGACTTCCTAAACGATTCAAGGGATCTGAGTTCTTACAACATTCATCCAGACCATTCTACAATTGATGTGCACACACAGAAAAAGCTTTCTCACCAAAGTAAGTCGATGTACGGGGTATACGAAGATAGTTACTATTATTAGACGTCAAGACTAGGTTTAACAATTTGGGAGTTAAAAGCTCGTCTAGATAGGGGAGGAGCTAGGGGGAGCTGGTATCTCTGTGAGCACAATTTGAAAAATTTTGTACAATCATACCAGAGGAATATTGACTGCCCACAATTCTCCACCGAGTTTGCAATTGATTTGAAGAGCTATCTTTTGAACCACACTCCTCAATTTCTCCTGTTTTGAGATTGTGTAAGCATTAATGACCTGAAAGAAAAAGAAAAAAAAAGATGTAGAATCATGATTACACACATAATCCGCTGTATTTAATTCTGAAAAATTCAGAGGTCTTAATACAAAAATTACTGATTCACAATACAAGGATGGGGCCAACTTTGAAAAAACCCAACCTGAACTCTACCTTATCAATCACAATTCACGAGTATGTACGTACACACTAGTAATTAATGCACAACAATGACAACATTTACTGATAATAATGTGTAAATAAACACACAAGGCTATTAGTATCATTACTAGTACTCACCTAATAGTAGGCCCTATTAGCTCTTGCTGATGGCCTATGTTCCATGAGGTAACAAGGCATAATGATGATGATGATGATGATGATGATGATGATGAAGATGATGATGATGAAAAAGAAAAGCCATCACTTTTGAGCCTTTCAGCAAAAATGGGTACCAGTAGTGAACTTTCAGCTCTTTACTTTGCTGAATGAAACACACTACAATAAAGTACACATCCCTAACCTTGACTCATTATTTACAGTTCTGTATACAGTAGTCTCTACCAAATTGCAAGCTGCCAAAATACATGATTCGTTATAATGCACGATTTTTCATGTCACCGAATTTTAAAACGCTGATTATCCTCAAAATGCAACAATGCCTGACTTGACTTTGCCAAAATGCAGCATGTTTCTGTAAATACGTCTCCAATAAGGCTGCATTTAAAGAGTCAATTCATGTGAAAAATGAACTTGATAACATCTTTTTGCCTCGTCCCAGTAACAAAAATCTGCCACGCACCTATGTGTGTGGCATCTAGATCTATGTTGACTACGTGCACTTTGGGTCTTATCCTCAAACCAAGTAACAACAAACAAAACCCAAACAATTAACAAAACGAAAGAGTTCATGTCCAACCAAAAAATGGCAATGTAAATAAATGTAGTGGGCTGTAGTCCTTGACTCCGTCAAAATGGACCTTTGCCAAAATGCAAATTTTTTTGTCCTCCGTGGACTGTGCATTTTGGTGGAGACAACTGTACAAAGAAAACTTTTTTTAATGTAGTTTCCTGTGCTTCACAGAATGGCTGATACTGTTTCTGTGAATTGTTTTCAGAGTTTCTCTTGAAAAAGGTAAAGAGATTGGGCTGTTTGGCACGTTTGGGTTGAAGGTGGCAAGGCTTTTTTAAAAGGGTTTTTTCAGGATTCGACATACAGGATGCAGATTATGTTTCTGGGGTCTTACATATATTTGTGTTATTACTGGAACAGTGAGGGGGAACCTGATGGATAAACTGTTTGTAGTAGTAGTGCCAGGATTTGCCTGTGAGAGTGGTTGAATTTGAAGATTTCCTTTCACCTCTGGTTGGTGTATTTAAAAAAAAAGATTTTACTTTGTCTGCAAGTGATGAGGAGCATTTCTTTTCGGCAGCAGCTTTCTTTTCTCTTGACCAAGTGATGTGGTAGATGAATGCTTTGTCCACAGAAGAAAAGATAATATCTTTCCTGTAAAAAAACCGAACAGAATTCAAGTCTCTGGACTTGAAATCATACATACTTGTGCCTAAGAATTGCTTGAAATGTGGAAACATTTATTCTATTTGAGGATGGATCAATGACATTGTTCAGAAGGGAAAAATATTGTCCTACTTTTGGTCCAGTGAAGATGGATAAACTGTATGCTTTCACAACTTTTGCAAGCCAACGGAAGTAGGGAAAAAGCAAACACCACAAGAAGTCAAGAGACAATCAGCTGTGTATGGAAATTTGCATATGTTGAATATGTGAAATGAATTAACTCCTTTGCTGAATGCACTTCTTTCAGTGGGTGACAATACCGTTGGCAACATCTGTCCTATTGCCTTCATGGTTTTATTAGAGTATCCGTGAGCAACTGGATCCAGTGCATTCAAACATTTCAAAGCAGGGTTATCCTGTGGCAGTTTCTGTCGATTGTATAGGGCTATTTCTTTGAAAGTTTGTTGAAAGCTTGTTGAATTTTTCTTACTATAGACTTTCTTTCTTTGATTCCTGATAAGGCGGAGAGAGCTTCAGTATTGACAGTGATATCTGCTGAAGATTTAAAAACATTTAATCTTTGGTAAAATCTAGTTTCAACATGTTGGAATTTTCTTGTAGACGAATGAGGCTTGAAATGTTTTGTGCAGATCAATGATCTTGTCATGCAGTTTGTGCACCATTGGTGTTCATTGCTCAAAAGCTAGAATGAAAGATTTGAAGTCAGGTAAGGTGTCATAGAAAAAATGTCAAAGACAATAATTTTTCTCATGTGTGAAAGTGCTTTTTGCAGATTCTTTCTTTTCTCAGAGCTTTCTGTTTTAAACTGTTCATTATGGAGTAGACCTTCACTCAAGTATCCTTGCTTAGGTGTTTTAACAATGGTGATATGATATTACCGGGCAGTGTTGGCAGGATTTCAAATTTTGCCCAGACTGCCCTGTAAACAGCGAAGGGATCTCTAACGTGCACATTGTTGTGATTAGCACACAGGATCTTCTTTTTATCCTTCGTCTCTGATGGGACTAGATGTTGATCCACCTACCTGGACCAGGGGAGTAAATTTCACTTGAATTTTCCAACCATTGGGTTGAGAGGCTGACATCTTGTCTCTGGATTATTGAGTCCTCCCACTAATCAAAAATAAAAGATTTGACTGCAAAGTACATAAAGTGCAGAGTTTGAGAAATACGCCACTGCAACTGTTCCTTAACCAATCTCAATACCACAAATACTAATTACATCAATGATCATGTATACCATCTTAACCATATCACTTTCTTTTACCTGAGATGGAACAGGAACCTCTACACAGCATAATTTTTTAATTGCAGCATAGCGGTCATCTCTGCTGGTTGGATTTATAATAACCACAATCTGAACCTGAAAAACAAAGTCAAGAGTTTTGTTTTGATTTTTTGAGGTTGATCTAAGTTTCAGTCAAACATTCATCAAACTTCAATTATTGGTTTCAGTTCAAAACATTTACGAAAACATCTCTCTATATATATTACAAGTAAATAATGTTGGATTATGATTTCTCTTTATTATAAAGCTGGGTCTCTTGAACTTTGACTGTGGTTAACTCAGAAACCAGTGTATCGGTTATGGGTGATAATATCAAGTATGATTATGGGATCAAATTAAACTTGATGCTGAAGTTACTTGGGCTTTTTACATAGTACTCAATACTAAAGTTAACTAGCTTTTGTATTGACTGGAAATCAAGAAATTAGATCTAGTTACAATTAAAAGCTTTGTGAATCGCAGGCAAAACAATCATTTTCCAATCAATTAAAATACTCCTTTGATTCAAGAGTTTATTCACTAAGAACCTAAAGCAGGCTATTTAAAATTTACATGCGAAACATGGAGATTGTGGGCGCAGTGGTTTCTGAATTATAAACGGTCAAAGTCAGACATGTTCAGCTTTATATATATCAGTGATGATAACGGAGAAAAGCCAAAAAAAGATAAATTATCGGTGTCTCGACAAACCATGAAGACCACCCTTTCCGCGCCACGCCACCCCTCCCAATCCAGGATATCATGTAAAAACTTTATTGAATAGAAGCATAAATATGGACTTACCTGTGTGACAATGAGGGAATTTAAATCAGTTACATGACTAATGAAAAGTGTACTGTCTTCTTAATTTGAAAGCATCTGATACCAGACCTGCTAACCTTTTCGAGATCAAGGGTCATCTCAACTGTATGACACCTAATTTGTTGTATTTTTAATATCTATAATCTCAACTATATAAAACCATTCCCATCACAAAAAAAAATAAAAATTTTAAATTTTAAAATTCTAAAATAGTAACAATTCTCTTTTTTAATCTACTGTCATCAAATCTATCAATTTTCTTCATGATGACTATAAGACTTAAATCTAGTTTTCCAAGTTCATAATACCCTACAACAGTGAATGCCTCGGGCAGTGGACAGGCAAGCACCTGAACGGGGATTAGGTGGTCCCGCCCTCCAAGAGTCTCCTGCTGCCTTGCAGGCAGATCTTCGTTGACCAAAGACTAAGGGAGTTAACTGAAACAACCTGCTGCCCTCGCAGGCCGGTATTGGTTTACCAAAGGCTAAGGGAGGTAATTCTAACAGAAAATAACAACCTACTGCCTTGTATGCTGATTTTAGGTGACCAAAGGCGAAGGAGTTAACCCTGACAGAAAATAACAAGGCCCAGTAGGGGCCTCAGGTGACAACCCCCTCATCTACCTAAGGTACAGTGGGCTAATCCCTGCTTTGAGTACAACTTTCAATTACTTAGGCCACCATTTAAAACGGTCTTATAATTAAAAAAAGATGGAACATTATCGTTCATGCAAGGTAGAACCCATGTTACCTTCATTTCAAGGACTGATGCTATTTAATAATCGTACTTGATATTGCTTGTGGCTATAACATGCTTGTTTTAAATAAATAAAGTGTTGCAAATAATATTCCAGACTTGAGAATTTAAAGACTTACATTACTAATAAACCTTTTACTCTTGAAGCATACTATTTTAAACTATTCCTTTCCATTCCCAACTATTCTTCCCCAAAAATCTCAACATGTCCTCTTGCTATTTACTAACAGACTGCATAGGAAGTATATATAGACAATATTAACGACAGATGATCCAAGGCTATTTGAGGTGGCCAATTTTCTTTCTCACCTTATTCTTCCCAAGTAATACATCTACTCCTGATTATTGTGCAGTGGTGGGAAGCCTAATAGGCCGCTTTTCCCATGTAACAGATTCTTTCCTCTTTAATTATCATGTCTTAAAGGCTACTATGAAAACCTACAGTCCGGCTAGGGAGGCCGTTTTTTTCTTTCACCGGAAGGTCAAATGGTCTTCCTAACTCAATGCAATAAAACAAGAATGCATATTCCAATCTGCAATGCTGCGTTTCTCTCTACCTGGAACATGTCATTTGTAGCTCTACATCTGCTAGTACACCTAGAAACTACAAGAATCTCTGCTAGCCGCTACCAACTAGTGTCAGGCTTTTTTATGTTAACGCCAGATACCAATTAGATGAACTAGACCATTGACATCTATGGTTCTCATTGTGAAACATTTTGGCAAAACCACAGGGATTATCATGGTGAACTAGAAACATGCTTTTACTGATAAACGAACAATGATGGTTTGAATTCAAACTGAATAAGCCTTATTATTTGATGCAACATTTACCTAGTGTGGTAATCACTAAAAGAGGCAGAACACTTTCTAAAAATGTACACTGCTTCATTCTTTCTTATCTTTTTTTATACAGCCTCCTCCTTGTCTGAGCTCTGGGCCTAAAGGTCTGACTGATAAATGTTATGAAATGATTATCGAGGCTACCCCAACCCCACACACACACATTCAGTATTCGCCTAAGAGACCATCCGGCTAAGAGGCCGCATTTCATTGTCTCCCGAGGACCGGTCTCTTAGGTGGAGACCAATGCACTTCATGATGTCCATAATCACATTTCAGTCAAGATCGCAAAGGAATACAAATAAATCATGACATATGTTACAAACAAGTCTATCTTAAATACTAATAGATGAGCATTCTAATAAATGATAGAACCTGTGGGTTGATGTTATGACGCAGTTCTTGAAGTAGCGTATCAATCTTGTCATTGGACAGCTCCTGACGGAATGGTGGCTTTACAATTAATGCCCATATTGCTTGCCTCCCTCTGCATTGTAGTAATAAAATCATTTGCTTTACGAGCATCCCTGTGGGTGAAAACACTCCCAATTTTGCAGATTCACAGCCGACAGTAGCTGGTTGCGAGTACATTCTCTTGACCAATCACCTTGAGGTCCGGCTGAAAATACTTTTGCTCCACCCATCTTAATTTTTACTGGCTGGAGACAGCGGCCATCAATCTAAACAGGATAATTAGACAGAAACATGGGTGTTGAAAGGAATTTAAACGTAATAAACAGAATTTTAAATAATAGGCAATGGCTCATTTATCATTTAATAACTAAATCTATGCAACAATTCAAAGGTTATGGTTATTGTACTTGTATACAGAAAATTACATGTATGCATTCAATACCTGTATTCTATCAAATCAAACATCAGAGAAAGCCATTTTTGTCTAAAATGGGACAAATTTACTTTATTGTATAATTGGACGCAGCCTTTCATTCCCTTCACATTTATACCATAAAAGAAGCTGGGTATCAATTCTTTGAATTTTTATGATATTTTTAGATGCGATAACGACCTAACTTTCAACACATCTGTTGAACTATTAAAGTCAGTGATTTTGTCTAACGTATGGCAAGTTAGTAACCATTTTAATCAGCACAGTGCAGTCTATTTTTTTTTAAATGCACTTAGGTCGTCAGGAAAATGTGAGTCATATTCCACACATCTGTTATTGAAAGGTGCTGTTCAATATGCATATATTGGAGCCGGGGCAGATGACACAGGGTCGATAGGAAGTAGTTGACAGTCTCTCTCAATGTTTATGATGATGTTTCAAAGTATTATCCTACTCTTTTTCTAGGTTTTAACTCATAGACTCCCATTGTCGCACGTGTGCAATCACGCTACACTTACACTATAGTACAATTGTTGCATATGTTTACGATCGTAACATTGTTGGGCCATAACTATAGAAAGATTTAGCATACGCCATTGTGGTATGGAGCATCTTTCTAGGCTTATTATTCTACTTCGTTTCCAACCTGAACGAGCTCTCTAGCGTGATCGGTTGCTTTTTTATGATTTTTTATGATTTTTTTTTACTGCTGGCAATTGCAAGCGTTAAAATCTCAACCTGTTTTCTTTGCAAACTTTCAAAACAACTACTTAAACTAATACTACATATAGATCTACAAGTCAGAAACAGCATACACCGCACTGTTTTTGATCCATTTACTGGCTCATTGTTTTCCAATCATTGTTTTCATCTATTTATTGATGGAAGTAGTACATATTGTGTGAATGATGTCTAGACCCCAAAAAGATTTGACAGCTTCTCAATTTCACCCTTTCACTCATCCCCACTAGGACAAATTTATGACACATAGCTAATTTTTATTGTGCCGATCTAAATTTTGATCTTTTATAAACACTGTGTTTAAAAAAAATGAAGAGAAAATAATAACAAATAACAGTTACAAATTTTTTAAACCACCCTACTTTTTTGGGTATCTACGCCATAATCTTGTACCGACCGTGGGTAGTCTATAAGTTAATGAGAAAACATTCAAATAACAGAAAAAATAGTTTCAAATACGACTTTTCAAAATTGACTTCTTATTTTTTACATTGTTTTTTTGCTAAGTAGTTTTACAATTTTGACGGATTTGTTTGAAATTTGGCATACAGCTGCTTTATATCATAACTAAGAGATCCTGTACTTTCTGAGAAATTCATGATTTTTGGTGGGAAATTGAGAGAAATTACTTCCTCCAAGCCTCAATTTGTGAAAATTTGTAAAAAAAAAGAAATCCCAACTATACAAGATATTAAAAAATCGATGCACAGGATTCAGGATAGTGCTTTGAAGATTTCATGTGCAAAATTATAAACCTCTAAAATGAAATCTGTAGGTCTACTTAGTTTTTTTAAATTGACAAAAATTATCTATCTTTTCACCAAGTTTCCATGGCAACTAGATTACCAAAAATAACTTTCACAAATTTTTCCTCTCACTTCATCATGGAACTCATTTATGAAGCTTAAAAGTGTGTATCTCTTCAAACCAAAAAAAATTACTGTCAGGATTTGATTTAAAGATTCAAAACGGAGAAAAAAAAATTGACCTTTAACTCTCTCGAGTCTGGACTAACTGAAATTGAGCGAATTTAAATGATGACTAAGTGGGTCATTGACATCGTCACTAATTTCATTATAAATTAGAGTTTTTGCATTGTTTTATCCCAGAAGTGATAAAAAAGGTCTAAATTTATGGTTCATAATAAAAAAACTTACATAAGATCATTTTTGAAAGAAAAAAATAGTGTGTAAACACGACACGTTACATCGAGACCTGAATTGATGTTTTTTGCTTTTGAGTCAGGGTTTTGATTTTAGTATATACATGAGTAACTGTCATCCTACATCATTGAAAAAGAGTTTTCTTTGCATTTACTCTCATTCCCCTTTTATTTAGTTCATTGTTCATAATGTTGATATTCGACTGAAGGTCACTTTCTGATTTTCCAAACAGAACTAAATCATCGGCAAATGATACATTGATACATTTATTGATTTGAGCTTCCACATACCTACATTCATTTCCTTCATTTTTGAGAACGCTGATGTAATTGAATCGAAAGTTCAAGATGGGTATATCTTATTTTTTTCTCTGGATCAGTTTGTTTTGAATAAGCAGGTGGTTAGCCCACTGTACCCTAGGTAGATGGTGGGGCTGCCACTTGAAGGCCCCTACCAGGCCTTTTTTATTTTCTGTCAGGGGTTAACTCCTTTAGCCTTTGGTCAGCCAAGACCCGCCTGCAAGGCAGCAGGAGACCGTGGAGGGCAGGACCGCCTAATCCACGTACAGGTGCTTACCTGTCCACTGCCCGGTTAGCAATTATCTATTGCCTCCAAATACAGAAAATTTTATAAACTGTAAAAACTTGTTTTTGGTAGGATACATTTAACATTGCCAGTGAGCCTGGATAAGAGGGGTAACTTTAAACATGTGAGTCAGACAGACAATAAAACATACCGAGACTGTTGATGTGTCCAGTTTAAGTCCCCAAAAGTCAAGTTCTGCTGCTGCCTCAGGAGTACCCGAAACACTGGTTACAAATTTTTTCAGAGCTAGCTGTCGCTGATTTGCCACTTTCAGTATGCACAGAGAGGTCCTTTCATTTGTATTATGAAAGAACATTATAGATAATAATATATGCAGAAATATTATGATATCTATACATTCAAATTAGACAATTAGTGTATGCATACACTGTTCAAGACAGTATCTTTATATGGAAAGTGAAACCTACAATTAATATCATCACACACAAAGTCAAACTACATAGACATGGATCTAAGAATATACTTCATGTACATTAATTTTTACAAAAATTATCCTTTAAAAAGATATTAAAGATAGTTATTGACAAACTTCTCCATGCCAACAAAAAAAGGAGAGAAAAAATATCCACACAAAGACTTTCTATGCATAACTACAAGATAAACCAAGTAGCCCTAAGCGGAAAAGACAGAAACGAATGAAATGGGATACCTTCATGACTTTGAAATCCCTTTGAATTTCCTCAGTGAGGCCTGACATGTAACACAATTCAGGTATCAGACAAAGGTGCTTGGGTTCAAACTTTTGCCCTGGCTGTAGGAATATTTGAATAAAAGTCATCCCATGAATAATTTACAAGCTCAAATCATTGTCTAATTAAGGTGGAGGGGGGGGGGAGCCTCCTGAAGTGATTTGTTTTTGTTTTTGAGTAAGGGTTTTTGATTTTAGTATATATCTGATGTAAATGGCAAATGAAAAAGAAATCTGAAAGTCTCTGAAATGTGAAACTTTCAGACATCAAACACCTCCTGTACCGTATTTAATCTCACGCTACAATAACATCATCATGCAATGCCATCTTTCTCAACCTTCCTGATATAACTAGAAAGGAATTCATCATTTCAATCTTAAGTTGACAGCCAGAATTTGTTCTTTGATATAGACATAGAACTTTTTTAGATCTAGATCAATCACATCTACTGGCTTAATCCTGATTATTAAACCTAAATTTTTGACAGGTCATCCTCAATTTGTTAAATTGTCTAGAGATTTACATTCTGGAGCTAGCTTACCTTTAACCTAGATTCTAGAGTTACTTGTTTTGAAGATTTGCTAGTTATTATAACAGTTATGAAGCAGCTAGGCTACCAAGTAGATCAGTAATCTAATCTAGCTCTACTAAAGTTATTTAAGAAAATGGATATGACAAATTTTAGACCTAGAAATCTAAATCTACTTCCGTGTTTCTAGGCCTCTAGATAACAATTAGACTTAGATCTAGATCTTACTAGATTGAATTCAGATTTATCATAAAATGATTTTGGCTTAATTTTCCTGGAAAGAGAGAATGAAAAATCATCGACTGCAGATCACATTCACAAATGAACTGCAACGACTTCAGAGGCAAGAGGTAAGCCAGTGCATCTCAACATTGTCTAAATCTATCCCAAAATCCTTTGCGCGAAGGCTATTTCACAACAAATGCGTTAGTAGACTAAAAATCTGAAAATTTGAAAGGGAGTAAAGAAGGTTCCGATTTTTAAACCTGAAATCTTGTTGTGTGAGTAGAAGGGCCTCAATGGATCAGTGTGGAAATTGTAGTTCGTCATGAAAGTGAAAAAGCAGCGTGCTTCTGTTTATGATTATATGAAAATCGGCGATGGGCCGGGAGTCATGAATTTTATCCTGTTGTGCTTAACCATCTCACCTATTCATAACAGCGAACATAGAAGTATTTTTAGTGTCTCCTTGGTTGCCAGGAAATGGCCACCATCTTGATTTTGACCCAATT
The DNA here is from genome assembly GCA_037039925.1 of Doris montereyensis. NCBI lineage: Eukaryota > Metazoa > Mollusca > Gastropoda > Nudibranchia > Dorididae > Doris > Doris montereyensis. The sequence goes on along the minus strand of JAXRKP010000112.1, from coordinate 10,305 downwards.
TTCAGTGTCTCCTCCTTAGTTATGAATAAAATAACTCAAAACCTGTGCACATAGTTTTTTCCATTCAATATCTAAATGAGGAAATGAAAATTTTTTTGAAACTCGCCTCGAAATGTAAAACTTGGTCATTGTTAGTATTCATTGACATTGTTTGAGATACAAACAATGGTAATGGTAATCTATAAGTGTCGCTCTGTTAAAGATCCATCAATTTTAAACCATGGATGTTTGCATAGCTGCTGGAAGTCGTTGGTTTGTTTTCTTTCTACATGCCGATTACAGTTGTGGAAATTTCTCTGGCATGATCTTTCATACACCTAACACCTCCTGCCCATATATAATCTCACATTTGCAATAACAGTACCACACAATCTGAAATATCTCGTGTGCGTAGAAGGGCCTCATACAGATCAGTGTGCAAATTATAGTTTGTCATGCAAGTCTAGAAAAGTGAAACTAGATTAATATAGCAAAGGGCCATGAGTCAGGAATTTTATCCTCTATTGTGCTAAACCATTCACCTGTTCATAACAGCGAACATAGAAGTATTTTAGTAAAAGGGACTGAAAGAAACTTAAGAAAAAATATGTTAAAAGCAGAAAAACTCAAATAATCTGAAATCAGAGAAATTGAAAGATTACATCTCTATAAAGAATGATGTAGGCTTTTTATTATAGAAATTTTGGATATTTTCTTTTTAATCAATTTTTTAAAATAACATATATGCAAAATGACATTTTTATTCCAAAAAATTTTTTCTCAAAAAGTTTACAAAAATATACAAAAAAAATTACGCTATTCTATTAACATTGACGAGAAGAACCTGTGTGTGCGAAATATTATACAAATCGGTCTGTAAATGACAGAGGAGATAGAAATTTAGTGGGAAAAAATACATTTTGAGAAAATGCGAACAAAAGAAATCAAAAGAAAATAACACAAAAAAAGACACTTTAGATGGGTTGTCCTTCTTGTAGCAGCCCACTTACTCTTTCGACAGTCTCTGGCAGTGTTACTAATGTAAAGATGATTGTAAATCTAGGTTTAGATGTGAACTTTTGCGAAAAGAGATGTCATAATGACCAGTTTTTTGTTTTATTCCTCTATTCCTACACTTGTGCACATGTTTACAAATTCATCAGCCAGTACAAGACCTCCACCTCTCACATCTCTCAACGCGAGGCCTAGTCGGCAAGGGGGCGTGTCAAGAGACCAGATGCAACGTTGTATGTGGGGAGATAGCGGCACCTGTTAAATGGGTTTTCAATGGGCCAACTTCTCAGTCAGTGTTAGGGTAATTTACGTGTAAATATTGACCGTTTTACCTACCCTCACCTACAAAATATTGTGTAACAAAAAATACATAATTGGGCCATATGGACATTTTTGTAGATAAATGATCGTTTTACCCAAATATATAAAGAACAGAAAATCAACATTTTGGTCCCAAACTCGCCAATCCAGGTGTCGTTTTCCCTGATCTGTCGAAGAATCCAAACCAGTCGTTGATTCAAGAACTGGTTATCGATACTTCATTTTGTTAGGGATAGTTTTGTGCTACTATTAAGACTCTTTTGTTCTGGTCTACTTTCGTTTTTACATTGCCAAAGCGTTTCCAACATTGGAATTTTCAATAAGATTCTTGAGAGATATAGCTGAGAGACTATCAAAGCAACCTCATTCGTTTGATGTAACGCAAAGCTAGTGCCCTTATGGATGAAATAACAAACGTCAATGAGATTGACAGTGATGCCAGTGACTTGTATCATAATCCAGGAGATGATAATCCAAATCAGTCAACAAGTAGTGATGAATCCACCGATCTAGTTTAGTGTTGATCCAGATCTAGATCTAGATCAAAGACATCTCCTTCTACCTCATCTAGTTTTATGACTATACTAAATAGGTCTAGAGCAAACTCTATTATTACAAGTACAGATAAATCTAGATCTAGAATGAGAATGGAAAAGGACTGGATCAATTCAAATAGAGACAAACATTCATTTTACATTTCAACTTAAAAGTAATGCTAACGTGAATCCCGCAGAAAATTCTATTTTTACTCAAAAGGTTAAAATTTCAAAATATTCACAAAAGAAACATTTATCAAAAAATGCTCTCATGTTAAACATCAATTGAAAACTATTTGTATTTACTCCATTATGATAACCATTTGGATTACATCAATCAACATTTTGAAGGATCTGATGAAAATAAAGCTAAAGGTAAGGAATTTTATTGTTTCAATATTTTTTCTTGTTTCTTTTCTCTTACCTCACCCTCTATAAGCATGCAAATCACCCAAATCACTGTTTAAAATAATTGGAAATTTAATATGATACCAGATATGTCGACTTGTTGCTTATTTTAATATATTTATGGTCACTTTAGACACTCGTAGAAATTTCACACCGCTCAAAAGTTAATTCCGCGTAAACTGACGGACACCGGTTTTTTAATTCCAGGGGAAAGAGTTAAAAGATATTTATGGTTATATTAGTACTGACCTACATAGGCATAGCCAGTTCTTTTCTTTGGAACTCAGGAGAATAAGAAAAGAAACATAAGGGAAAACATAATATCATCTTGTTGAAATGTCTTTTTTTACTCACAGGAAGTCCCTTTGGTGGTTTTTCTTTGGTTGAACAGCAGTGGCTGTGACACATTGTCAGGATGTTGATATTGTAATGGGTCCTGAAAAAGAGAAAATTTAACTCTATTTCATGTAGTGAACAATCACAGTACATTAATGCGCTCATTTCAATCATTTCTCCTCCCAAAAACTGCTTATAAATGATACATCTCTCGGAATAAAACATTTTGTTAAATCTGTAAAATTAATTAGGATCATCAATATTGCAGTAAATAGATATCCTATAAAAACTGATAAATCCCAATCATAAGCTGGAATGTCATTCTTGTATACATAGATACACATATTACATAAATACATACTTTGTTTCATTGAAATTTTTTGTGTGCACCATATGTGGTAATCTCAGGGTGAATTCAGAGGAAACAGCAAGATAACAGACAGGTAAAGGAGGTAAATAAAAGAAGTAAGACCTGTCAGTAGCACACACCGACCATCCACACTTACAGATATACTGACAGGTATATGCATATAAAAACATGAAATTGTATACATATGTCTAGATATTATTTACAGTAGCAAATAAAAAGACAATAAATTTACTTGTAATACTGCAAGAAGCTTGTTTCTTCCCCTCTTGAGAGAGTGAATGTCGATGTGGGATATTTTGTCCATATGATATCATCAATTTTATACAACTTATTATTGTATCTTGTAAGGACTTGTTGTCCAACTATTTTTTATATATTCGATCTTTGTGATCTTCAGGATTAGCATAGATGATCCCTTCCCTAAAAAGAAACAAAATCAAATAGAAATCAGTTTACAACTATTTACAATATGCCATAAGAAGGAAGAAAAAGACAAGAGAGGGTTTAAATACAAAATAGTCAGAAAATAACATCATTTGGGGGGGGGGGGGGGGGTGTACCTGGATTGGTGAGTTTGAGATCAAAATGTTGACTTTCTGTTCTTTGCTTATTCGGGCAGAACGATTGTTTATCTACAAGCTTATCGCAGAAAAATGTCCATATGACATTTTCATTATTATTATACAAAATACTTTGTAGGCGAGAGTAGGTAAAGACAGTCAAAATTTTTACGTAAATTACCCTAACACTGACTGAGAAGATTGGCACTGAAAACCCCTCTGGTGGTGGCTAATAGGCAATCTGACAACACAGTTCTTTTGCTTGGCTTTCAGAAACACTGTATGTCAATTGTCCCATTTCTTTGTGTCATAAGAGGTGGAGGCCAGCGTCACGTATGTAAACATGCGCACAAGTATATGATTAGAGGAAAAAAACAAAAAACCTGTTCATTTTGACGGCTGTTTTCACATCAACGACATCTAAACCTAGTTTTACAATCCTCTTTACACTAATAACACTGCTAGAGACTGTCGAAAGAGTAAAGGGGCTGCTACAAGAAGGGCAACCCATCTGAAGAGTTTGCTTCATGTTATTTTCTTCTCATTTCTTTACTTGCATTTTTCTCGAAATGTAGCTTTTTTCACACTAAAATTTTATCTCCTCCGTAATTTACTGACCGATTTTTATAATATTTAGCACATGTTCCTCTCGTCAATGTTAATAGAATGACGTCTGTTTTTTTAAAATATCTTGTAAACATTTTGAGAAGGAAACAAATTTATTAATAAAAATGCCATTTTGCGTATAAATGATATATATGCTATTTTCAAAAATTCATTAAAAAAAACCAACTATATAAAATGTCTAATAAAAATGACGTCACTCTTTAGATACTGAATGGAAAAACGATCTGCACAGGTTTTGAGTGATTTTATTCATAACTAAGAGGAGATAGATTTTGAAAATTGGGCCAAAATCCAAGATGGTAAACATTTCCTTGGCATCCAAGGACGCTACAAACTTTTCAATGATATAAGATGACTACATTTTGACAGTTACTTATATATGTACTTAAATCAAAAACCTTAACTCAAAAGCAAAAACAATAAGTCATTATTGTGATTAAACCTCCTGTTTGCAGGCCAAAACCCACTTTTGCATAAGTCATAGTTTGACTAAAGGCAAAAACACCTCTCAAACCAGGAGGCTGACAACATTAGACACATTGAGAGAAAGACAAAAAAATAGATATTTATATATTGATAATGCACAGATAACTCAATAGATAGCTCGCAGATAATATAGATAGAAAGATAGATAGATAGGTAGATAGATAGATGGATAGGTGGACAGATAAATACATAGATATATAGATTGATAGATAGATAGATATTTGATCAATAGTCCTAGAACATCAAATGGAACGTTTGGTGAGACAGGAAACATTACTTTGTCGAAACGCAAATCATTAACATCAATGTAAAAGAAAAGTAAAAGTTTGTGGCTTTATGAAATTAGTACCATTTGTAACAACAATAGAAAGCATGATGATTTCCAACCCAATCAGCCCAAATATCTCCTTTTCCAAAGCTAGGTACTAGTTGTAGTTCTAACCATATTTTGAGTTATATTAATTGCGTTGATGGGTCACACCATCAGCCTGGGATTATGAGGACACTTAGCCTATCGCAGGTTTTTACTTCCAAGATGTTTTAAACCCACACAAAAAACAAGCAGAAAACTCTGCTCTGGGTTTGTTTTGTGCTTCAGGGTAAAAAGTTGGACTGAAATTTGTCCGTGCGAAATTGTATAAAATACCTATATATATAGTTTATATGCATAAAAATGACATTTTTATTACAAAAAAAGCTTATTTTCTCAAAAGTTTACAAAATATTAAAAAACTGATGTCATTCAATTAACATTGATAAGAGTGAACCCGTGTGCCAAATATTATACAAATCGGTCTGTAAATGACAGAGGAGGTAGAAATTTAGTGGACAAAAACTACAATTCAAGAAAAATGCGAACAAAGATACCAAAATAAGATAACACAAAAAAACCCACTTCAGATGGGTTGCCCTTCTTCAACAGCCTCCTTACTCTTTCGACAGTCTCTGGCAGTGTTACTAATGTAAAGAGGATTGTAATCTAGGTTTAGGTGTGAATATTGAAAAACAGACGCTATAACGACCAGTTTTTTTTTTTATTCTCTATTCCTACACTTTGTGCATATGTTTACAAATTCACGCCAATACACGACTCCCTCACCTCTTACATCTATCAACGCGAGGCTCATCATAGGCAAGAGGGCGTCTCTAGAGACCAGATATAGAGCTGTGCGGAGATAGCTGGCCTGTTAAACGGGTTTTCAGTGCCATCTTCTCAGTCAGTGTTAGGGTAATTTTACGTCCAAAATATTAACTGTATTTACCTACCCTCGCCTACAAAATAATGTGCAGCAAAAAAATTATACGTCATATGGGCAATTTCCCCCCATAAACTTGTTGTTCTACCCCAAATATATAAAGAACAGGAAATCAAACATTTTGGTCCCAAACTCGCTAATCAAGCCCCCCCCCCCCCCCCCCCCCTAATTCTGCATTTTACCACTCACAGAAGGGCTTAGGTACTTCAAACTATTGAGGTGAACAAACAAAAACCCTTAGGGGCCCTGGGAAATTGGGAAACCCAAACTAATCGGGACAACTTTTCAATCCACCAGGAGCTCCCGATTAGAGAGGTACCAACTGTAAATATTGTTGCAAATTTGACTTTGTGAGGAAAACATTTTTTTTTATCAAAGTGATTTAGGCCATTGCAAGAATGATTGTGTGATCGTGTACTACTATATCATTTTCTGTAATCATTTTTAAAATGGACAAAAAAAGATTGCTCAGACAAAAGAATCAACCTACATAAATCTTATTTTAAAAATAAAACAACTGACCATCGCATCAAGAACTGTCTCTGTTCTGAGAACTCTGTGTGATGCATCCAAGCACAGCATCAAGCCTCCTTCATATTCCTTGACAGCAGTGACATACCCTGGCCACACTTCCAACCTTTAGTAAAAGATAAGAAAAGTGTTAAAAGTTACATCTGATGCATCCACTGCGATGACTTCACCCATGATGTGAAAAATGAGCTTGGAAAATATGCTCAGTAAATTGACCTGAACCCTCCTTCATTCACATTTTTAAATAAAACAAAATAAAAAAAGAATTGAATTCACACATACACAATTTAACTAAGTGGCTTTTCATGATCATAGATTCAGTACACATGTCTACAAGATAAATAAGCTGATATAATTTGATAAAGCAAAAGGCCTTCAAAGCTTTGTCCTAATTCGACAATAATGATCAATTCTTTATTGCAATAAAAAATACTTTAACAACTCCGTGCTGGTTAAGGCATTTTTACCACAAATTGGACAAATCTCGGATGGAGCAGTTTATTCCCTTCACATTGATACACAAAAAAAGCTCAGTATCGATTCTTTTCCTTTATACGATTTTTTAGAAACGATACTGGCCTAATCTTCAAATACAAGCTGGAAATTGAATTAAAGTATAACAAGCTGGTATCATTTTAATCATCACAAAGTACTTATCCGAAGAATGCACTATTGATGAAGGTTTAGAATATTAGTTAAGATTGGCCGAAAATTATGGGAGACATTCCGCACCTGTTATAAGAAAAATGCCATATGACATGAGTATATGATACAGAGCAGTTGAAATAGGATCGACGAGATGTATTTGAGAGCCTCTACAGATTTTATGACATGTCAAAGTATTATACTAGTATTTTCTAGGTTTACAAGCAAAAAAACATTCAAATAATGGAAAAAAATGTTTTAATGCAATTTGTTCAAAGCGTTACTTTTTTACCGTGATTTGTGATCTACTTTTTATTTATCGTCCGATTATCCCCTAAGTTTGGTATATAGCATCTATGAGCAATACAAAATTTCTCACATTTATGGATTCAGTTGCAAAGGCATCCTCGAAATGAATGTAAGCTAATATTAAGCTCAAACCAAGCAAATGTATCAATACTTTCATTTAAGCCAAGGATTTTAATTCTGTTTGGAAAATCAAGTGACCTTCAGTCGAATATCCAACATTATGAACAACGAACTAAATAAAAGAGGAATGAGAGTAAATGCAAGAAAACCAAGAACAATGCTAGTAACTAGAGAGCTAAAACACAAAATCTTTAATTAGGTAGGAGGGAATTTAAGACAAGTTCAAAGCTACACAATTATAGGAGTATGATTAACTCAGAGGAAAAACAGAAAAGAAATCCTTAGAAGATCCAAAAGGCAAGTGCAATACATAACCACCTAGGAAAAAGCGATTTAATGAGTAAGCAAGAATTGTCAACAAAACCAAAATGGCAGTATACAACACAGTTCATTGTCCTACTCTCTTCTATGGCAATGAAACCTGGGCCTTAGACAGTAGAGAATACAGTAAAGTACAGGCAGCTGAAATGAAATATCTAAGAAGAGTAGTAGGGAAAACTAAAAGAGACAAAATCAGAAACACAACAATAAGAGATCAAACCAAAACAGATGGCATAAAAACTAAAGATAGAAACAAATCAACTGAGATGGTTTGGGCATGTTAACATAATGAATGACAATAGAATAGCTAAATCAGTATGCAGTGCTAAAACTCAAGGTAAAAGACCAAAGGCAGACCTCGGAGAAAGTAGGAAGAAGATATAAAAAAGGCATTGAAGAATAGAAATTTAACTTTTTTGGAAGGAAATGAGAAAATGCCAGACAGGGCATCCTGGAGAAGATCATCTCAGGCATCTGAACCCAGTTTCTTTCATCATGGGAATGTGTTACCCAAGCACATTGGACTCGGTCATGGATTAGCGAAGCAGGTTGTACATTTCCTCTAGTATTAGTATTATAATTCATCATTTTTTAGATGTGAAATGAAAATGATTCTTTTAGAAATAAAAATAAACGTTGTTCATTGAAACTCAAACTACATAAAATCTCGACACAGCCAGCCAGGCTATTATTGAATGACTTCCAGAGTAAAGCCAGACCATACAGCCACGTGCCCCCCCCCCTCCATATGTTACTCATCTATCTCTCCGCCATCTCTTATTCATCTTTTCTTTATCTTCCTCATTCTCTTTTTTATGTTCCTTTCACTTTCTCCTCCCTCCTCTCTCCACTTTCTTATGGCAGTTGAACTTCGTTTTCTTCTTTCTTTTGTTGTTATGAGGCTTACCTCTGCTGATGAACATTTGCCCAATGGGTTGTTGCACCAATGGCTCTATTAGTATTAGTTTTGTCAGCATTATTTAGTGCTTTATTTGCTTCTATGTCCTCCTTGTTGCTTGATGAAGATTAGGCACACTGAAGATTTCTTCGGTCCCGATCTGTTATCTATTAGGTATACCTTTTCATATTCCTCTTCATTAGGTAATGGATTGGGCCAATCAACTGCAGCTATCTTCAATGTTTAATAACCTTTGTGAACTCATGAAACCTACAATAGCTTTAAAAGTAGACTCAAACAGACACATCTTCTGCTCTTGCCGACTGCAGTTCCTAATCTACCACCGTAGTTCTACCACCATGACAAATAATTGTCCACACAACTCACCTAGTCACGGAACGGATAAATCTGCTTGTAGTTGTAGTTCTACATTCGGTTTCGATCGAACCGACGCCAGAAGTTTAATCGGAAAATGACGTTCTAGATCTATAAGGTTCACATTTTTCATTTTTACTATCAGAAGATCTTTATGGGGACGATCAGTCGACTAGTACATAATAATCGACTACAAACTGGCCGCCACACAACGGATTCAATTTCCATCTCTTATGACAGTTTATCGTTTTTCTTCTTCTTTTTATCTTTTGACTACTATTTAATGTTGTTATGAGGTTTGCCTGTTGCGGACACACAAGGGAATGTTGCACCTCCTCCCGGAAAAGATTAGTCTGTTCAACCATTGTTTCCTATATACATTGTTTCTTTGTCTTTTTTGTTGCTGTTGAAGAAGGGTGACCACCGGAAAACTTCTGTTCTGTCTCTGTTTTCTTTCTTTCTATTAGCATCTTCATTACGGTTTTATATTCCTCTTTCACAACCTTGGAAGGAAAGCCAATTATTTTTCGACTTGAATACATAGGTTGTTTACTTAGCTTTACTACTGGCGTAGTGGTTGAACCGTAGTGCTGTGAGCTTGTAATCATAACAGCACTGGTACAAGTCCCGGCGGCTGGCACAGGTGGGGGTTTTCCCCATCAGTACCAGGAAAGGTTCTTCACTCTATTTGCTCTATTTGACCAGGTGATATACCCAGTTATAGAAAGAAAGATTTGTCACAATGTTAGTACGAAAAGCTTAACAAGTATGTGTACCGTATGCTCTCCTGAGAGTCGAACGACTTTTTGAATAAAATATGGCCCGTTGGGGAAAGTGATGTACAGTCGGTGAGCCCTGCAATTCTTCTGTGTGGTATAGACCATAAAATTCATCTTATCTTTACCTTTTATTGAAATGATATCTTCAAAAGAAGAAGTTCCTATTGTTGTATTTCATACCAAATAAGTGGGTTCAGGAATTATATCGCGGTGGGCTCGCGGCATTGTGGGGGTGGGTGGGGTGGGTGTGTGTGTGTATGTGTGTGTATGAGTTCTTCCTTCTTCACATTGAATAGTTCAGATATTTTTATATGAATGAAAAATAAAATCTAGTAACTACCTTTCGAGCTTCTATAAAAAATTTGCTTTAATCATTTTTATTAGGATTTTAAAGTCCTTCATGTTAATAGTCCAGTACGGTAATAAACATGTAC
>JAXRKP010001119.1:162500-164389 GCA_037039925.1 Doris montereyensis | reverse complement strand
GTGTTATGTGATAATTGTTTACATCTAAAGCATTTATGTGATAACAGTTTCTATAGCTTTATGTGAAAACAGTTTCCATGTAGTTTTATATAACAGTTTCCATTTAGTTGTATGTGATAACAGTTTCCATCTAGTTTATGTGATAATAGTTTCCATCTAGTTTCATTTGATAACAGTTTCCATCTAGTTTGTGATAAAAATTTCCATCCAGTTTTATGGGATAACAGTTTCCATCTAGTTTTATGTGATAACAGTTTCCATCCAGTTTTATGCGATAACAGTTTCATGTAGTTTTATTTGATAACAGTTTCCGTGTAGTTTTATGCCATAACAGTTTCCATCTAGTTTTATGTGATAACAGTTTCCATCTAGTTTTATGTGATAACAGTTTCCATGTAGTTTTGTGTGATAACAGTTTGCATCTAGTTTTATATGATAACGGATTCCATGTAGTTTTATGTGCTAACAGTTTCCATGTAGTTTTATTAACAGTTTTCATATGATAACAGTTTCCATGTAGTTTTATGTGTTTTTAAGTTTCCAAGTAGTTTTCCATTATGTGATAACAGTTTCCATGTAGTTTTATGTGATAAGAGTTTCCATGTAGTGATAAGAGTTCCCATGTGTTTCATAACAGTTTCCATGTAGTTTTATTTGATAACAGTTTCCATGTAGTTTCATGTGATAACAGTTTCCATGTAGTTATCCATGTGATAACAGTTTCCATCTAGTTTCATGTGATAACAGTTTCCATGTAGTTTTATGTGATAACAGTTTCCATCTAGTTTCATGTGATAACAGTTTCCATGTAGTTTTCATGTGATAACAGTTTTTTTATGTAGTGTTTCATGTGATAACAGTTTCCATGTAGTTTTAAGTGATAACAGTTTCCATGTAGTTTTATATGATAACAGTTTCCATGTAGTTTCATGTGATAACAGTTTCCATGTAGTTTTATATGATAAGAGTTTCCATCTAGTTTTATTTGATAACAGTTTCCATGTAGTTTTAAATGATAACAGTTTCCATGTAGTTTTATTTGATAACAGTTTCCATGTAGTTTTATGTGATAACAGTTTCCCATCTAGTTTTATTTGATAACAGTTTCATGTTAGTTTAATTGATAACAGTTTCCATGTAGTTTCATGTGATAACAGTTTCCATTTTGTGATAACAGTTTCATGTGATAACAGTTTCCATCTAGTTTCATGTGATAACAGTTTCCATGTAGGTTTATATGATAACAGTTTCCATGTATTTTATGTGATAACAGTTTCCATGTAGTTTTATGTGATAACAGTTTCCATCTAGTTTTATGTAATAACAGTTTCCATCTAGTTTTCTATTTTGTGATAACAGTTTCCATCTAGTTTTATATGATAACACTTCCATCTAGTGTTATGTGATAATTGCCATGTATTTTTATGTGATAACAGTTTCCATGTAGTTTTATGTGATAATAGTTTCCATCCAGTTTTATGTGATAACAGTTTCCATTTAGTTTTATGTGATAGCAGGTTCCATGTAGTTTTATGTGATAATAGTTTCCATCTAGTTTTATAAAATAGTTTTAGGTTCCATCTAGTTTTATGTGATAACAGTTTCATCTAGTTTTATTTTATGATAACAGTTTCCATGTAGTTTTATGTGATAACAGTTTCCATCTAGTTTTATGTGAATAACAGTTTCCATCTAGTTTTATGTGATAACAGTTTCCATGTAGTTTTTATGTGATAACAGTTTCCATGCTTTATGCAGATAACAGTTTCCATGTAGTTTTTTATGATAACAGTTTCCATGTGTCCAATGACATTAGTCAGAGGTAAGGTGTCGGCTGCTCAAACAGAAAATAGTGGATTCTATCACAAGTCAACGGTTGAACAATTTTC
>JAXRKP010001119.1:137500-155000 GCA_037039925.1 Doris montereyensis | reverse complement strand
GTGTTTTATTGTCTACAGTAGTGACGTACACTCGCATGCGTCAGCCGTCACGTTCGTAGTAACTCAGCCTGGTAGCCCGCCATATTGTTTTAGATAGCCTTGGTTGAGTCCTTCGGGGACTGACAACTATAAAGATAGCATTGGTTGAGTCCCTTCTTGCCAATGTGTATCACGGGACTGACAACTATAAAGATAGCATTGGTTAAGTCCTTCTTGCCAATGTGTATCACGAGACTGACAACTATAAAGATAGCCTTGGTTGAGTCCCTCTTGCCAATGTGTATTACGGGACTGACAACTATAAAGATAGCCTTGGTTGAGTCCCTCTTGCCAATTGTATTACGGGACTGACAACTATAAAGATAGCCTTGGTGAGTGCTTCAAATGTGTATCACGGGACTGACAACTGTAAAGATAGCCTGGTTGAGTCATCTTGCCAATGTGTATCAGAAGACTGACAACTATAAAGATAGCCTTGGTTGAGTCCTCTTGCCAATGTGTATCACGGGACTGACAACTATAAAGATAGCCTTGGTTGAGTCCCTCTTGCCAATGTGCATCACGAGACTGACAACTATAAAGATAGCCTTGGTTGAGTCCCTCTTGCCAATGTGTATCACGGGGCTGACAACTATAAAGATAGCCTTGGTTGAGTTCCTCTTGCCAATGTGTATCACGGGACTGACAACTATAAAGATAGCCTTGGTTGAGTCCCTCTTGCCAATGTGCATCACGAGACTGACAACTATAAAGATAGCCTTGGTTGAGTCCCTCTTGCCAATGTGTATCACGGGACTGACAACTATAAAGATAGCCTTGGTTGAGTTCCTCTTGCCAATGTGTATCACGAGACTGACAACTATAAAGATAGCCTTGGTTGAGTCCATCTTGCCAATGTGTATCACGAGACTGACAACTATAAAGATAGCCTTGGTTGAGTTCCTCTTGCCAATGTGTATCACAAGACTGACAACTATAAAGATAGTCTTGGTTGAGTCCATCTTGCCAACGTGTATCACGGGACTGACAACTACAAAGATAGCCTTGGTTGAGTCCCTCTTGCCAATGTGTATCACAAGACTGACAACTATAGCCTTGGTTGAGTTCCTCTTGCCAATGTGTATCACAAGACTGACAACTATAGCCTTGGTTGAGTCCCTCTTGCCAATGTGTATCACAAGACTGACAACTATAAAGATAGCCTTGGTTAAGTCCCTCTTGCCAATGTGTATCACGAGACTGACAACTGTAAAGATAGCATTGGTTGAGTCCCTTGCCAATGTGGTTCACAAGATAAAGATAGCCTTGGTTGAGTCTCTTTGCCAATGTGTATCACAAGACTGATACCTATAAAGACAGCCTTGGTTGAGTCCTCTTGCCAATGTGTATCACGAGCAAAAATAACTGGATCCTCAGTGTGCACAGAAGGCACACTTAAAACAAATCAACAAAGTTTAATCTTTAAAACATCAAAGGGACTCGGCGTTCCAAGGCAAGGTGTCGGTATCTCAACCAAAAGGTGGTGGGTTCGTATCAGACAGGTTGAAATAAAATGCCGGAGTTGTATTTCAAGTAAGACTTACCTCTCTGGTCCATGGGCTACCCTGTAGGTAGATCGGAGTCATACGATAAAAACGAGGTCCCATGTGTTGATCACAACACTCTCTGCACATTAGTCAAGGCAAACCTAAAAGATCCTACTAGAAACCCAGAAGATCACCGTAGTTGAGGATGTAGGTAAAACAAAACAAAAATAAAACAAAACCTTAGAAATCCAACATCATTGAAAACATGGACATAGACATGAATGAATTGATAACAAATCAAAAATTTAGAAATCCAACATCATTGAAAACATGGACATAGAAATGGATGAATTGATAACAAACCAAAACTTTAGAAATCCAACATCATTGAAAACATGGACATAGACATGAATGAATTGATAACAAACCAAAACTTTAGAAATCCAAAATCATTGAAAACATGGACATAGACATGGATGAATTAATAACAAACCAAAAACTGGACATTGAATTGAAATCCAACATCATAGAAAACATGGACATGGATGAATTGATAACAAACCAAAACCTTTCCAACATCATTGAAAACATCAAACCAACATAATTTGAAAACATGGACATAGACATGGATGAATGATAACAAACCAAAACCTTAGAAATCCAACATCATTGAAAACATGGACATGGATGAATTGATAACAAACCAAAACCTTAGAAAACCAACATCATTGAAAACATGGACATGAATGAATTGATAACAAACCAAAACTTTAGAAATCCAACATAATTGAAAACATGGACATAGACATGGATGAATGATAACAAATCAAAACCTTAGAAATCCAACATCATTGAAAACATGGACATAGACATGAATGAATTGATAACAAACCAAAACTTTAGAAATCCAATATCATTGAAAATATGGACATAGACAAGGATGAATTGATAACAAAACGAAAACTTTAGAAATCCAACATCATTGAAAACATGGACACAAGGATGAATTGATAACAAACCAAAACTTTAGAAATCCAACATCATTGAAAACATAGACATAGACATGGATGAATTGATAACAAACCAAAACTTTAGAAATCCGACATCATTGAAACCATGGACACAGACATGGATGAATTGATAACAAACCAAAACTTAAGAAACCAAACATCATAGAAAACTTGACATAGACATGAATGAATTCATAACAAACCAAATCTTTAGAAATCAAACATCATTGAAAATTTGGACATAGACATGGATGAATTGATAACAAACCAAAACTTTAGAAACCCAACATCATTGAAACCATGGACATAGACATGGATGAATTGATAACAAATCATTGAAACCAAAACTTTAATTGAAACCAAACATCATACAAAACTTGGACATAGACATGGATGAATTGATAACAAACCAAAACTTTAGAAACCCAACATCATTGAAACCATGGACATAGACATGGATGAATTGATAACAAACCAAAACCTTAGAAATCCAACATCATTGAAAACATGGACAAGGATGAATTGATAACAAACCAAAACTTAAGAAATCCAACATCATTGAAAAACATGGACATAGACATGGATGAATTGATAACAAACCAAAACTTTAGAAACCAACATCATTGAAAACATGGACATAGACATGGATGAATTGATAACAAATCAAAACTTTTTTAATCCAACATCATTGAAAACATGGACATAGACATGGATGAATTGATAACAAACCAAAACTTTAGAAACCCAACATCATTGAAACCATGGACATAGACATGGATGAATTGATAACAAACCAAAACTTTAGAAACCAAACATCATACAAAACTTGACATAGACATGGATGAATTGATAACAAACCAAAACTTTAGAAACCCAACATCATTGAAACCATGGACATAGACATGGATGAATTGATAACAAACCAAAACCTTAGAAATCAAACATCATTGAAAACATGGACATAGACATGGATGAATTGATAACAAACCAAAACTTAAGAAATCCAACATCATTGAAAACACGGACAAGGATGAATTGATAACAAACCAAAACTTTAGAAACCCAACATCATTGAAAACATGGACAAGGATGAATTGATAACAAACCAAAACTTTAGAAACCCAACATCATTGAAAACATGGACATGGATGAATTGATAACAAACCAAAACTTTAGAAATCCAACATCATAGAAAACATAGACATGGATGAATTGATAACAAACCAAAACTTTAGAAATACAACATCATTGAAAACATAGACATGGATGAATTGATAACAAACCAAAACTTTAGAAACCCAACATCATTGAAAACTTGGACATAGACATGGATGAATTGATAACTGTCTAAACAGATTGTTTTGTTTCTGAACAGGAAATTGTCAACCTGTCCATCAAAAAGAACAAACACGAAGCCCCGCATCCCTCCCTCCCGCCTACCTTTACCCTCCACGGAGAGTAAGCAAAACCAAGAGACAAAACCAATAATCCACCAACGCAAAAAGGCTCACACCCAGACCCTCTCCCTCACCTCGCTATACCCGCTCGCGCACGGATCACTAAAGAATTATTCTCTACATCAACGATCGCCACTTTAGTTCCTGTCCATTACGGAATACTTTGATCTCAGCAATATCCAAGGGTGAAAATGAAAAAACCCACAAAAAACTGGCTGATGTTGAGACATACAAACAGACTGATGGGTCTCTTAAAAAAAGCTTTGATGTATACATCAAAAAGGAAAAGAAAATGGTTAAAAGATGGAGGATTGAACTGGCAGAGAGAAGAGATCACATCTGGGCTCACCTCGCCCTGACTTGGACATGTGTATGTATATATATATATATATATATATATATATATATATATATATATATATATATATATAGATGTGTATATGTCGATGTGTATATGTAGAAGTGTATATGTAGATGTGTATATGTAGATGTGTATATGTAGATGTGTATATGTCTGTATCAAGTTTATATAGCTATAATATTATTTATTATTTACTGTGAACTCTGCAGAAGAAGAAGGAGAAGGAGAAGGCAAGAAGGAGGAGAAGGAGAGGAGAGAATGAGAACGAGAATAAAAACGAAAAGGAGAGCGAGAACGAAAAGAACGGAGAAGGAGAAGAATAATAATGAGAGGAGAAAAGAAAAGGAAAAGAAAAGGAGAATAACTAACAACAACAACGTTAACAACAGCTATAACAACAACATTAGAATTGGCCTTCTCCAACCTGCATCGTTAGGATAACCAGTGAGAACAATTTAACCAACACAAAACTATGTAGTTTTACAATGAATAGCCGTAATGGTATCCAAAAAATGAGACTAACTTCCGCAAACTCCGCTGTTTCCACTAGGCCAAATGACCCTTATGACCTTTTTCAACACCAGCACATGACGTACGGGTAGCGGTATATTATACCCGAGCCCCCGTGCTGTGGTTCGTGATGAACTTCCAAATTGCATGCGATGAAAATAGAGGTGGCTCGATGGGAAAGAGAGATTAAAAACAATTTCTTGTTGGCCTCGCTGTGCCACCTGTGGTAGGAAGATCACACCGACGGCTCACACTGCTCACACTCTGGGGCTTACAGTACTCACACTCTGGGGCTTACAGTACTCACACTCTGGGGCTCACAGTACTCACACTCTGGGGCTTACAGTACTCACACTCTGGGGCTTACAGTACTCACACTCTAAGGATTACAGTACTCACACTCTGGGGCTTAGGTACTACACTCTGGGGCTACTCACACTCTGGGGCTTACAGTACTCACACTCTGGGGCTTACACACTCTGGGGCTTACAGTGCTCACACTCTGGGGCTTACAGTACTCACACTCTCTGGGGCTTACTCACACTCTGGGTCTCACAGTACTACTCACACTCTGGGGCTTACAGTACTCACACTCTGGGGCTTACAGTACTCACAGTACTCTGGGGCTTACAGTACTCACACTCTGGGTTCACAGTACTCACACTCTGGGCTCACAGTACTCACACTCTATGGTTCACAGTACTCACAGTACTCACAGTACTCACACTCTATGGCTCACAGTACTCACACTCTATGGTTCACAGTACTCACACTCTACTCACAGTACTACATTCTGGTTCACAGTACTCACACTTATGGCTCACAGTACTCACACTCTATGGTTCACAGTACTCACACTCTATGGCTGGGGGCCACAGTACTCACACTCTATGGCTCACAGTACTCACACTCTCATGGCTCACAGTACTCACACTCTTGGCTCACAGTGCTCACATTCTGGGGTTAACAGTACTCACACTCTGGGGCTCACAGTACTCACAGTACCTCTATGGCTCACAGTACTCACACTCTATGGCTCAAAGTACTCACACTCTATGGCTCACAGTACTCACACTCACAGTACTTTCACTGGGTTTACAGTACTACACTCTGGGGCTCACAGTACTCACACTCTAGGCTAACAGTACTCACACTCTATGGCTCACAGTACTCACACTACGGCTCACAGTACTCACACAGTACTCACACTGGCTCACAGTACTCACACTATGGCTCACAGTACTCACACTCTATGGCTCACAGTACTCACACTCTATGGCTCACAGTACTCACACTCTGGGGCTTACAGTACTCACACTCTATGGCTCACACAGTACTCACACTCTATGGCTCACAGTACTCACACTCTATGGCTCACAGTACTCACACTCTATGGCTCACAGTACTCACACTCTATGGCTCACAGTACTCACACTCTATGGCTCACAGTACTCACACTCTATGGCTCACAGTACTCACACTCTATGGCTCACAGT
The DNA here is from genome assembly GCA_037039925.1 of Doris montereyensis. Lineage (NCBI taxonomy): Eukaryota > Metazoa > Mollusca > Gastropoda > Nudibranchia > Dorididae > Doris > Doris montereyensis. Next base: position 148,640 of record JAXRKP010001119.1, on the reverse strand, counting down.
ACTCACACTCTATGGCTCACAGTACTCACACTCTATGGCTCACAGTACTCACACTCTATGGCTCACAGTACTCACACTCTATGGCTCACAGTACTCACACTCTATGGCTCACAGTACTCACACTCTATGGCTCACAGTACTCACACTCTATGGCTTCACAGTACTCATTCTATGAGCTCACAGTACTCACTCTATGGCTCACACTCTATGGCTCACAGTACTCACACCCACACTCAGTGGCTCACAGTACTCACACTCTATGGCTCACAGTACTCACACTCTAGGGCTCACAGTACTCACACTCTAGGGCTCACAGTACTCACACTCTATTCTCACACTCACACAGTACTTCTCAGATTCTAGGGCTCACAGTACTTACACTCATGGCTCACAGTACTGATAGTCTAGAGCTAACAGTACTCACACTCTATGGCTACACAGCTTACTCACAGTCTAGGGGCTTACAGTACTCACAGTACTCTGGGGGGCTTACAGTACTGGCTCACAGTACTCACACTCTAGGGCTCACAGTACTCACACTCTATGGCTTACAGTACTCACACTCTAGGGCTTACAGTACTCATACTCTAGAGCTTACAGTACTCACACTCTATGGCTCACAGTACTCACACTCTAGAGCTTACAGTACTCACAGTCTAGGGCTTACAGTACTCACACTCTATGGAGTCACAGTACTCACACTCTATGGCTTACAGTACTCATAGTCTAGGCTCACAGTACTCACACTCTATGGCTTACAGTACTCACAGTCTAAGGCTTACAGTACTCATAGTCTATGGCTTACAGTACTCATAGTCTAGGATCACAGTACTCACACTCTAGGGCTCACAGTACTCACACTCTATGGCTTACAGTACTCACACTCTACTCACAGTACTCATGTCTAGGGCTTACAGTACTCACACTCTAGGGCTTACAGTACTCATACTCTAGGGCTTACAGTACTCATACCGAGGGCTCACAGTACTCACAGCTCACAGTACTCACACTCTAGGGCACAGTACAGTGCTCAGATTCTAGGGCTTACAGTACTCACACTCTATGGCTTACAGTACTCATAGTCTAGAGCTTACAGTACTCACACTCTATGGCTTACAGTACTCACACTCTAGGGCTTACAGTACTCACAGTCTAGGGCTTACAGTACTCATACTCTAGGGCTTACAGTACTCACACTCTATGGCTTACAGTACTCACACTCTAGGGCTTACAGTACTCACACTCTATGGCTTACAGTACTCATACTCTAGGGCGTTCAGTATTCACACTCTATGGCTTACAGTACTCACACTCTAGAGTTTACAGTACTCATAGTGTAGGGCTTACAGTACTCACACTCTATGGCTTACAGTACTCACACTCTAGGCTGGCTCATACAGGATACTCACACTCTAGGCTCACAGTACTCACACTCTAGGGCTTACAGTACTCACACTCTAGGGCTTACAGTGATCACACTCTAGGCTTACAGTACTCACACTCTAGGGGAGTGCTCATACTCACACTCTATGCTTACAGTACTCACACTCTAGGGCTTACAGTACTCACACTCTATGGCTTACAGTACTCACACTCTAGGGCTTACAGTACTCAGTTACAGTACTCACACTCTAGGGCTTTCAGTACTCACACTCTAGGGCTTACAGTACTCACACTCTAGGGCTTACAGTACTCACACTTAGGGATCACAGTACTATGGCTCACAGTACTCACACTCTATGGCTCACAGTACTCACACTCTACAGTACTTACAGTACTCACACTCTAGGCTTACAGTACTCACACTCTATGGCTTTACTCACACTCTAGGCTTACAGTACTCACACTCTAGGGCTTACAGTTTACTCACACTCTAGGCTTACAGTACTCACACTCTAGGGCTTACAGTACTCACACTCTAGGGCTCACAGTACTCACACTCTATGGCTTTTCACACTCTAGAGCTTACAGTACTCACACTCTAGGGCTTACAGTACTCACACTCTAGGGCTCACAGTACTCAACACTCTATGGCTTACAGTACTCACACTCTAGGGCTTACAGTACTCACACTCTATGGCTTACAGTACTCACACTCTATTATGCTTACAGTACTCACACTCTATGGCTCACAGTTTACTCACACTCTACGGCTTACAGTACTCACACTCTATGGCTTACAGTACTCACACTCTATGGCTCACAGTACTCACACTCTATGGCTTACAGTACATCACACTCTATGGCTCACACTCTATGGATTACAGTACTCACACTCTACTCTAGGGCTTACAGTACTCACACTCTAGGGCTTACAGTACTCACACTCTAAGGCTTACAGTACTCACACTCTAGGGACTTGAGTAGGCTTACACTCACACTCTATGGCTTACAGTACTTTACACTCTAGGGCTTACAGTACTCACACTCTAGGGCTTACAGTGGCTTTGAGTTCACACTTTATGGCTTACAGTACTCACACTCTAGGGCTTACAGTACTCACACTCTATGGCTTACAGTACTCACACTCTATGAGTACTCACACTCTAGGGCTTACAGTACTCACACTCTAGGACTTACAGTACTCACACTCTATTAGCTACTCAGTACCTCCCACTCTATGGCTTACAGTACTCACACTCTAGGGTTACAGTTTACTCACACTCTATGGCTTACAGTACTCACACTCTATGGCTTACAGTACTCACACTCTAGGGCTTACAGTACTCACACTCTAATGGCTTACAGTATTCACACTCTAGGGCTTACAGTACTCACACTTTATGGCTTACAGTACATACACTCTATGGCTTACAGTACTCACACTCTAGGGGACTTACAGTACTCACACTCTACACTCTACACTCTATGGCTTACAGTACTCACACTCTATGGCTTACAGTACTCACACTCTAGGCTTACAGTACTCACACTCTATGGCTTACAGTACTCACACTCTATGGCTTTGAGTACTCACACTCTATGGCTTACAGTACTCACACTCTAGGCTTACAGTACTCACACTCTATGGCTTACAGTACTCACACTCTAGGGATACAGTACTCACACTCTAGGGCTTACAGTACTCACACTCTATGGCTTACAGTACTCACACTCTATGGCTTACAGTACTCACACTCTATGGCTTACAGTACTCACACTCTATGGCTTACAGTACTCACACTCTATGGACTTACAGTACTCACACTCTATGGCTTACAGTACTCACACTCTATGGCTTACAGTACTCACACTCTATGGCTTACAGTACTCACACTCTATGGCTTACAGTACTCAGTCTATGGCTTACAGTACTCACAGTACTCACACTCACCTATGGCTTACAGTACTCACACTCTATGGCTTACAGTACTCACACTCTATGGCTTACAGTACTCACACTCTATGGCTTACAGTACTCACACTCTATGGCTTACAGTACTCACACTCTATGGCTTACAGTTTACTCACACTCTATGGCTTACAGTACTCACACTCTATGGCTTACAGTACTCACACTCTATGGCTTACAGTACTCACACTCTATGGCTTTGAGTTTACTCACACTCTATGGCTTACAGTACTCACACTCTATGGCTTACAGTACTCACACTCTATGGCTTTACAGTACTCACACTCTATGGCTTACAGTACTCACACTCTATGGCTTACAGTTTAGTTCTCACACTCTATGGCTTACAGTACTCACACTCTATGGCTTACAGTACTCACACTCTATGGCTTACACAGTACACTCTATGGCTTACAGTACTCACTCTATGGCTTACAGTACTCACACTCTATGGCTTACAGTACTCACACTCTATGACTTACAGTACTCACACTCTATGGCTTACAGTACTCACACTCTATGGCTTTGAGTTTACTCACACTCTATGGCTTACAGTACTCACACTCTATGGCTTACAGTACTTACTCTACTCAGTGGCTTTGAGTTTACTCACACTCTATGGCTTTGAGTTTACTCACACTCTAGGGCTTACAGTTTACTCACACTCTATGGCTTTGAGTTTACTCACACTCTATGGCTTACAGTTTCACACTCTACTCTGCTTGGTTTTGAGTTTACTCACACTCTAGGGCTTACAGTTTACTCACACTCTAGGAGTTTTACAGTTTACTCACACTTTATGGCTTTGAGTACTCACACTCTATGGCTTTGAGTTTACTCACACTCTATGGCTTACAGTACTCACACTCTATGGCCTTGAGTTTACTCACACTCTAGGGCTTACAGTACTACACTCTATGGCTTACAGTACTCACACTCACACTACTAGACTCTAGTACTCACTTACTTACAGTACTCACACTCTATGGCTTTGAGTACTCACACTCTATGGCTTTACAGTACTCACACTCTAGGCTTACAGTACTCACACTCTAGGACTTACAGTACTCACACTCTATGGACTTACAGTACTCACTCTATGGCTTAGTTTACTTATGGCTTACAGTACTCACACTCTAGGGCTTACAGTTTACTCACACTCTAGGACTTACAGTACTCACACTCTATGGCTCTTGAGTTTACTCACACTCTATGGCTTACAGTACTCACACTCTAGGGCTTACAGTTTACTCACACTCTATGGCTTTGAGTTTACTCACACTCTAGGGCTCTGAGTACTCACACTCTAGGGCTTACAGTACTCACACTCTAGGGCTTTGAGTTTACTCACACTCTAGGCTTTGAGTTTACTCACACTCTAGGCTTACAGTACTCACACTCTAGGGCTTACAGTTACTACAGTACTCACACTCTATGGCTTACAGTACTCACACTCTAGGCTTACAGTACTCACACTCTAGGGCTTACAGTACTCACACTCTAGGACTTACAGTACTGACACTCTAGGACTTACAGTACTTCACACTCTACTTACAGTACTCACAGGACTTACACAGTACTGATACTCTAGGACTTACAGTTTACTCGAACTCTAGGACTGACAGTACTGACACTCTAGGACTTACAGTACTCACACTCTAGGACTTACAGTACTGACACTCTAGGACTTACAGTATTCACACTCTAGGACAGTACTGACACTCTAGGGCTTACAGTACTCACACTCTAGGACTTACACTCTAGGACTTACAGTACTGACACTCTAGGACTTACAGTACTCACACTCTAGGACTTACAGTACTCACACTCTAGGACTTACAGTACTCACACTCTAGGACTTACAGTACTCACACTCTAGGACTTACAGTACTGACACTCTAGGACTTACAGTATTCACACTCTAGGACTTACAGTACTCACACTCTAGGACTTACAGTACTCACACTCTAGGACTTACAGTACTTACACTCTAGGACTTACAGTACTCACACTCTAGGACTGACATGCACACTCTAGGACTTACAGTACTCACACTCTAGGACTTACAGTACACACTCTAGGACTTACAGTACTCACACTCTAGGACTTACATTATTCACACTCTAGGACTCTTATTCACACTCTAGGACTGACAGGACTTACAGTATTCACACTCTAGGACTTACAGTACTCAAACTCTAGGACTTACAGTACTCACACTCTAGGACTTACAGTACTCACACTCTAGGACTTACTCACATTACTCACACTCTGAGTCTCACTCTAGGACTTAATACTCACACTCTGTGGCTCACAGTACTCACACTTTGAGTCTCAAGGTTCTCACACTCTGGGGCTCACAGTACTCACACTCTGGGACTCACACAGTACTCACACTCTGAGTCTCAAAGGTTCTCACACTCTGGGGCTCACAGTACTCACACTCTGAGTCTCACTCACAGTCTCTCTGAAGCTCACAGTATTTACACTCACAGTTCTCACACTTACATTACAGATACTATACTACTTCCTTAGTAGTACTACTACACTACTACTACTACCACTAGTAAGCTCACAGTAGTTACAGTAGTAGTAGTAGTAGTAGTAGTAGTAGTAGTAGTAGTAATGAATGAAGCAGTAGTAGTAGTAGTAATGGTTGCAGTAGTAGTAGTAGCAGCAGCAGTAGCAGTAGTAGTAGTAGTAGTAGTAGTAGTAGTGGTAGTAGTAGTAGTAGTAGTAGTAGTAGTAGTAGTAGTAGCAGCAGTAGCAGTAGCAGCAGCAGCAGCAGTACTAGTAGTAGCAGTAGCAGAATTAGTGTTAGAGCACTAGTAGTACCAGTAGTAGTAGTAGTATTAGTATTATTATTAGTAGTAGTAGTAGCAGTAGTAGTAGTAGCAGTAGTAGCAGCAGTAGCAGCAGCAGCAGTAGTAGTAGCAGTAGTAGTAGTAGTAGTAGTAGTAGTAGTAGTAGTAGCAGCAGTAGCAGCAGTAGTAGTAGTAGTAGTAGTAGTAGCAGTAGTAGCAGCAGTAGTAGTAGTAGTAGTAGTAGTAGTAGTAGTAGTAGTAGTAGTAGTAGTAGTAGTAGTAGTAGTAGTAGTTATTAGCAGCAGTTATTATTATTATTATTATTATTATTATTATTATTATTATTATTATTATTATTATTATTATTATTATTATTATTATTAGTTTATTATTATTATTATTATTATTATTATTATTATTATTATTATTATTATTATTATTATTATTATTATTATTATTATTATTATTATTATTATTATTATTATTATTATTATTATTATTATTATTATTATTATTATTATTATTATTATTATTATTATTATTATTATTATTATTATTATTATTATTATTATTATTATTATTATTATTATTATTATTATTATTATTATTATTATTATTATTATTATTATTATTATTATTTTTATTATTATTATTATTATTATTATTATTGTTATTATTATTATTATTATTATTATTATTATTATTATTATTATTATTATTATTATTATTATTATTATTATTATTATTATTATTATTATTATTATTATTATTATTATTTATTATTATTATTATTATTATTATTATTATTATTATTATTATTATTATTATTATTATTATTATTATTATTATTATTATTATTATTATTATTATTATTATTATTATTATTATTATTATTATTGTTATTATAATTACTATTAATATAACTATTATTATTACTATTAGTATAATATTATTATTATTATTATTATTATTATTATTATTATTATTATTATTATTATTATTATTATTATTATCATTGTTTCTTCTTCTTATTATGATTATTATTATTATTATTATTATTATTATTATTATTATTATTATTATTATTATTATTATTATTATTATTATTATTATTATTATTATTATTATTATTATTATTATTAGTATTATTATCATTATTATGATTAAGATTATTATTATTATTATTATTATTATTATTATTGTTATTATTATTATTATTATTATAATTATTGTTATTACTATTATATTTCTTCTAATTATTACTATTATTATTATTATTATTATTATTATTATTATTATTATTATTATTATTATTATTATTATTATTATTATTATTATTATTATTATTATTATTATTATTATTATTATTATTTTATTATTATTATCATTGTTTCTTCTTCTTATTCTTCTTCTTCTTATTATTATTATTATTATTATTATTATTATTATTATTATTATTATTATTATTATTATTATTATTATTATTATAACTATTATTATTGTTATTATTATTATTATTATCATTATCACTATTATTATTACTACTACTATTATTATCATTATTATTATGATTATTATTATTATTACTATTATTATTATTATTATTATTATTATTATTATTATTATTATTATTATTATTATTATTATTATTATTATTATTATTATTATTATTATTATAGTACACAGATAAACATTAATTTTGCTTGTTTATTGTCTGCTTTGTCTTTGGTGATAACCATACAATTTTAGTATAGCTAGAATGTACGTTTCATGTCCTTACAAATGTTGGCGATAAATTTATAATTTTGATTAGGCTTGATGGCTCTCTACAGGTGATTATAAATTTAATCTATAATTCACTACAATAATAAAATACTAATATCGGCTGTGAAAAAATCAATCGAGTTGTATAACTATGCGACAAGATTTTCCACAATACGTAAAACATCACTTCCGTTCCAAAAGAAAGGCAATACGCTGAAAACATCACTTTCCGTTTTCTTTTCTTTAAAATTAACCACGCCTTCTCATTTTCAAAAAACAAAGTCACTAAAACACATTCCATTGTCTTCTCTAAGTGGGCAAACATTCCATTTCCCCTCTCCTAGTTTTCTTGTCTTTGTTAAAATTAATCATATGCCTGTGATCTCAGGGTTTTCGGTGTTAATGTATTTGTTAGGGAAAACAACTAGTCACTAAAACACATTCCATTGTCTTCTTTTTTCGCAAATGGAGAAAGTGGGTAAACAACAATCAATCACACACAGTTTTGTTACAGATAGCCTGTATTGTATTTGTTACCAGGTAGCCTGTATTGTCTTTGTTAGCAGGTAGCCTGTATTGTATTTGTTATCAGGTAGCCTGTATTGTATTTGTTAGCAGATAGCCTGTATTGTATTTGTTAGCAGGTAGCCTGTATTGTATTTGTTAGCAGGTAGCCTGTATTGTATTTGTTAGCAGATAGCCTGTATTGTATTTGTTAGCAGGTAGCCTGTATTGTATTGTATTTGTTAGCAGGTAGCCTGTATTGTATTTGTTAGCAGGTAGCCTGTATTGTATTTGTTAGCAGGTAGCCTGTATTGTATTTGTTAGCAGGTAGCCTGTATTGTATTTGTTAGCAGATAGCCTGTATTGTATTTGTTAGCAGGTAGCCTGTATTGTATTTGTTAGCAGGTAGCCTGTATTGTATTTGTTAGCAGGTAGCCTGTATTGTATTTGTTAGCAGGTAGCCTGTATTGTATTTGTTAGCATTGGCAGGTAGCCTGTATTGTATTTGTTAGCAGGTAGCCTGTATTGTATTTGTTAGCAGGTAGCCTGTATTGTATTTGTTAGCAGGTAGCCTGTATTGTATTTGTTAGCAGTATTTGTAGCCTGTATTGTATTTGTTAGCAGGTAGCCTGTATTGTATTTGTTAGCAGGTAGCCTGTATTGTATTTGTTAACAGGTAGCCTGTATTGTATTTGTTAGCAGGTAGCCTGTATTGTATTTGTTAGCAGGTAGCCTGTATTGTATTTGTTAGCAGGTAGCCTGTATTGTATTTGTTAGCAGGTATCCTGTGTAGCCTGTATTGTATTTGTTAGCAGGTAGCCTGTATTGTATTTGTTAGCATTTGTTAGCAATTTTTATCAAGGAGCCTTTTGTATTTGTTAGCAACCTTCTTGTGATTTATATTTTTACACCTTCTTCTTAATTGGATATTAAGCTTTTTATTCGTGAATTTCTTAACGTTTTAAAACAATTTTAAACAGGGATTATAGGGTTATTTCAATTATCTTTTAAAATTATCACCTTAAAAGCAATTTCTTTTGAAGCTTGCCATTAACTTTTACATTCCTGATTTTCAATCATGTGTCCCAACTCCGTAAATACAAGCACCTATTTTTACCTTGTTACCTGTGAAGACCAACACCATACTTTTGATAATAATGTTATGACATATGCTCAGAGTCTGAGGCAATGACCCAGCAGAAGTGGCGTTCGCAAACACCGACGCATAACCGTTCAGACTGGTCATCGCCCAGCCCCCATCCGCTACACACCGAAACCACCACCCAGTTCAACAGTAGTTAAGCAACTGACAACTTTAAATGTTGAAGACACCAACACGTCAGCTAACATCAACAACAACAATGACCTACACAAGCTAGTCATATTCCTACTGATTGCAAGGTCAGTGAGGAACAAGTCTGTCCTTATTTATGATCTAATTTTAGAAAAGGATCCGCACACTTTAATTATAACAGAAACGTGGTTAAAAAACAGTGGCGATGAAACAGTAATAGCCGCATTGACTCCCGAGAGCTATTCTTATATAGTACAAAATAGAGACTCGCCAAATTGCGGCAGCGGTATAATGGTGATTGATAAAAATGCACTTGAAATTAAGAAAATTGAGAATCTTCTGGTGAAACCTTTTGAACTTGTTGAATTCATACTGTCACACAAGGATCACTTCTTCAGGGTGATTTCTATTTATAGACCCGCACATACATCGAGACGCACCACTTCTACTGCTTTTGATCAATTTCTGTCTGATTTTGAGGACATGGCTATCGACGAATGCCTCCTTCGCGGGAAAATTGTATTCACGGGAGATTACAACATTCATGTAGATGATTTAGAAAACAAGAATGCCACGAAATCTCTCTGTCTCTTAGACAGCCTCAATCTCAAACAACATGTAGAATCAAGCACACATACGGCAGGACACACGCTAGATCTAATTATCACACACAAACATGATTCAACAATTACATCTGTATTCAACTCTGTATTCACTGTGTGACTTTTACCATATCTGTCACTAAACCTAAAGCCACAAAGAATATAAAATATAGGAAGACCAAGAATATAGACATGAGTACATTTAAAGCATCAATAACTGAAGCAAAGATCGAGCAGAAAGTAAAAATGATCAATGTCGACGAACAAGTCAAAATATTCAATGATGAACTTTTGAACATCCTGGATAGACATGCCCCTTTAAAATATGCCTCTATAACGATCAGACCGAATTGCAAATGGTACTCATATGAAATTCGACTAATGAAAACGACGTCAGGCGGAAAGACGATGGTTGAAAACCAAGGAGCTTTCAGACCGCAAAAGCTATGTTGAAATGAAACACAAAGTGAACAAAATGATTTATAAAGCCAAACGCATGCATAGAAAAAACAACATATTTCAGAACAGACGCAACACCAAAGAGCTTTTCAAGATAATATCAGGTCTTGTCCACCATTCCAAACCCAATACGCGTACTGTTAGCGATTCTAAAGAAATGTGCGAGGTCCTTTTCTCGGAAAAAGTTTCCAACATCAGAAGGCATTTGGATGTGATAAATGTAGCTCCTTGCCATGACAATGCCCAAGCTAAACAGCAACCTCCACTAATGCTACATCTCAACACAACATCTGTTGAAGAAATCAAAAAGCTCATTGAAAGCATGCCGTCAAAAACATGTGCATTAGACCCAGTACCAACA
>JAXRKP010001119.1:112500-127500 GCA_037039925.1 Doris montereyensis | reverse complement strand
GTGGTAGTGGTAGTGGATGGTCGTAGTGGTGATGTGGTGTTGTGGTGATGAAGTTGTGGTGATGGTGATGATTATGGTGGTGGTGACGATGGTGGTGGTGGTGGTGGTGACGATGGTGGTGGTGGTGATGGTGGCATGGTGATTGATGGCGGGGCGATGGTGATGGCGTGGTGGTGGTGATGGTGGCGAAGGTGGTGGTTGTGTTGTGGTTGTGGTGGTAGTGATGGTTAAGAAGAAGTGGTGGTGGTAGTTGTGGTTGTGGTGGTGGTGGTGGTTGTGGTGGTAGATTGGTGGTGGTGGTGGTGGTGGAGGTAGTGATGACGATGATGGTGATGGTGATGGTGATGGCGGATGGTGGTGGTGGTGATGGCGGTGGTGGTGGTGGTGGTGGAAGAAGGTGGTTGGACGTTGGTAGTGGTAGTTGTGGTGGCAACGATGGTGGTGGTTGGTGGTTGTGGTGGTTGATTGTAGTGGTGGTAGTTGTGGTTGTGGTGGTGGTGGTGGTTGTGGTGGTGGTGACGATGGTGGTGGTGGTGATGGTGGCTGGTGATTGATGGCGGGTGATGGTGATGGCGGTGGTGGTGGTGGTGGTGGCGAAGGTGGTGGTTGTGTTGGTAGTAGTTTGTGGTGGTAGTGATGGTATGGTGGTAGTGGTGGTTGTAGTGATGTGATTGTAGTGGTGGTAGTAGGTTGTGGTGGTGGTGGTGGTTGTGAACAGGTGGTGGCGATGGTGCTGGCTGTAGTGGTGGTGGTGATTGTGGTAGTTGTGGTGGTGATAGTAAAAGTGGTTTTGATTTAGTAATGGTGGTAGTTGTGGTGAAGCAGTGATAGTAGAATTTGTTTTGATTTAGTGGTAGTGGTAGTTGTGGTGGTAGTTGTGGTTGTGGTGGTAGCGAAGATGGTTGGGATGAGTGGTTAGTGGGTAGTTGTTGTGGTGGTGGTGGTTATGGTGGCAATGGTGATGTGGTGGTGTGTGGTGGTGATGGTGGTAGTTCTAGAAGAAGATCTTAGTGAATGTGGTGTGTGGTTGTAGTGGTGGTGGTAGTGGTGGTAGAAGAAGAAGATAATAGTATGGTTGTAATGATATTATAAAGTAATATATATTCTTAAGTTTTGTTTGTGGTATAGACTGGTTTACTAGTTAACAAAGTTTTCTCATTCTCGCTCTTCCCTTACATACACCGTAAGATGGTTCGATGTTGATGCATATTATTATTATTATTATTATTATTATTATTGATAGTTATTATTGTTGTTGTAGCTTGTGGTGATGGCGGTGATTGTGGTGGTATTATTGATTGTTATTATTATGGTGGTTATTATTGGTTATTATTATATTATCATTATTAGTGGTTACTTGTACGATACGAATATTGTTTTCAGGTGTGAATTCCTTGAACTTTGGCACTAAAAATACGAATGAATGGTGCAAATCCTGGGTTGACAGTTTAATGCGTTTTGATGGTGATGGTGGCAAGGACTATGGAGCAGTTGGGTGATGGTTTCCAAATCTTTGCTTAGTAAAGGTTTCCCTGTGATGGTGGTTTGAATGATCAGTGGTTGTGGTTTCGGTGACATTTTTGTAGTGAAGATGGTTGTGGTGGTTGGTGGTGGTTGTAGTGGTAATGTTGGTGGTAGTGTGGTGGTTGTGGTGGTGGTGGTAAATCAAGCACTGGAAGTGGTGATGATGGTTCCTGGTTGTGGTGGTAGTGATGGTGATGGTTGTGGTTACGGTGGTAGTGGTGGTAGTAGTGGTTTTGATGTTATGACGGTTTGGAATGGTTGTATGGGTGGTGGTGATGGTGATAGTGGTAGTGGTAGTATGTAGTCGTAGTGGTGGGGATGGTGGTGGTTGTGGTGATGGTGACGTGGTGATGGTGATGGTTGTAGTGGTGGTGACGATGGTGGTGGTGGTGGTGATGGTGGCATGGTGATTGATGGCGGGGCGATGGTGATGGCGGTGATGGTGGTGGTGGTGGCGAAGGTGGTGGTTGTGTTGGTAGTGGTTGTTGTGGTGGTAGTGATGGTTGTGGTGGTAGTGGTGGTTGTGATGGTTGTGATTGTAGTGGTGGTAGTTGTGGTTGTGGTGGTGGTGGTGGTTGTGGTGATCGTAGTGGTGGTAGTAGTGGTTGTTGGTTGTGATGTGGATAGTGGTTGTAATTGTGGTAGTGGTTGCGATGTAGTGTTGTAGTGAGTAGAAGTGGTAGTGTATAGTAGTGGTTGTTTCATGTAGTGATAGTAATGGTTTGTGGTGATAGTGGTGGTTGTGATGATAGTGGTAGTTGTAATGGTAGTAGTGGTTATAGTGGCAATGGTGGTTGTGGTTGTGATTGTGGTGGTAGTGGTGGCAGTGATAGTAATATTGGATCTGATGTAGTGATGAAGGTGGCTAATGGTTGTGGTGATTGTGGTGGTGATGGTGCTGGTTGTGGTGGTAGTGTGGTTGTGGTGGTAGTGGTGGTAGTGATAATAGTAGTGGTTGTGATGTAGTGCTGGTTGTGGTTGTGGTGGTAGTAATAATGGTTGTGGTGATGGTTGTGTTTGTTGTGGTGGAGGTAATAATGATGGTGATGATGATGGTGGTTGTGGTGATGGTGGTGGTTGTTGTGGTAGTTTGTGGTGAATGGTTGGGATTGGGTAGTAGTAGTGGTGATGGTGGTGGTTGTGGTGGTAATTGTGGTGGTTGGTGATGGTAGTAGTGGTAGTAGTTGTGATGGTAGTGATGGTAATAATGGTTGTATGTGATGGTAGTAGTAGTAGTGGTGGTAGTGATGGTAATAATGGTTGTAGTGATAGTAGTAGTAGTAGTTGTGGTGTTATGTAGTGATGGTAATAATGGTTGTAGTGGTAGTAGTGGTGGTTGTTATGTAGTGATGGTAATAATGGTTGTAGTGATAGTAGTATTAGTGTAGTGGTTGTGATGTAGTGATGTGGTGATGGTTGGTGGTAGTGGTGGTGGTAATGGTAGTGATGGTTGTGGTGATGAGGTGTGATGTAGTGGTTGTGATGTAGTGGTGGTGGTGGTGGTTGTGGTGGTAATGGTTGTGGTGGTGGTGGTGGTGTGATGGTGATAGTGGTGGTGGTATGGTAGTGTGTTGTGGTGGTGGTGGTGGTTGTGGTGGTAATGGTGGTGGTGGTGGTGGTGTTGGTGGTGGTGATGGTGGTAGTGATGTAGTGATTTTGATGTCATGATTGTGGTGGTGGTTGTGATGTGGTGGTTGTGATGATGATAGTAGTAGTGGTTGTGTGTAGTGATGGTGGTGGTTGTGGTTATTTAGCTGATAGTGTGGTGGTGATGGTGAAGATGGTGATGTTGGTGGTGATGGCGATAGTGATGGTTGTCGTGGTGAAGATAGTGATTGATGGTGGTGGTGAAGATAGGGATGATGGTGGTGGTTGTAGTCAGATGGATGATGGTGGTGGTGAAGATGGATAGTGATGAAGATAGAATGATGGTGGTGGTGAAGATAGTATGATGGTGGTGGTGAAGGTAGTGATGATGATGGTGGTGGCGATGGTGATGATGGTGGTGGTGAAGATAGGGATGATGGTGGTGGTGAAGTTGGCATGATGGTGGTGGTGGCGATGGTGATGATGGTGTTGGTGAAGATAGTATAATGGTGGTGGTGGCGATGGTGATGATTGTGGTGGTGAAGATAGTAGATGATGGTGGTGGTGAAGATAGGGATGATGGTGGTGATAGGGATGATGGTGGTGGTGGTGGTGGTGATAATGGTGGTGGTGACGATGGTGATGTTGGTGGTGGTGACGATGGTGATGATGGTGGTGGTGAAGGTGATGGTGGTGATGATGGTGGTGGTGATGGTGATGATTGTGGTGGTGATAGGGATGATGGTGGTTGTGAAGATAGGGATGATGGTGGTGGTGAAGATAGGGATGGTATGAAGATAGGGATGATGGTGGTGGTGGCGATGGTGTTGATGGTGGTGAAGATAATGGTGGTGATGGTAGTGGTGAAGATAGGGATGATGGTGGTGGTGGCGATGGTGATGATGGTGGTGAAGATGGGATGATGGTGGTGGTGAAGATAGGGATGATGGTGGTGGTGATGGTAATAATGGTTGTAGTGATAGTAGTAGTAGTTGTTATGGGTGATAATGGTGGTGGTGAAGATAGGGATGATGGTGGTGGTGGCGATGGTTGATGATGGTGGTGGTGAAGATAGATGGATGATGGTGGTGGTGATAGTAGTAGTAGTTGTTATGAAGATGGTAATAATGGTTGTGGTGATAGTAGTAGTAGTTGATGGTGATGGTGAAGATGGTTGTATGATGGTGGTGGTGGCGATGGTAATAATGGTTGTGGTGAAGATAGGGATGATGGTGATGGTGAAGATGGTTGATGATGGTGGTGGTGTTGTCATGTAGTGATGATGGTAATGGTGAAGATAGTGATGATGGTGGTGGTGAAGATAGGGATGATGGTGGTGGTGAAGATGGGATGATGGTGGTGGTGAAGATATGTTGTGATGGTGGTGGTGATAATGGTGATGATGGTGGTGGTGGTAATGGTGATGATGGTGGTGGTGATGTTGTGATGGTGGTAGTGGTGGAGATGGTGATGATGGTGGTGGTGAAGATGGTGATGATGGTGGTGGTGGTATGGTGATGATGGTAGTTGTTGATGGTGGATGATGGTGGTGGTGTGATGATGATGGTGGTGTCATGAAGGTGGTTGTGGTGGTGGTTGTGATGGTGTTGATGGTGGTGGTGAAGATGGTGATGATGGTGGTGGTGAAGATTCTTGGTTGATGATGGTGGTGGTGGTGAAGATGGTGATGATGGTGGTGGTGGCGATGGTGATGATGGTGGTGGTGAAGATAGGGATGATGGTGGTGGTGAAGATGGGATGATGGTGGTGGTGGCGATAGGTGATGATGGTGGTGGTGAAGATGGAATGATGGTGGTGGTGAAGATGGTGATGATGGTGGTGGTGAAGATATGGATGATGGTGGTGGTGAAGATAGGTGATGATGGTGGTGGTGAAGATGGGGATGATGGTGGTGGTGAAGATAGGGATGATGGTGGTGGTGGCGATGGTGATGATGGTGGTGGTGAAGATGGTGATGATGGTGGTGGTGGCGATGGTGATGATGGTGGTGGTGAAGATAGGGATGATGGTGGTGGTGAAAATAGGGATGATGGTGGTGGTGGCGATGGTGATGATGGTGGTGGTGGGCGATGGTGATGATGGTGGTGGTGATGGTGATGATGGTGGTGGTGGCGATGGTGATGATGGTGGTGGTGAAGATGGTGATGATGGTGGTGGTGGCGATGGTGATGATGGTGGTGATGAAGATAGGGATGATGGTGGTGGTGAAGATGATGATGGTGGTGGTGAAGATGGTGATGATGGTGGTGGTGGCGATGGTGATGATGGTGGTGGTGAAGATAGGTGATGATGGTGGTGGTGAAGGTATTGATGATGGTGGTGGTGGCGATGGTGATGATGGTGGTGGTGGCGATGGTGATGATGGTGGTGGTGGCGATGATGATGATGGTGGTGGTGAAGATGGTGGATGATGGTTGTGGTGGCGATGGTGATGATGGTGGTGGTGAAGATGGGATGATGGTGGTGGTGAAGATGGGATGATGGTGGTGGTGGCGATGGTGATGATGGTGGTGGTGGCGATGGTGATGATGGTGGTGGTGAAGATAGGGATGATGGTGGTGGTGGCGATGGTGATGATGGTGGTGGTGGCGATGGTGATGATGGTGGTGGTGGCGATGGTGATGATTATGGTGGTGGTGAAGATAGGGATGATGGTGGTGGTGAAGATGGTGATGATGGTGGTGGTGGCGATGGGATGATGGTGGTGGTGGCGATGGTGATGATGGTGGTGGTGAAGATAGGGATGATGGTGGTGGTGGCGATGGTGATGATGGTGGTGGTGGTGATTATGGTGGTGGTGGCGATGGTGATTATGGTGGTGGTGAAGATAGGTGATGATGGTGGTGGTGGCGATGGTGATGATGGTGGTGGTGGCGATGGTGATGATGATGGTGGTGAAGATTGATGATGGTGGTGGTGAAGATAGGTGATGATGGTGGTGGTGGCGATGGTGATGATGATAGTGGTGAAGATATGGATGATGGTGGTGGTGGCGATGGTGATGATGGTGGTGGTGAAGATAGGGATGATGGTGGTGGTGGCGATGGTGATGATGGTGGTGGTGGCGATGGGATGATGGTGGTGGTGGCGATGGTGATGGGTGGTGGTGGCGATGGTGATGATGGTGGTGGTGAAGATAGGGATGATGGTGGTGGTGAAGATGGTGATGATGGTGGTGGTGAAGATATGGATGATGGTGGTGGTGAAGATAGGTGATGATGGTGGTGGTGAAGATGGGATGATGGTGGTAGTGAAGATGGTGATGATTGTGGTGGTGAAGATAGGGATGATGGTGGTGGTGAAGATATGGAATGATGGTGGTGGTGAAGATAGGGATGATGGTGGTGGTGGCGATGGTGGTGATGGTGGTGGTGGCGATGGTGATGATGGTGGTGGTGAAGATAGGGATGATGGTGGTGGTGAAGATAGGGATGATGGTGGTGGTGGCGATGGTGATGATGGTGGTGGTGAAGATAGGGATGATGGTGGTGGTGAAGATGGGATGATGGTGGTGGTGAAGATAGGGATGATGGTGGTGGTGAAGATAGGGATGATGGTGGTGGTGGCGATGGTGATGATGGTGGTGGTGAAGATAGGGATGATGGTGGTGGTGAAGATAGGGATGATGGTGGTGGTGAAGATAGGGATGATGGTGGTGGTGAAGATAGGGATGATGGTGGTGGTGAAGATGGTGATGATGGTGGTGGTGAAGATGGTGATGATGGTGGTGGTGAAGATAGGGATGATGGTGGTGGTGAAGATGGTGATGATGGTGGTGGTGAAGATAGGGATGATGGTGGTGGTGAAGATAGGGATGATGGTGGTGGTGAAGATAGGTATGATGGTGGTGGTGAAGATAGGGATGATGGTGGTGGTGAAGATAGGGATGATGGTGGTGGTGAAGATAGGGATGATGGTGGTGGTGAAGATAGGGATGATGGTGGTGGTGAAGATAGGGATGATGGTGGTGGTGAAGATAGGGATGATGGTGGTGGTGAAGATGGGATGATGGTGGTGGTGAAGATGGTGATGATGGTGGTGGTGAAGATAGGGATGATGGTGGTGGTGGCGATGGTGATGATGGTGGTGGTGGCGATGGTGATGATGGTGGTGGTGAAGATAGGGATGATGGTGGTGGTGGCGATGGTGATGATGGTGGTGGTGAAGATAGAGATGATGGTGGTGGTGTGGTGATGATGGTGGTGGTGAAGATGGTGATGGTGGTGGTGAAGATAGGGATGATGGTGGTGGTGAAGATGGTGATGATGGTGGTGGTGAAGATAGGGATGATGGTGGTGGTGAAGATGGTGATGATGGTGGTGGTGACGATGGTGATGATGGTGGTGGTGAAGATGGGATGATGGTGGTGGTGAAGATAGGGATGATGGTGGTGGTGAAGATGGTGATAATGGTGGTGGTGAAGATAGGGATGATGGTGGTGGTGAAGATGGGATGATGGTGGTGGTGGCGATGGTGATGATGGTGGTGGTGAAGATGGGATGATGGTGGTGGTGGTGAAGATGGGATGATGGTGGTGGTGAAGATGGTGATGATGGTGGTGGTGAAGATGGTGATGATGGTGGTGGTGAAGATAGGGATGATGGTGGTGGTGGCGATGGTGATGATGGTGGTGGTGAAGATATGGATGATGGTGGTGGTGAAGATAGTGATGATGATGGTGGTGGTGACGATGGTGATGATGGTGGTGGTGAAGATGGTGATGATGGTGGTGGTGGAGATGGTGATGATGGTGGTGGTGAAGATGGTAATGATGGTGGTGGTGATGGTGATGATGGTAGTGGTGAAGATGGTAATGATGGTGGTGGTGGCGATGGTGATGATGGTGGTGGTGAAGATGGTATGATGGTGGTGGTGGCGATGGTGATGATGGTGGTGGTGATGATGATGGTGGTTGTGGATGGTGATGATGGTGGTGGTGAAGATAGATGATGGTGGTGGTGGCGATGGTGATGATGGTGGTGGTGAAGATAGGGATGATGGTGGTGGTGGCGATGGTGATGATGGTGGTGGTGAAGATAGGGATGATGGTGGTGGTGGCGATGATGGTGGTGGTGGCGATGGGATGATGGTGGTGGTGGCGATGGTGATGATGGTGGTGGTGAAGATAGGGATGATGATGGTGGTGGTGGCGATGGTGATGATGGTGGTGGTGAAGATGGTGATGATGGTGGTGGTGGCGATGGTGATGATGGTGGTGGTGGCGATGGTGATGATGGTGTGTGTGTGTGTTACATTTTATTGAAATTTCATCAAAACATCAAGTGAAGGCATTATTTCAGATATTCAAGTATTTAAGGTGAAAATAGATACAACAACTCTTGAAACATCATCAATGCATCTCTATCAAAGTCGAACTTGCTTTGAATGAATACATTCACAAATATGCAAATAAAGGGCAAACAGCAATGACATCCAAGTGAGGAATCAGCAATCAAACCATGGCAAATTGGTAATTATCTGAGAATTACAAAACATTATTAAGAAAATGTTAACATGAAAAGGTATGCATATTATTGGCTATACAAGTCATGGGTTCCAGAACTTGTTTCGTCTCTGTCTTGCTTTCTATAGATTATAGATGCAATGTTTTGAAGATCAAGCTTTTAAGATGGGGTAGCAATGTCAGAATGTTGTGCACGTGGTCTCCATAGTTCCAGTCCTCCATAATCCAGATCGTCTGGTCTTGCCAATTAAGCAGATGTCGTTGACGCATTTTCGCATATGGGTTGTCGTCTTCGCTGTTCTTGACGATGAAGTTTCTTATCCTTTGATTGGTAACGCAATACTCAATAATGAGATCATCAGTCTCTGCAAGAATAACATGTGTCGTTTGAAATGTGTCTAACACGAGCTTTAAAATGTCCTTGTTGCGATCTGGCTGTGTAATATGCCTCCCTGTGTCTTCCGTGATTTTGAAGATCTGGACGCTTATTTTATCACAGTGAAGTTGCTTGATCATGTCAGCAAAGCGTGTGTGATTACTGTTACCACCTTGTTGGTTTTCCATGGATGAGTTTTCCTCACTTGTGCGAGAGCTTTCTTTGTCATATTCGGTCTCACTGTCTGACGTGATAGATGTGTCAGAAATGTGTAGATCTATCTTCTTCTCGGTGTGTTTCGTATCTGTCGCTGTGTCGTCTAGGTTGTCGTCTAGGTTGTTTGATTCACTGATTGTATTTCCGACCATAGACGTGTCGTCAAGGGGCGATGTTACGGTTGACACGCTGAATAAATGGATAGCACTGTTGTTACTCTGGATTGAGTCCGTATTGTTGTTGTTTGTTTGTTGAATGTCAGCACGTCCATTTTCTTTGTTTTCAATAAAATCCGTGCTCGTAGATGTGTCGTCAAGGAGCGATGTTACGGCTGACACGCTGAATGAATGGATAGCACTGTCGTTACTCTGGATTAAGGCCGTACTGTTGTTGTTTGTTTGTTGAATGTCAGCACTTCGAATTTCTTTATTTTCAATAAAGTCCATGTTCGTAGATGTTGTTGCTGTCTTCGTTGCTACTCTTGTATGGTGTTGTTGTTTTCTAAAGTTGTCTCGTCTTACTTGGCTCGGCGACTTCCGTCTGAAGCTGGCAGGAGTTGAATGATGACCCGTCGACACACTCATGTCGGCCATCTCCATGCCATCAAATCGAAGGACGAGGGTAGTGCGCTCTTTATTTCCAGCTACCTTGAAGGATGAGAGGTGAGATTCCTCTAAAATGCTGTTGATGAGACATTCCAGCATCGTCGGAAGTCCGCTAACTGGCATATTGATGTCGTTCAACCTCAAAATAAACTTGAAATCATAAAAAGGGCGAGAGCTCGCGAACCCACGTCTGTCCTGTGGTGATGATGGTGGTGGTGACGATGGTGATGATGGTGGTGACGATGGTGATGATGGTGGTGGTGACGATGGTGATGATGGTGGTGGTGGCGATGGTGATGATGGTGGTGGTGACGATGGTGATGATGGTGGTGGTGGCGATGGTGATGATGGTGGTGGTGACGATGGTGATGATGGTGGTGGTGGCGATGGTGATGGTGGTGGTGACGATGGGGATGATGTGGTGGTGGCGATGGTGATGATGATGGTGATGATGGTGGTGGTGGCGATGGTGATGATGGTGGTGATGGATGATGGTAGTGGTGGCGATGATGATGATGGTGGTGACGTTGGATGATGATGGTGGCGATGTTGATGATTGTGGTGGTGATGGTGATGATGGTGGTCGAGGGTGATGATGGTGATGACGGTGATGGTGATCATGGTGGCGATGGTGATGGTGATGGGTGGCGATGGTGATGATGGTGTCGATGGTGGTGATGGTGTCGATGGTGTCGATGGTGATGGTGATGGTAACGATGGTGAATGATGGTGGCGATGGTGATGATGGTGATGGTGTCGATGGTGTCGATGTTGTCGATGGTGTCGATGTGGTGATAATGGTGATGGTGTCGATGTTGTCGATGGTGTCGATGGTGGTGATGGTGGTGATGGTGTCGATGGTGGTCGATGTTGTCGATGGTGGTCGATGGTGTCGATGGTGATGATGTGTCGATGGTGATGGTGTCGATGGTGTCGATGATGGTCGATGGTGTGATGGGTGTCGATGGTGTCGATGGTGTCGATGATGATAATGTGATGATGGTGATGGTGTCGATGGTGGTGATGGTGTCGATGGTGTCGATGGTGTCGATAATGGTGATGGTGTCGATGTCGATGATGGTGGTGTCGATGGTGGTGATGGTGTCGATGGTGTGATGGTGTCGATGGTGTCGATGTGGTGATGGTGGTGGGTGTCGATGGTGTCGATGGTGTCGATAGTGTGGTGTCGATGGTGATGATGGTGTCGATGGTGTCGATGGTGTCGATGGTGTCGATGTGGTGATGGTGTCGATGGTGGTGATGGTGTCGATGGTGGTGATGGTGTCGATGGTGTCGATGGTGTCGATGGTGTCGATAGTGGTGATGGTGTCGATGGTGGTGATGGTGTCGATGGTGGTGATGGTGTCGATGGTGTCGATGGTGTGATGTGGTGATGGTGTCGATGGTGTCGATGGTGGTGATGGTGTCGATGGTGGTGATGGTGTCGATGGTGTCGATGATGGTGATGATGGTCGATGGTGTCGATGGTGATGGTGTCGATGGTGGTGATGTGTCGATAGTGGTGATGGTGTCGATGGTGGTGATGGTGTCGATGGTGTCGATGGTGTCGATGGTGGTGATGGTGTCGATGGTGTCGATGGTGTCGATGGTGGTGATGGTGTCGATGGTGTCGATGGTGTCGATGGTGGTGATGGTGTGATGGTGGTGATGGTGGTGATGGTGTCGATGGTGGTGATGGTGTGATGGTGTATGGTGGTGATGGTGTCGATGGTGTCGATGGTGTCGATGGTGGTGATGGTGATGGTGTCGGTGTTGGTGATGATGGTGTCGATGGTGTGATGGTGGTGATGGTGTCGATAGTGTCGATGGTGGTCGATGGTGGTGATGGTGTCGATGGTGGTGATGGTGTCGATGGTGGACGAGTGATGATGGTGTCGATGGTGTCGATGGTGTCGATGGTGGTGATGGTGGTGATGGTGTCGATAGTGGTGATGGTGTCGATGGTGTGATGGTGTCGATGGTGGTTTCGATAGTGGTGATGGTGTCGATGAGTGGTGATGGGATCGATGGTGTCGATGATGTGGTGATGGTGTCGATGGTGGTGATGGTGATCGATTGTGGTGACGGTGTCGATGGTGTCGATGGTGGTGATGGTGTCGATGGTGGTGATGGTGTCGATGGTGGTGATGGTGTCGATGATGTGGTGATGGTGTCGATGGTGGTGATGGTGTCGATGGTGGTGATGGTGTCGATGGTGGTGATGTGATGGTGTCGATGGTGGTGATGGTGTCGATGATGGTGATGGTGTCGATGTCGATGGTGTGGTGTCGATGGTGGTGATGGTGTCGATGGTGGTGATGGTGTCGATGGTGGTGATGGTGTCGATGGTGTCGATGGTGTCGATGGTGGTGATGGTGTGTCGATGGTGGTGATGGTGTCGATGGTGGTGATGGTGTCGATGGTGGTGATGGTGGTCGATGGTGTCGATGATGGTGGTGATGGTGTGATGGTGTCGATGGTGTCGATGGTGGTGATGGTGTCGATGGTGTCGATGGTGGTGATGGTGTCGATGGTGTGGTGATGGTGTCGATGGTGGTGGTGATGGTGTCGATGGTGGTGATGGTGTCGATGATGGTGGTGATGGTGTCGATGGTGTCGATGGTGATGGTGTCGATGGTGGTGATGTGGTGATGGTGTCGATGGTGTGATGGTGTCGATGGTGGTGATGGTGTCGATGGTGGTGATGGTGTCGATGGTGGTGATGGTGATCGATGTCGATGGTGGTGATGGTGTCGATGATGGTGGTGATGGTGTCGATGATGGTGGTGATGGTGGTGATCAATGGTGTCGATGATGGTGATGGTGTCGATGGTGGTGATGGTGTCGATGGTGGTGATGGTGTCGATGGTGTCGATGATGGTGATGGATGATGGTGGTGATGGTGTCGATGTCGATGGTGATGGTGTCGATGGTGATGGTGGTGATGGTGTCGATGGTGTCGATGGTGTCGATGGTGGTGATGTGGATGATGGTGGTGATGGTGTCGATGGTGTCGATGGTGGTGGTGGTGATGGTGTCAATGGTGGTGATGGTGTCAATGGTGTGGTCGATGGTGTCGATGGTGTCGATGGTGGTGATGGTGTCAATGATGGTGGTGTCAATGGTGGTGATGGTGTCGATGGTGTCGATGGTGGTGATGGTGTCGATGGTGTCGTGATGATGATGGTGGTGATGGTGTCAATGGTGGTGATGGTGTCAATGGTGGTGATGGTGTCGATGGTGGTGATGGTGGTGATGGTGTCGATGATGGTGATGGTGTCGATGGTGATGGTGATGGTGGTGATGGTGTCGATGGTGGTGATGGTGGTGATGGTGTCGATGGTGTCGATGGTGTCGATGGTGGTGATGGTGTCATGATGGTGGTGATGGTGTCGATGGTGGTGATGGTCGTGATGGTGTCGATGGTGGTCAATGGTGGTGATGGTGTGATGGTGTCGATGGTGTCGATGGTGTCAATGGTGGTGATGGTGTCGATGGTGTCTGATGGTGTCGATGGTGGTGATGGTGTCGATGGTGGTGATGGTGTCAATGGTGTCGATGGTGATGGTGTCGATGGTGTCGATGATGGTGTCGGTGGTGATGGTGTCGATGATGGTGTCGATGGTGGTGATGGTGTCGATGGTGTCGTGATGGTGTCGATGGTGTGATGGTGTCGATGGTGGTGATGGTGGTGGTGTCGATGGTGTGATGGTGTCATGATGGTGATGATGGTGTCGATGGTGTCGATGGTGGTGATGGTGGTGATGATGGTGATGATGGTGTCGATGGTGGTGATGGGTGGTGATGGTGTCGATGGTGTCGATGATGGTGATGGTGATGATGGTGATGATGATGGTGTCGATGGATGGTGATGGTGTCGATAATGGTGATGGTGATGATGGTGGTGATGGTGTCGATGATAATGGTGGTGATGGTGTCGATGATGGTGGTGATGGTGGTTGTGGTGACGGTGTCGATGATGG
This sequence comes from Doris montereyensis, assembly GCA_037039925.1. Lineage (NCBI taxonomy): Eukaryota > Metazoa > Mollusca > Gastropoda > Nudibranchia > Dorididae > Doris > Doris montereyensis. The sequence goes on along the minus strand of JAXRKP010001119.1, from coordinate 113,724 downwards.
TGGTGATGGTGTCGAATGGTGGTGATGGATGGTGATGATGGTGTGATGGTGGTGATGGTGTCGATGGTGGTGATGGTGTCGATGGTGGTGTCGATGGTGGTGATGGTGTCGATGGTGGTGATGGTGTCGATGATGTGGTGATGGTGTCGATGGTGTCGATGATGGTGTCGATGGTGGTGATGGTGGTGTCGATGGTGTCGATGATGGTGGTGATATGGTGGTGATGGTGTCAATGGTGGTGATGGGTGTCGATGGTGGTGATGGTGTCGATGGTGGTGATGGTGTCGATGGTGGTGATGGTGTCGATGGTGTCGATGGTGGTGATGGTGTCGATGGTGTCACTGGTGGTGATGGTGTCGATGGTGTGTCGATGGTGGTGATGGTGTCGATGGTGTCGATGGTGGTGATGGTGTGATGGTGTCGATGGTGTCGATGGTGTCGATGGTGTCGATGGTGGTGATGGTGGTGATGGTGTCGATGGTGTCGATGGTGGTGATGGTGTCGATGGTGGTGATGGTGGTGATGGTGTCGATGGTGGTGATGGTGTCGATGGTGGTGATGGTGGTGATGGTGGTGATGGTGTCGATGGTGGTGATGATGGTGTCGATGGTGTCGATGGTGTGATGGTGGTGATGGTGTCGATGGTGGTGATGGTGTCGATGGTGTCGATGGTGTCGATGGTGGTGTGATGGATGGTGATGATGGTGTCGATGGTGGTGATGGTGTCAATGGTGGTGATGGTGTCGATGGTGGTGATGGTGGTGATGGTGTCAATGGTGGTGATGGTGTCGATGGTGGTGATGGTGTCATGGTGGTGATGGTGGTGATGGTGGTGATGGTGTCGATGGTGGTGATGGTGTCAATGGTGGTGATGGTGTCAATGATGGTGGTGATGGTGTCAATGGTGGTGATGGTGTCGATGGTGGTGATGGTGTCAATGGTGGTGATGGTGTCAATGGTGTCGATGGTGGTGATGGTGTCGATGGTGGTGATGGTGTCAATGGTGGTGATGGTGTCGATGGTGGTGATGGTGTCGATGGTGGTGATGGTGTCGATGGTGGTGATGGTGTCGATGGTGGTGATGGTGTCAATGGTGGTGATGGTGTCGATGGTGGTGATGGTGTCAATGGTGGTGATGGTGGTGGTGATGGTGTCAATGGTGGTGATGGTGTCGATGGTGGTGATGGTGTCGATGGTGGTGATGGTGTCGATGGTGGTGATGGT
>JAXRKP010001119.1:65000-107500 GCA_037039925.1 Doris montereyensis | reverse complement strand
TGGTTGAAACACCTTGTCTATCATTGGTTGAATGTAATCATGACAAGACTGGTTGAAACACCTTGTCTATCATTTGAATGTAATACAAGACTGGTTGAAACACCTTGTCTGTCACTGGTAAGTAGTCATGACAAGACTTTGAAACACCTTGTCTGTCACTGGTTAAATGTAGTCATGACAAGACTGGTTGCAACACCTTGTCTGTCACTGGTTAAATGTAGTCATGCAAGACTGGTTGAAACACCTTGTCTGTCAGGTTAAATGTAGTCATGACAAGACTGGTTGAAACACCTTGGCTGTCACTGGTTAAATGTAGTCATGACAACACTGGTTGAAACACCTTGTTGTCACTGGTTGAATGTAGTCATGACAAGACTGGTTGAAACACCTTGTCTGTCATTGTTTGAATGTAGTCATGACAAGACTGGTTGAAACACCTTGTCTGTCATTGTTTGAATGTAATCATGACAAGACTGGTTGAAACACCTTGTCTGTCATTGTTTGAATGTAATCATGACAAGACTGGTTGAAACACCTTGTCTGTCATTGTTTGAATGTAGTCATGACAAGACTGGTTGAAACACCTTGTCTGTCATTGTTTGAATGTAATCATGACAAGACTGGTTGAAACACCTTGTCTGTCATTGTTTGAATGTAGTCATGACAAGACTGGTTGAAACACCTTGTCTGTCATTGTTTGAATGTAGTCATGACAAGACTGGTTGAAACACCTTGTCTGTCATTGTTTTGAATGTAGTTGACAAGACTGTTGAAACACCTTGTTTGTCATTGTTTGAATGTAGTCATGACAAGACTGGTTGAAACACCTTGTCTGTCATTGGTTTGAATGTAGTCATGACAAGACTGGTTGAAACACCTTGTCATTGTTATTGTCATGACAAGACTGGTTGAAACACCTGTAATTTGAATGTAGTCATGACAAGACTGGTTGAAACACCTTGTCTGTCATTGTTTGAATGTAATCATGACAAGACTGGTTGAAACACCTTGTTTGTCATTGTTTGAATGTAATCATGACAAGACTGGTTGAAACACCTTGTCTGTCATTGTTTGAATGTAATCATGACAAGACTGGTTGAAACACCTTGTCTGTCATTGTTTGAATGTAATCATGACAAGACTGGTTGAAACACCTTGTCTGTCATTGTTTGAATGTAGTCATGACAAGACTGGTTGAAACACCTTGTCTGTCATTGTTTGAATGTAATCATGACAAGACTGGTTGAAACACCTTGTCATTGTTTGAATTTAATCATGACAAGACTGGTTGAAACACCTTGTCTGTCATCTTGTTTGAATGTAATCATGACAAGACTTTGAAATGTAGTCATGACAAGACTGGTTGAAACACCTTGTTTGTCATTGTTTGAATGTAGTCATGACAAGACTGGTTGAAACACCTTGTATTGTTTGAATGTAATCATGACAAGACTGGTTGAAACACCTTGTCTGTCATTGTTTGAATGTAATCATGACAAGACTGGTTGAAACACCTTGTTTGTCATTGTTTGAATGTAGTCATGACAAGACTGGTTGAAACACCTTGTTTGTCATTGTTTGAATGTAGTCATGACAAGACTGGTTGAAACACCTTGTCTGTCATTGTTTAAATGTAGTCATGACAAGACTGGTTGAAACACCTTGTCTGTCATTGTTTAAATGTAGTCATGACAAGACTGGTTGAAACACCTTGTCTGTCATTGTTTGAATGTAGTCATGACAAGACTGTTTGAAACACCTGTCTGTCACTGTTTGAATGTAATCATGACAAGACTGGTTGAAACACCTTGTTTGTCATTGTTTGAATGTAATCATGACAAGACTGGTTGAAACACCTTGTCTGTCATTGTTTGAATGTAATCATGACAAGACTGGTTGAAACACCTTGTCTGTCATTGTTTGAATGTAGTCATGACAACACTGGTTGAAACACCTTGTCATGTTTGAATGTAGTCAACAAGACTGGTTGAAACACCTTGTTTGTCATTGTTTGAATGTAGTCATGACAAGACTGGTTGAAACACCTTGTCTGTCATTGTTTGAATGTAGTCATGACAAGACTGGTTGAAACACCTTGTTTGTCATTGTTTGAATGTAGTCATGACAAGACTTGTTGAAACACCTTGTTTGTCATTGTTTGAATGTAATCATGACAAGACTGGTTGAAACACCTTGTCTGTCATAGTTATGTGTCATGTTTGAATGTAATCATGACAAGACTGGTTGAAACACCTTGTCTGTCATTGTTTGAATGTAATCATGACAAGACTGGTTGAAACACCTTGTTTGTCATTGTTTGAATGTAGTCATGACAAGACTGGTTGAAACACCTTGTCTGTCATTGTTTGAATGTAATCATGACAAGACTGGTTGAAACACCTTGTCTGTCATTGTTTGAATGTAATCATGACAAGACTGGTTGAAACACCTTGTCTGTCATTGTTTTTGAATGTAATCATGACAAGACTGGTTGAAACACCTTGTTTGTCATTGTTTGAATGTAATCATGACAAGACTGGTTGAAACACCTTGTGTGTCATTGTTTGAATGTAGTCATGACAAGACTGGTTGAAGCACCTTGTCTGTCATTGTTTGAATGTAGTCATGACAAGACTGGTTGAAACACCTTGTCTGTCATTGTTTGAATGTAATCATGACAAGACTGGTTGAAACACCTTGTTTGTCATTGTTTGAATGTAGTCATGACAAGACTGGTTGAAACACCTTGTGTGTCATTGTTTGAATGTAGTCATGACAAGACTGGTTGAAACACCTTGTCTGTCATTGTTTGAATGTATTGTCATGACAAGACTGGTTGAAACACCTTGTTTGTCATTGTTTGAATGTAGTCATGACAAGACTGGTTGAAACACCTTCTTTGTCATTGTTTGAATGTAATCATGACAAGACTGGTTGAAACACCTTGGCTGTCACTGGTTAAATGTAGTCATGACAACACTGGTTTGAAACACCTTGTGTGTCATTGTTTGAATGTAGTCATGACAACACTGGTTGAAACACCTTGTTTGTCATTGTTTGAATGTAGTCATGACAAGACTGGTTGAAACACCTTGTCTGTCATTGTTTGAATGTAATCATGACAAGACTGGTTGAAACACCTTGTTTGTCATTGTTTGAATGTAATCATGACAAGACTGGTTGAAACACCTTGTCTGTCATTGTTTGAATGTAGTCATGACAAGACTGGTTGAAACACCTTGTCTGTCATTGTTTGAATGTAGTCATGACAACACTGGTTGAAACACCTTGTCTGTCATTGTTTGAATGTAGTCATGACAAGACTGGTTGAAACACCTTGTTTGTCATTGTTTGAATGTAGTCATGACAAGACTGGTTGAAACACCTTGTCTATCATTGTTTGAATGTAGTCATGACAAGACTGGTTGAAACACCCCTTGTTTGTCATTGTTTGAATGTAGTCATGTCATTGTTTGTCATTGAAATGTAATCATGACAAGACTGGTTGAAACACCTTGTCTGTCATTGTTTGAATGTAATCATGACAAGACTGGTTGAAACACCTTGTCTGTCATTGTTTTTGAATGTAATCATGACAAGACTGGTTGAAACACCTTGTTTGTCATTGTTTGAATGTAGTCATGACAACACTGGTTGAAACACCTTGTCTGTCATTGTTTGAATGTAATCATGACAAGACTGGTTGAAACACCTTGTCTGTCATTGTTTGAATGTAATCATGACAAGACTGGTTGAAACACCTTGTCTGTCATTGTTGTTTGAATGTAATCATGACAAGACTGGTTGAAACACCTTGTTTGTCATTGTTTGAATGTAATCATGACAAGACTGGTTGAAACACCTTGTCTGTCATTGTTTGAATTTAATCATGACAAGACTGGTTGAAACACCTTGTCTGTCATTGTTGTTTGAATGTAATCATGACAAGACTGGTTGAAACACCTTGTCTGTCATTGTTTGAATGTAGTCATGACAAGACTGGTTGAAACACCTTGTTTGTCATTGTTTGAATGTAGTCATGACAAGACTGGTTGAAACACCTTGTGTGTCATTGTTTGAATGTAATCATGACAAGACTGGTTGAAACACCTTATCTGTCATTGTTTGAATGTAATCATGACAAGACTGGTTGAAACACCTTGTTTGTCATTGTTTGAATGTAGTCATGACAAGACTGGTTGAAACACCTTCTTTGTCATTGTTTTTGAATGTAGTCATGACAAGACTGGTTGAAACACCTTGTCTGTTATTGTTTGAATGTAATCATGACAAGACTGGTTGAAACACCTTGTCTGTCCTTGTTTGAATGTAATCATGACAAGACTGGTTGAAACACCTTGTCTGTCATTGTTTGAATGTAATCATGACAAGACTGGTTGAAACACCTTGTCTGTCATTGTTTTTGAATGTAATCATGACAAGACTGGTTGAAACACCTTGTCTGTCATTGTTTGAATGTAATCATGACAAGACTGGTTGAAACACCTTGTCTGTCATTGTTTGAATGTAGTCATGACAAGACTGGTTGAAACACCTTCTTTGTCATTGGTTTTCACGACGTTGTAGATTAAGGAAAAGTACTTTACTCTGCTTTCCTCACTTGACTCAAATATCCCTGAAGCAGAGAATGGTCTTGTCAATATTAGTATAAAATACCTTTAGCTACTATAATATTTCAAAATGAGACACTCAGTATGAAACGTTAATAACTTGTTCTTCTTCTTCTTCTTTATTTTTCTTCTTCTTCTTCTTCTCCTTCTTCTTCTCCTTCTCTTTATCCTTCTCCTTCTCCTTCTCCCTTCCTTCTCCTTCTTCTCTTCTTCCTCCTTCTTCTTCCTCTCCTTCTCTTCTTCTTCTCCTTCTTCTTCTTCTTCTTCTTCTTCTTCTTCTTCTTCTTCTTCTTCTTCTTCTTCTTCTTCTTCTTCTTTCTTCTTCTTCTTCTTCTTCTTCTTCTTCTTCTTCTTCTTCTTCTTCTTCTTCTTCTTCTTCTTCTTCTTCTTCTTCTTCTTCTTCTTCTTCTTCTTCTTCTTCTTCTTCTTTTTCTTCTTCTTCTTCTTCTTCTACTTCTTCTTTTGCTTTTTCTTCTTCTATGCATTCTGATTTCAAAAAGATGTTGTATCAAAATTCTTTTAGGTTTATAATTTGGTAAGTCAGTACGAATTTGAAGATTTGAATAAAACAATCCTGAAAACACATCTCAGTTGGAACATTGTATAACAACTGAGCAACACAGAACAAATATCAGTAATATTGCAATACAGCTAAAGAAATCAGGAAACAGCGGCGGCTACATACAGAGCAACAGAGGACAGAGTTATGAGGAGATTTGTGGTCACCAAAGTCCACACATTGTATGTGTCACGTGTACTCTCCTTCAAAAAAAACCAGAACAGCCATTCATTCAAATAGAACAATTGTAAGCAAAGACAAAAACCAGAACAGCCATTCATTCAAATAGAACAATTGTAAGCAATGACAAAAACCAGAACAGCCATTCATTCAAATAGAACAATTGTAATCAAGGACAAAAAACCAGAACAATTCATTCAAATAGAACAATTGTAAGCAAAGGACCAAACCAGAACAGCCATTCATTCAAATAGAACAATTGTAGCAAGGACAAAAACCAGAACAGCCATTCATTCAAATAAAACAATTGTAAGCAAGGACAAAAACCAGAACAGCCATTCATTCAAATAGAACAATTGTAAGCAAGGACACAAACCAGAACAGCCATTCATTCAAATACAACAATTGTAAGCAAGGACAAAAACCAGAACAGCCATTCATTTAAATACAACAATTGTAAGCAATGACAAAAAAACAGAACAGCCATTCATTCAAATACAACAATTGTAAGCAATGACAAAAAAAAAAAAACCAGAACAGCCATTCATTCAAATACAACAATTGTAAACAAGGACAAACAGAACAGCCATTCATCATTGAAATAGAACAATTGTAAACAAGGACAAACGGAACAGCCATTCATTCAAATACAACAATTGTAAGCAATGACAAAAACCAGAACAGCCATTCATTCAAATATAACAATTGTAAGCAAGGACAAAAACAACAGCCATTCATCCAAATAGAACAATTGTAAACAAGGACAAAAACCAGAACAGCCATACATTCAAATAGAACAATTGTAAACAAGGACAAACAGAACAGCCATTCATTTAAATACAACAATTGTAAGCAAAGACAAAAAACCAGAACAGCCATTCATTCAAATAGAACAATTGTAAACAATGACAAAACCAGAACAGCCATTCATTCAAATACAACAATTGTAAGCAATGACAAAACCAGAACAGCCATTCATTCAAATGCAACAATTGTAAGCAATGACAAAAACCAGAACAGCCATTCATTCAAATAGAACAATTGTAAGCAATGACAAAAACCAGAACAGCATTCAAATACAACAATTGTAAGCAATGACAATAACCAGAACAGCATTCATTCAAATACAACAATTGTAAGCAATGACAATAACCAGAACAGCCATTCATTCAAATAGAACAATTGTAAGCAATGACAAAAACCAGAACAGCCATTCATTCAAATAGAACAATTGTAAGCAATGACAAAAAACCAGAACAGCATTCATTCAAATAGAACAATTGTAAGCAAAGACAAAAAAAACCAGAACAGCCATTCATTCAAATAGAACAATTGTAAGCAAGGACAAAAAACATGACATCATTTCCAGAAAACAGACATTTTATTAATACAATGTACACGCAATATGAATTGAATTTTCATTCGCATTTTATAAAAACAGGGTTAGGGTTTAGAATATGGTCAATGGCTTCACCAGTTTTACTTTATTTCAATTTTTTTTCTTCTTTAAATTAAGACAGTAAGAGCACCAAACAAAATGTGACAAGAAAATTATTTTGATTTGTGCAAGAAATGAAAAGAAAGACAAAAAGAATAAAGCAGTGCTTATGATAACACACAGACAGCAAAATAGTAATGTGATTTTATCGTTTGTCCAGAGACAGCAAAAAATAATGTGATTTTGTCATTTGTCAACAGACAGCAAAATAGTAATGTGATCTTGTCATTTGTCAACAGACAGCAAAATAATAATGTGATATTGTCATTTGTCAACAGACAGCAAAATAGTAATGTGATTTTGTCATTTGTCAACAGACAGCAAAATAATAATGTGATTTTGTCATTTGTCAACAGACAGCAAAAAAATAATGTGATTTTGTCATTTGTCAACAGACAGCAAAATAGTAATGTGATTTTGTCATTTGTCAACAGACAGCAAAATAATAATGTGATTTTGTCATTTGTCAACAGACAGCAAAATAATAATGTCATTTTGTCATTTGTCAACAGACAGCAAAATAATAATGTCATTTTGTCATTTGTCAACAGACAGCAAAATAATAATGTCATTTTGTCATTTGTCAACAGACAGCAAAATAATAATGTCATTTTGTCGTTTGTCAGCAGACAGCAAAATAATAATGTCATTTTGTCATTTGTCAACAGACAGCATAGATCCAATAATAATGTGGGTTTTTTTCATTTCTCTTCTATAACAACGATAACATTATTACTATGACTTTTCATAAATTATGAAATTAAATGTTCGTGGACACAAAATCTTTCTGACAACAAACATGAAGAAATATGGTACACTAAAGCAAATTCATGTATTCTCATTGATTTGTACACAATTTTCTTTTCTTTCAAATTTCCTCATTACTATTCTTATTTTCCAATCTTATTTGTTACAAGCATTGCAGACGAAATGGAGAAAAAAAGTTTTTAACACAGATGACGGTGATGGATTGATAGATTTCTTGTATGAAACATTAAATATAATTTTTATATATCTTGAAATATTGAAATGTTTGATCTACTTTCAGTAATTTAAATCCAATAACAGAAATATTCTTGAATGATACGTAGAGAATCTTCTCTGAATTCAAAATGTAAACATAAGCACATTTTTTCTTACAAATATTTACCGACCAAAATTTGTTGAATCTAAATAAATCTGACAAATAGAAAAAAAAAGCCTGAAACAAATATAAGTCCTAGATATAAAATGATATGTTCATCTATGTATTCGTTTGTTTATTTTCTTTTCACCTGGTCACTGTGATTTTAGTGGTGCTGTTTGATCAGCACATTTTGTAAGCATGAGGACTAATATTGGTTCCTCCTATAAATAACCCAAATCTTTCAAAACAATAAAACTCATTGACACAAATCTTTACACTTAACTGTTGCCTCTTGTCACCATTTCCATAATCGTTCATTTTGAAGAAAGTCGAAAGACTGACATTGTCTCTCTCAGACTTCTAATGAAACGATCACATGAGTTTATCATTTTATTTTGGTCATGAATTTTGTTTTAAAGATGCCTAATACTGAACCAGCAGATATGAATGAGTTTGCAGCTTTTTCTTGTCAAGTATATGCCAGCAGGTATGAATGAGTTTGCAGCTTTTTCTTGTCAACTATATGCCAGCAGGTATAAATGAATTTTTCTTGCAGCTTTTTCAGCTTTTTCTTGTCAACTATATGCCAGCAGGTATGAATGAGATTACAACTTTTCTTGTCAACTATATGCCAGCAGGTATGGATGAGTTTACAACTTTTTCTTGTCAACTATATGCCAGCAGGTTTATATCATAGCAGCCATCCACCTGAAATAAAAAAGAAAATAATATATTTCTTGTAAGTTAAGCAAAAATGAAAATAAAATCTAAACTGGAAGAAGTGAATTTGATTACACAACACACACCACACAACACACACCACACAGCACACAGCATACAGCACACACCACACACACACACATCACACAACACACATCACACAGCACACACCACATCACACAGCACACACCACACAGCACACACACACATCACACAGCACACATACAGCACACACCATACACCACACCAAACACCCCACAGCACACACCACACACCACACAGCACACACCACACACCACACAGCATACACCACACATCACAAACAACACAGCACACACCATACACCAAACACCACACACCACACGTCAAACACCACACAGCACACACCAAACACCACAGCACACACCACACACCACACAGCACACAGCAAACACCACACACCACACACCAAACACCACACAAACACCACACACCAAACACCACACACCAAACACCAAACACCACACAGCACACACCAAACACCACACACAAACACCACACAGCACACAGCAAACACCACATCCAAACAAACCACACAGCACACACATCAAACACCACACAGCACACACCAAACACCACACACAAACAGCACACACCACACCACACACCAAACACCACACAAACACCACACATCAAACACCACACAGCACACAAACACAAACAACACTACACCACACACACCTCACCAAACCACACACCACACACCAAACACCACACGGCACCACATCAAACACCAAACAACACACAACAAACAACACACCACAGCACAAGCACACAACGCACAACTCATGCACATAGCCCTGTCAGTCACTGTCCAAACAGCAATCCAAACTTCAATTGCAATCACAACTCATGCACATGCCCCTGTCAGTCACTGTCTGTCTGCAATCAAACTGTCAATTGCAATCATTCTGCATATTTGTGACTGTCTGTCTGTCTGTCTGTCTGTCTGTCTGTCTGTCTGTCTGTCTGTCTCTCTCTCTCTCTCTCTCTCTCCCTCCCTCCCTCCCCCCTCCCTCCCTCCCCCTCCCTCCCTCCCTCCCTCCCTCCCTCCCTCCCTCTCTCCCTCTCTCTCTCTCTCTCTCTCTCTCTCTCTCTCTCTCTCCCTCTCTCTCCCCTCCCCTCCCTCTCCCCTCCCCCTCCCCCTCCCCCTCCCCCCCTTGTAGTTTTGAGTGTGCAATTATGCCTACCTGTCGGGCATTTATGAATACCTATTAATTAGGAACAAATGTGATCAACCGCCATCAGCATGCATTTGTGCAAACATGCATTTACCTGGCAACTTCTGTATTTCTATTATCCTTATTTTTATCACATTTTTTTAGTTTGTCTTTAAAAAGAAACCACTGATTTTCAAAAACAGAAAACTCATAGGAGGGAAAAACTAAGAGATGGCCTGTGCCCATTTACACACTGCGTCTGTGCCCATTTATAGCTACGTCTGTGCCCATTTACACGTTACGTCTGTGCCCATTTACATGTAAAAAGCAGCTGTAGTGCAATCTCTTGATTAGTTCAAGAAATATTGTCTGCAAAAAAATAAACAGTAAAAAATGTTCCATTATGCATCTATGTAAAAACAAAAAGCTCAACAGAGTTGAAAGGCAATCAACAGGAACGAACTTCAAACATTTTCCCTAAAAAAGAAAAAGTTGAAACAGAACTAAATTTCCTGACCTCATAGCGGCCCAAGGATTCTTCCGTCTGATTGGCTGCCGCCTCTTCAGCCAAGGCCCACAATTGTTGTAAATTTGATGACAAGGAGTCCAGATCAGAAATGCCCTTTGAATAAATTTTGAAAAAGATTTAAAATCAAAATACATACAGGTAAAAGATGAATGAGTAAAACGTCTTCTTCCATGACTAAACTGCCGAAACAGAGAAACAATGACTGAACAGCCCTTGAATTTAAACTCTAAAACTATGACTGAACAGCCATTGAGCTCAAACTCTAAAACAATGACTGAACAGCCCTTGAGCTCAAACTCTAAAACAATGACTGAACAGCCCTTGAGCTCAAACTCTAAAACAAATGACTGAACAGCCCTTGAGCTCAAACTCTAAAACAATGACTGAACAGCCATTGAGCTCAAACTCTAAAACAATGACTGAACAGCCCTTGAGCTCCAACTCTAAAACAATGACTGAACAGCCCTTGAGCTCAAACTCTAAAACAAAAAATGAAAAAAAAGAAAAAGGACTTAAAACCAAGCAAAATCGACAAAGAGAAAGAAAAAAAAGAAAAGCAGAGCACAAAACAGTGATGGATATAAAAAACCCTAACATTAAAACATACTTAAATTCGACATGAAAAATCTAGGCATCTTGTGATTGCAATCTCAGCGGTAAGGCCAGCTATCATCACACCTGGTTGTGACTGAGCTAACAAACATTGCACAGAAAGCATAATATCAAGTCAGACTCTCATAGCCTTTCAAACAGAAAATACATCAGAAAAATAAATGGGAAAAAAACGAAGCGAGCCATCTATTGGCTAAAATCTTTTGGTTCAATCCTGTAACATTGTGTTGATGTGTGGTGGAAAGCTTATCATCGTTCGTGCTCATTTCTAGGGAAAATACTGGTACAATCTAGTTTTGCATTTCAACATTTGACTGGGAAAATACTGGTACAATTAGTTTTGCATTTCAACATTTGACTGGGAAAATACTGGTACAATCAAGTTTTGCATTCCAACATTTGACTTGAAATGTGCCTTCATAGAAAGAAAGAAAAAGTATGTTTAACAAGAGCATCAAATGACCCACATATTTGAAACCAATGAAGGTAAATTTGATAAGCATATAAGGTGACAATCACATATATAAGTTAAATGATCAACATTAAAAATGATTTTTTTTTATGATATAGTGAGTATTCATTAAGAAGGGAAAAATATGCTGCTATTGATTGGCAATAATTCTGTCTGAAGTGAGGATGAAGAGGAAGCAAAACATAATTCTAAAATTATTTCAAAAGCATTTGCTCACGTGTGTTTCTATGAAAACAATAATACAGGAATGAAAAAGAATAATACAGGAATGAAAACAATACAGGAATGAATACAGGAATGAAACAGGAATGAAAACAACAATACAGGAATGATACAGGAATGAAAACAACATTACAGGAATGAAAACAACAATACAGGAATGAAAACAATACTACAGCAATGAAAACAATCATACAGGAATGAAAACAACAATACAGGAATGAAAACAACAATACAGAAATGAAAACAACAATACAGGAATAAAAACAATACTGCAGAATGAAAACAACAACACAGGAATGAAAACAACAATACAGAAATGAAAACAACAATACAGGAATGAAAACAATACAGGAATGAAAACAATAATACAGGAATGAAAACAATAATACAGGAATGAAAACAATAATACAGTGATGAAAAAATAATACAGGAATGAAAACAACAATACAGGAATGAAAACAACAATACAGGAATGAAAACAATACAGGAATGAAAACAACAATACAGGAATAAAAACAACAACACAGGAATGAAAACAATAATACAGGAATAAAAACAATAATGCAGGAAAAAACAATAATACAGGAATGAAAACAATAATACAGGAATGAAAACAATAATACAAATACAGGAATGAAAACAATAACAGGAATGAAAACAATACAGGAATAAAAACAATACAGGAATGAAAACAACAACACAGGAATGAAAACAAGGAGAAAAGGTGATAATGATAAAAAGATGAAAAAACTTCAAACGAATGTATGAGTAAAAATCTGCGTTGACCGCATTATTGGGGTCAACATCAGATTGATCAAGCTGGAAAGTTCTAGAACTAAAAAGTAGAAACACATGAAATTTTTTGTCAACCTGGGGAATGAATAAGCCATAATTGTGTAGGCTCTATTCAGTACATTTCATCCACATCCTCTGAGTTATCGTCTACATTAATTTCCACTGTGGAAACGTGGCTGTCTGCTATTCTGTTTGTCTTTGCTATTGTTGTTTCATGGTCCATTAAGACAAGAGTTCATGTCTATATCTCAGATCCTGAACAAATCTAAATGCTCAAAGTCTTTCACATACATCATAAACTCAGCACTTCCATATCCCATCTCCTAGTTAAGTTGCCAGTTTTGGCAAAAAACTCAGCACTTTTTCTTCGAAAATGATTTACAAATAGCTGCAGAGAATCTTAAACACAAACTAATGCTTTTAGGAGAGGTAAATGCTAGAGTAGGCAGCAATGTAGAAACGTCAGGAGGAGTAATAGGTAAAGAAGGAGAGACAACAACTCCTCCAAATGGAGAGAAACTAATAGATTTTTTTGCCTAAAAAGAAAATGGCCAACACCTTTTTCCCTCATAAAGATATCCACAAAATATGCAAGAGTAAATGAAGACAGGTGTGAAAAGTCATGATAGACTACATAATAGTTAGCAGGTCCCTTTTTACAGTACATTCGATGCAAGAGTAAACAGAGGAGCAGAAATATTTCGTGATCATCACCTAGTGATTGCCAAAAATGAGATTACTGACTGAAGAAAACAAACAGAAAAGGAAAGAGAAGAAAGCTACTAAACTCAAAATAGAGGAACTAAATAAACCAGTAATAAAACGGGTATACCAATCTAGGATAAAAAAGATCTTTCAGTGAAAGACAGATGGATCTGAATGACAGCACAGTAGAAAAAAGTGGTAGATATATAAAAGAACACACCTCAGTTGTACTGAAGAGGTCTCTGGTAGGAAACAAATTAAAGGAGATAGGAAAAGAACAGCATGGTGGAATGAGAATGTCAATACTAAAATCAAAGAAAAGAAGGATGCCTGGAAGAAATACTTGCAAACAAAGAGCCCAGAGGATAGATAGATTATGTGAATAAAAGAACTATCGCCAAAGAGGAAGTTAGGAAAGCAAAACAGAACAATGGGAAGAGTTTGGACAAAGACTTCAAGAAAGCTATCAAGGAAATCAAAAGCTGTTCTTAGGGCAATGAAGAGCATGGGAAAGACCAAAGCATGCCCAATGCGACAAATTAAGAATGCCAAAAGAGAAATAATGAAAGCAGACAGCAAATTATGGAAACATGGAGAAAGTATTTTCATCAATTACATAATCCCTCCAGAACGTATGAAACAAGGAGTAAAGATCAATTAGTAAGAGTAACAAGTAATCTAGAGGAGACAGCTGAAGATGTAGACATATCAATGGAAGAAATCCAAACAGCAATAAGAAAAGTCAAATTAGGAAAAGCCCCAGGAGCAGATCAAGTTTATTCAAAAATGATTAAAAACCAAGGGAGAGGCAGACAAACTACTACATGCATTATGTCAACAAGCATGGAAGTCCAAACAGGTGCCAAACGACTGGAAAAAGGGAACTAGTACCAATACGTAAGAAAAGATCAACTATGGAATGCTCAAACTATAGAGGGATATCACTACTTAGCGTTTCAGGAAAAGTATATGCCAGGACACTGGAAATGAGAGTAGAGGATCAGATTGAAGAGCATCAGATTGGATTTAGACCAGGAAGAAGTGTACAAGACCACATATTTACATTTAGACAAATAATAGAAAAATTCCTTGAGAAAAACACTGACCCGCACCTGTGTTTTACTGACTTATAAAAGGCATTTGACACTGTGAGGAGGGATGAACCATAGCATTCCTTAAAAGAACACAATGTAGAGCAAAATTTAATAGAAGCCATTACAAGTTTTTTACAATAAACCAACATGTGCAGTGAGAGTAGCTGGAAACATATCTGCAGAATTTGATGTAGATATAGGAGTAAGACAGGGTTGTATCTAAGTCTTCATTTTTGTTTATTACATTTATGGATTCAGTCGCAAAGGCATCCTCAAAAAATGAAGAACATGAATGTAGGTATGTGGAAGCTCAAACCAGTAAATGTATCAATGCTTTCATTTGTCGATGATTTAGTTCTGTTTGGAAAATCACAAAGTGACCTTCAGTCGAATATCAACATTATAAACAATGAACTAAATAAAAGATGAATGAGAATAAATGCAAAGAAAACCAAAATAGTGCTAGTAACTAGGGAAGCTAAAACACAAAATCTTCAATTGGGCAGGGAGAATTTAGAATAAATTCAAAGCTACAATTACCTAGCAGTAATGATTAACTCAGAGGGAAAAACTAAGCAAAGAAATCAGCCAGAGAATGAAAAAGGCAAGTACAATATATAACCATCTAGGAAAGGCATTTGTAGGTAAGCAAGAATTGTCAACAAAAACCAAAATGGCAGTATACAACACAGTTTATTGTCCTACTCTCCTCTATGGCAGCAAAACCTGGACTTAAGACAGTAGAGAATACAGTAGAGTACAGGCAGCTGAAATGAAATATCTAAGAAGAGTAGTAGGGAAAACTAAAAGAGACAAAATCAGAAACACAACAATAAGAGACCAAACCAAAGCAGATGGCATATAAACTAAGATAGAAACAAATTAATTGAGATGGTTTGGGCATGTAAACAGAATGAATGACAATAGAATAGCTAAATCAGTATATAGTGCTAAAGCCCAAGGTAAAAGACCAAAAGGCAGACCTCGGAGAAAGTGGGAAGAAGATATAAAAGAGGCATTAAAGCATAGAAATTTATTTTTTTTGGAAGGAAAAAGAAAATTAATGCCAGGACAGGGCATCCTGGAAAAGATCATTTCGGGCATCTGAACCCAAAACACCGAAAGGTAGCATGGGAGCTAATAGAGAAAGAAAGAAAAAGAAAGGTTAGTAAGCCTGCAACACATAAAGGGACAAAAGACACAACAAGTCCGCTATCTGTGGAATAGTGATTGACGACTTTTATCATTCATAACCATGCAATAAATAATAGAAAGCGCAGGGATTATATGCCAGGCTGATACAAGAGGAAGCTTCCTGCATGACTAACTGTTGGTGTCTAATGAGCACAAATACTACAACACCCTAAAAGCTGTGACACATTTCTTATAACACCCTAAAAACTGTGACACATTTCTTATAACACACAAAACTGTGACACATTTCTTATAACACCCTAAAAACTGTGACACATTTCTTATAACACACTAAAACTGTGACACATTTCTTATAACACCCTAAAACTGTGACATATTTCTTATAACACCCTTGACAATAACACCCTAAAACTGTGACATATTTCATAACACCCTAAAACTGTTCTCACCCTTAAAATCAGGATTTCTCCTTGTTAATTAGCAGCCACATGAAAAGTTCAGAAAGTTATGAATACATAAAGTTTGAGACAAACTTGTCATGTTTGAGGCTTTTTTTCCACTGTTGTTAAGGTGTTTTTTTGTTTTTTATTTGTCTGTTTCTTTGACTTATGTTTTGGTTCTGGTTTTTGTTTAGTTTTGTTTTGTGTTTTTGGTTAGTTTGATGTTTCCATATTTCGTGGGTTGTATTTTTTTTTTGGGAGGGTGGGTGGGGGAGGGGGTGAGTGCAGAGATCATTTACCGTTTGTATGGATGTTGGGGTTTTTTTTCTTCATTTTTATGGGGGGGGGGGGAGGCGCTAGGTGAGAATGTGGGGAAGGGGAAGGGAAAGGGGAGGGGGGGTATTTTACAACATAAAAAGGAAAAACTGAGCAAACAAATTCCATTACAAGGGGGAAATCATCATTTGCTGACATGTGGTTATGGAAGCGTCGACAAAGATGTCGTCTTTCTACAGAATAGCTTGCAGCGATTTGATATGCAACAAGGCAAAGTCTGATGCTAATAGAGCTTGCTTTGGTTTATGTATTGTGAAAGTAAAGTAAGTTTAGAACATGCAATCAATGTTATAAATCTTATGGGGTGTGATGGTTATATCAGGCGTGCTTAGGTTCATGCTTTGGATTTTAACTGCTTGTCTCACCCTTCTTTCTAACTCAGAATGTTTTAGCTTTTTAACAGGTTCATTTATTCCTTTCATCTGAAATAGCAATGAAAATACATGTAGCATGAAATAGAAATAACAAAGAATAGTTTATGAAAGGACTAGACCCTGTGGGTGGACTCAAGATCTAAGTAAAGCTCAAGATCTAAGTAAATCTCAAGATCTAAGTAAATCTCAAGATCTAAGTAAATCTCAAGAATGATTAAATAAATCTCAAGATCTAAATAAAGCTCAAGATCTAAAGTAAATCTCAAAATCTAAGTAAATCTCAAGATCTAAGTAAATCTCAAGAATTCTAAATAAATCTCAAGATCTAAATAAAGTTCAAGATCTAAGTAAATCTCCAAGATCTAAAAGCTAAATCTCAAGATCTAAGTAAAGCTCAAGATCTAAAATCTCAAGTAAAAATCTCAAGATCTCAAGATCTAAGTAAATCTCAAGATCTAAGTAAAGCTCAAGATCTAAGTAAATCTCAAGATCTAAGTAAATCTCAAGATCTAAGTAAATCTCAAGATCTAAGTAAAGCTCAAGATCTAAGTAAATCTCAAGATCTAAGTAAAGCTCAAGATCTAAGTAAATCTCAAGATCTAAGTAAAGCTCCAAGATCTAAGTAAAGCTCAAGATCTAAGTAAATCTCAAGATCTAAGTAAAGCTCAAGATCTAAGTAAAAGCTCAAGATCTAAGTAAATCTCAAGATCTAAGTAAAGCTCAAGATCTAAGTAAATCTCAAGATCTAAGTAAATCTCAAGATCTAAGTAAATCTCAAATCTAAGTAAAGCTCAAGATCTAAGTAAATCTCAAGATCTAAGTAAAAGCTCAATCTAAGTAAATCTCAAGATCTAAAAATCTCTCAAGATCTAAGTAAATCTCAAGATCTAAGTAAATCTCAAGATCTAAGTAAATCTCAAGATCTAAGTAAATCTCAAGATCTAAGTAAATCTCAAGATCTAAGTAAATCTCAAGATCTAAGTAAATCTCAAGATCTAAGTAAAATCTCAAGATCTAAGTAAATCTCAAGATCTAAATCTCAAGATCTAAGTAAATCTCAAGATCTAAGTAAAGCTCCTTTAAGTAATCTCAAGATTTAAGTAAAGCTCAAGATTTAAGTAAAGCTCAAGATTTAAGTAAAGCTCAAGATTTAAGTAAATTTAAGTAAAGCTCAAGATCTAAGTAAATCTCAAGTAAATCTCAAGATCTAAGTAAAGCTCAAGATTTAAGTAAATCTCAAAATTTAAGTAAAGCTCAAGATTTAAGTAAAGCTCAAGATTTAAGTAAATCTCAGGAAAAAGAAGGTAAATCTCAAGATCTAAGTAAATCTTAAGATTTATCACTCAATTAAGTAAATCTCTTATGGTTTAACTCAAGATCTAAGTAAATCTATATGACATGACAAATTTTAAAGTTTAAAAGTGTATGAAGACAATTTTTTTAAAAAGCAGAATTTTATGAACCTGTATTTTCACAAAGTCTGTTTTTAAGTGAAACTAAGTTTGTCGTTACCTGCACACGACGAAAACATGACAGAAAAAAACAACTCACTAAGACGACCTTTACATGAAACTTATTTGATGATAGTGTCTGTGTCACCTAACATGAAAACAACACCATGAAGTTACACATTTCTACACAGCTCAATCTAAGAAATCCAATGGAGCTCTTTTAATAATGAAGCTGTTTCATCCAATATTCTCTTTTCTTAAGGTTAAAAATGAAAGCTTGGTTTCAACTTCCTGAAGAAGATGTGATTACAATAATTTCTCAAAACTTTTAAAAGATGAAATAAGTTTTCTGCAAGTGTCAGTTGTGATAACGGGGTGGATGGACCTAATCTTTTTAACTCAAAGTTATCGGATCAACCTGACTCACTTAAATTCTAAAATACCTTACCTCACTGACTAAGTTCATGTTACCAATTCAAAGTTTACAGTTTTGTTTTAAATCTTCATAACATATTTTTTTGGATCCGACAAATAAGATTTCTTTTTCTATAAAGTGAAAATTTTGAGTTTATATGTATGCATCCATCCCTTCCCTTCACCTGTCTGGTACAAGAGATTCCGTTTGCTTTGTAAAGTCTTCAAATTCTTTTACAGTAAAAAAAAAATACAACTGGGTCTCATGGACATAGACATGATATGACAGATCGTTGAGCTTAATGACATTTACGGAGATGCTATTTAAACAACAAATATTACAGGTGTTGAGATTGGACCTTTATGGCAAGTCACATAACATAAAATGTTCCTTTGAACAAACATCTTCAACAATAACTTTTCTGTTTTTTTATATGAATAAAAAAAAGTTATGGATCAGAAAAAGGGCTAAGGATAAAGATTTCGATTTAAAAACATGTCCACTGACAATGGTTATTTGAGAATCGCATGCACAAGAGTTTTGTTTATTATTTGTCTAATTGCAATTTACTCCATCCCAATATGCGATAATCTCAGGGCAAATTAAGAGCAATTGACAAGATGAAAGACATTTGACAGAGCAATATGACATGACAGAGTAATTAACAAGATGAAAGACGTGTGACAGAGCAATTGACAAGATAAAAGATGTATGACAGAGTAATTAACAAGATGAAGAGACAAGTGTGATAGAGCAATTGACAAGATAAAAGACGTGTGACAGAGGAAAGGAAACAAATAGGACGCACCAGCAGCATATGCAAAATGCCAACGCATTAGTTATGAAAGAAGTGTAAACATTTCACGCATTAGTTATGAAAGAAGTGTAAACATTTCTCATGGGTACAACAGCGTTATAGTTAAAGTTTCAAAGCGAAATCAATGTTCATAGTGTACAGGCTATGACTAAACTTTGAATCCGATGACATTGCGTAACATAGTCGTCTTGACAATTTTCATCATCTCTCTACAGTCTTCGACTTAATGAAAAAGATTTTTGTGTGCTTATTTTAAAGGCAAACACTCAATCTCAAATCAAAAAAAAAATTTTAAACCGATCTCAATTGTGTCCGAAGGAATTGACAGTAGCTAAGATAATGAAAGACAAAAAAACCAAGAAAACAAAAAGAAAAAGGACTTGTGATGTGAGGTCCTGGGTTTAAATTCTGGCAATCTTTAATTATGATAATATATATTGAGGATAAAATCAGCTTAAAAAACTGCTTGAAATTTTTTTTCATTCATTATCAACGCAAAACGACAAACCTCAATTGTTTTCTTCATCTCCCTCGTTTTATCCTCCTCCATCACCCATGATGGCAGAGGCTGAGTTTTAACTCCCTGAAAATAATACGAATTTGAAGATGAAAACACATTAACCCAATTTATTTATTTTTAAATTCAATAGACAATTTCTGAATATAACAATAACAAATGATCAAATTATTGGTGTTGACAAAAGTATTGAATAGCTTTGAAGACATTTTTTTTTTTAAACTGTTCATTGTTATGCATTTTGATAATATAAGTTTAAGAAACTCTCCTGTAAAACGTTGTCTATAGCACTTATATACCTGTTTAAGTCTTTTCATCAAAAGGGTACTACAGTGACATTTACAGATCCTTAGTTCCATAAGGGATTCCTCACTTTCCCCTCTAGGATGGACAAAAAATTGAGTTTGGGACCCGTCCCTACTGTCAGTCCGTTCTGATTGACCCAATAACACTGGCTTGTCATATTACAGTCACCTGACTATATTTTCCATCAGAATTTGCTAAACGATAGTAAAGATAGTGTCAGTTGTGATATTTTAACATTATTTTGGAAATCAGAATGATAATTATCGTGTGACGCTCAAGGAGTCTGATGAATAAAGTAAAGAAAATGAAACAGTAAGTCCAGTTTTTTACCGTCACTGTTAAATACAGTTTGAGTTCATCTAGTTTGAACTCTTTCCACAATGGTGAAGGCTGTTGGAGAATAAGTCTCAGAGACAACAGATTTGTCAATTCACAACGGAACTGAAACAAACAAAAACATGGAGGTACACATGAATTCAAATGAAACTCAATAACAAACGCACCTTTTAAAAATGTGTAAATACAGTCTGATAGTGCACAAGCAACAAGTGGCTCTAGAATTTGACTTGCATGTGAAAGATGTGAGCGCTCTTACAGTACATAGTCACAGCAAATCAAACTTGATTGCAAAGTGTATTTAAAAATTATATTTTTTAAATGACATATCAAGTCTATATCTAATTCAAAATTTGTTCTATGAATTCATTCTTTTCCCCGATCTTTTCCTTGAACATCTTTTCCATGATGAACATCTTTTCCGTACCATGATGCTGGGTGTGATTTTATTGATATTGGTGAGCTATTTAGAATAAGTTTCAAAATGTGGGTGAAGTTTACCTCTCGCATCACAAAAAACTTGTCATTTCAAAGTGTAAACATCTTTTAATATTATAAAGATAATAATAATAATAATAATAATAATAATAATAATAATAATAATAATAATAATAATAATAATAATAATAATAATAATAATAATAATAATAATAATAATAATACAGTAGTCACCATCTAAATGCCCGCCGCCATAATGCGTGTTTCGCCTAAATGCCCACAAAATCAGTGAAACCTGTTTTTGTCTATATAAATTGCCCCTTTAAATGCCCATACAAACCAAAAATTTTCGCCTAAATGCCCCTTCTCAATGGCAACTGCAGGTACCATTTTCTCCAAGTTATCATAAAATACATCTATAATTGATTACAAATTATTTCTTTTTTATCATACATGTAATCCCATTGCCCGGGCAGTGGACAGGTAAGCACCTGTACGGAGAAGATGATCCGCCCTCCACGAGTCACCTGCTGCCTTGCAGATGGGTCTTGGCTGACCAAAGGCTAAGGGAGTTAACCCTGACAGAAAACAAACTGCTGCCTTGCAGGTAGGTCCTGACTGACCAAAGGCTAAGGGAGTTGACATTGACAGAAAATAACAACCTGCTGCCTTGCAGGTTGGTCTTGAATGACCAAAGGCTAAGGGAATTAAACCTGACAGAAAATAACAAGGCCTGGTAGGGGGCCTCAAGGTGGCAGCCCCACCATCTACCTAGAGTACAGTGGGCTAATCCCTGCTTATCAAAACCTAACTGATGAAGAGAAATAAATACAATATACCCGGCTTGACCTTTCAACGACAAAAATGGAAACGAACACGGACTGTTATTTTTGGACATGGAATGTTAGGGCAAGAAATAGAAAAGAGTTAGAATTAGTTGAAGAAATGGAACAATTCAAAATAGACATTTTGGCTATTACAGAAACAAAGAAAAAGGGTCAAGGAATAAAAAATGTAGGACCAATTAATATTTTAATCTTCTCAGGAGTAGATGTCAAAGATAGAGCTAGAGCAGGAGTAGGCCTCCTTGTGCATAAAAGGCATGAAAAGCCACTAAAAAGTTGGAGATTTATAAGCCAACGGCTATTAGAGGTAAATATTAAACCAAAAGGAAGAGAAATTAAATTATTAATAGCTTATGGACCAAACGAAGACCCAAATAAAGAAGAACAAGATGCCTTCGAAAATGATTTACAAATAGCCGCAGAGAATCTTAAACACAAACAGGAATTCATGGTTTTAGGAGATTTAAACACAAGAGTAGGCAACAATATAGAAACCTCAGGAGGAGTAAAAGGTAAAGAAGGAGAGACAACAACCTCTCCAAATGGAGAGAGACTAATAAATTTTTGCCTAAAGAATAACATGAAAATAGCCAACACCTTTTTTTACTCATAAAGATATCCACAAATATACAAGAGTAAATGAAGACATGTGTGAAAAGTCAATGATGGACTACACAATAGTTAGCAGCTCCTTTTTTTACAGTACATTGGATGCAAGAGTAAACAGAGGAGCAGAAATATTCAGTGATCATCACCTAGTGATTGCCAAAATGAAATTACTGACTGAAGAAAACAAACAGAAAAGGAAAGAAAGAAAGCTACTAAACTCAAAATAGAGGAACTAAATAAACCAGTAGTAAAACAGGTATACCAATCTAGGATAAAAAGATTTATCAGTGAAAGGCAGATGGATCTGAATGATAGCACAATAGAAGAAAAGTGGCAAATGTATAAAGAAACACTCCTCAGTTGTACTGAAGAGGTCTGGGGTAGGAAATAAATTAAAGGAGATGGGAAAAGAACAGCATGGTGGGATGAGAATGTCAAGACTAAGATCAAAGAAAAGAACGATGTCTGGAGGAAATACTTGCAAACAAAAAGACAAGAGGATAGGATAGATTACGTGAATAAAAGAACTATCGCCAAAGAGGAAGTGAGGAAAACAAAACAGGAACAATGGGAAGTGTTTGGACAAAGACTTCAAGAAAGCTATCAAGGAAATCAAAAGCTGTTCTGGGGGGGGGGGGAAATGAAGAGCATGATAAAGACCAAAGCATGCCTAATGCAACAAATTAACAATGCCAAAGGAGAAATAATGAAAGAAGACGACAAAATCATGGAAGTGTGGAGAAATTATTTTCAAAATTACATAATCCCTCCAGAAAATATGAAACAAGGAGTAAAGATCAATTAGTAAGAGTACCAAGTAATTGAGATGAGACAGCTGAAAATGTAGATATATCAATGGAGGAAATCAAACTATAAAAAAAAAGTTAAATAAGGAAATGCCCCAGGAGCAGATCAAATTTATCCAGAAATGATTAAAATCAAGGGAGAGAGGCAGACAAACTACTACATGCAATATGCCAACAAGCATAGAAGTCCAAATAGATGCCAGACGATTGGAAAAAGAGAATGGTAGTACCAATACATAATAAAGGATCAATTATGGAATGCTCAAACTATAGAGGATATCACTACTTAGTGTACCAGGAAAAGTGTATGCCAGGATACTGGAAATGAGACTAAGGAAAAAGTAGAGGATCAGATTGAAGAACATCAGAGTGGATTTAGACCAGGAAGAAGTGTACAAGACCACATGTTTACAATAAGACAAATAATAGAAAAATTCCTTGAGATGAGATATTGACTTACACCTGTTTTTATAGATCTAGAAAAGGCATTTGACACTGTGAGGAGGGACGAACTATGGCATTCCTTAAAAGAACACAATGTAGAGCAAAATCTGATAGAAGCTATTTAAAACTTTTACAATAAACCAACATGTGCAGTGAAGAGTAGCTGGAAACATATCGGCAGAATTTGATGTAGATATAGGCGTAAGACAGGGTTGTAGCCTAAGTCCTCTTTTGTTTATCAAAAATGAAGAAAATGAATGTAGGTATGTGGAAGCTCAAACCAGTAAATGTATCAATGCTTTCATTTGCCGATGATTTAGTTCTGTTTGGAAAATCACAAAGTGACCTTCAGTCGAATATCAACATTATGAACAATGAACTAAATAAAAGAGGAATGAGAGTAAATGCAAAGAAAACTAAAACAATGCTAGTAACTAGGGAAGCTAAAACACAAAATCTTCAATTGGGCAGGAGAATTTAGAACAAGTTGACAGCTACAATTACCTAGGAGTAATGATTAACTCAGAGTGAAAACTAAGAGAAGAAATCAGTCAGAGAATCATAAAGGCAAGTGCAATATATAACCATCTAGGAAAGGTATTTGTAGGTAAGCAAGAATTGTCAACAAAAACTAAAATGGCAGTATTCAACACAGTTTATTGTCCTACTCTCCTTTATGGTAGTGAAACATGGACCTTAGACAGTAGAGAATACAGTAGAGTACAGGCAGCTGAAATGAAATATCTAAGAAGAGTAGTAGGGAAAACTAAAAGAGACAAAATCAGAAACACACAAATAAGAGATCAAACTAAAGCAGATGGCATAAAAACTAAGATAGAAGTAAATCAATTGAGATGGTTTAGGCATGTAAACAGAATGAATGACACTAGAATAGCTAAATCAGTATACAGTGCTAAAGCCCAAGATAAAAGACCAAAAGGCAGACCTCGGAGAAAGTGGGAAGAAGATATAAAAAAGCATTGAAAAATAGAAATTTACATTTTTGGAAGGAAACAGAAAATGCCAGGATATGGCATCCTGGAGAAAAATCATCTCGGGCATCTGAACCCATACACCGAAAGGTAGAATAGGAACTGATAAAGAAAGAAAGGAATAAAGTAATTCCATCGCTAATGTGGCTTATGTCCTTCAAATGTGTTATGCGCTGTAACCACCCTTCATTACCTACCCATTGTAATGTAATAAAAGATGACAAGTCTTCTCTTCTTAACTCCACCCACTGTACAGCACAGTTTTCCTCCATTGGATAACTGGTTTGTTACTGTGCAATGAGAATAACAGTTTTTCAAACTCCGCCCACGGCTCTTCCTTGATGTCGTAAGTTGCATGCAATCACCCGGTGTTTTTAATAGACCGGGCACGCATCGCGATCGAGGGACAAGGTGTGACCAGTTTTATTGCTGCCCTGTCTAGCATTGCCTGTATCCACTGTGCCTTCGGGTCTTCGTGGTGAGTGATGGTCAACCAACCACCTCAGTGCTAAATAGTTAAATGGTTTCCAGGTGTCCCTATTTCTCGCATTAAATATTTCGTAAATGTTGAATTTCTGCAGCATACTGGATGAACTCCCTTGGCGATCATCCCCTCCCTCCCCTCCCACCCAAATTGTTGCCCTGACCTACTTTCGCCTAAATGCCTGTTTCGCATAAATGCCTGTTTCGCCTAAATACGTTTTCTCTGCTTCACAAGCACCGGGCATGTAGGCGGTCACTACTGTAATAATAATATAATAATAATAAATCATATCTAAAAGCACATCTAGTTAAGACTCACGTGCTTTGAGGTCAAAGAGAACGTATCTTGTGCTCCCGTCTCTGTGTGTGGGTGGGCCATGAGGGAAAACGTCGGAGGACAATGCGCCATCCGTGGTCAGGGGTTTGTGTCTGTGTCGGTTCTAAAGTGAAACAGAAAGGACATATTTACAGTAGAAAAGACATTTTTACAATAGAAAAGACATATTTATATTTACAGTAGAAAAGACATATTTACAATAGAAAAGACATATTTAAAACAGAAAAGACATATTTACAACAGGAAGGACATATTTACAACAGAAAAGACATTTTTACAGTAAAAAGACATATTTACAACAGAAAGGAAAAGACATATTTACAACAGAAAAGACATATTTACAACAGAAAGGATATATTTACACCCGAAAGGACATATTTACAACAGAAAAGACATATTTACAACAGAAAACATATTTACAAGAAACTAGTGGAAAATTGAAAAATCAGCAAAAGTAATGAGGAGACTCCATTTCTTGAATTGTGGTTGCTTTTTTGGGTTGTTGGGGTTTTTTGTAGCTAAGTCAAACAATCCAAACTCATGAGATAAATCTACATGTCACTTGAGTCCAAAAACGTTAGTAAATAACGTTAAACCACCACGGCAAATCAATTCAAATGATAAAATAAATAATTATCGATGCTAACAGCAATAAGAACTACAACAAAAACAAAAGATTCAAGATGAAATGACCCAAATGAACGTATATGTGATTCCACATGTTTATGTCAATGTAACTGTAACGTTTTATGCACATAACAACACTAAAGATGCCTTCCTTCCTTTGATCAGTACAGATTTCTTTTGTATTTATCCACGCCAGGCTTTGGTTTGATAATGGCTTCGGTAGCCGAATGCTAAGGCTGCAGGGCTGAAGATCATGAGGTCTTGAGTTCAAACTGTGATAGAGCCAGCTCAAACATGTGTTCCGTGTAACAAACATTTAATATGCATTTCCTCATTTGACTCAGATGTAAATTGGTACTGCATAAGCTGGAGAATAATACCTACCATACACTAGTATCCTGTCCAAGAGGAAATGTATTGATCATCTGTGATGCTTAACCTTATAGAAACTGAGATAAAATCCAGCTCTTTGTTGTACTTTGTATGAACTTTACTTTCAATCTGATAATACATGTAACAAAATGGACATTTCAGTCTTTGGAGAAACACAGGAACAACCCAATGACCTGAATACTCTCTGGATGTTAATGTACTCGACTCCCAGTTGCTTGACACAACTAGAATGTACTGTCCAGTTGCTTGACACCAGTTGTACTTCCAGTTGCTTGACACAACTAGAATGTACTCGACTCCAGTTGCTTGACACAACTAGAATGTACTCGACTCCAGTTGCTTGACACAACTAGAATGTACTCGACTCAGTTGTTTGACACAACTAGAATGTACTCGACTCCAGTTGCTTGACACAACTAGAATGTACTCGACTCCAGTTGCTTGATACAGAACTAGCTCGACTCCAGTTGCTTGACACAACTAGCATGTACTCGAATCCAGTTGCTTGATACAACTAGAATATACTCGACTCCAGTTGCTTGATACAACTAGAATGTACTCGAATCCGGTTGTTTGATACAACTAGAATATACTCGACTCCAGTTGCTTGTCACAACTAGAATGTACTCGACTCCAGTTGCTTAACACAACTAGAATGTACTCGACTCCAGTTGCTTGATACAACTAGAATGTACTCGACTCCAGTTGCTTGACACAACTAGAATGTACTCGACTCCAGTTGCTTGACACAACTAGAATATACTCGACTCCAGTTGCTTGACACAACTAGAATGTACTCGACTCCAGTTGCTTGACACAACTAGAATGTACTCGACTCCAGTTGCTTGACACAACTAGAATGTACTCGACTCCAGTTGTTTGACACAACTAGAATGTACTCGACTCCAGTTGCTTGACACAAATAGAATGTACTCGACTCCAGTTGCTTGACACAACTAGAATGTACTCGATCCCAGTTGCTTGACGCAACCACAATACCAGCTTAGACGTGGCTGAAATCTTTGCATGAGGCACTGAAGCAAAACTGCAGTGACGTGAGTTTGAACACGGGTTCAAAACCCACAACAGAGTCAAGTGCTTTTTTCACAACGTTGTACTCTTAGGAAAGGTACTTCACTCTGCTTTCTCGCTTGACTCAGCTGTGAATGAGTGTCCAGCTGTACATAAAGAAAGATCTTGTCAGAGTATTAGTATGAAGACCCTAGTACGCGGTTGTATTGTGTACTCCCCAGGGAGTTGAGAAGGACTTTTGATGGAATGGCCTGCTAGGGGATAAATGATGTATAGTCAGTGAGCCTGCACTCGTGCAAAAAGTGTTGCTATGAATGAGCAGACGCAGCTGGGAGACTGGTACAGAAAAATCTTGAATATTTTCTTTCTAAAACGTTAATTTCAGAAATAAACGTGCCATTGATACCTTTTGTACTTGAAAACAGATAAATATAATAACAGAATATATTTGTTTATGAAATGCGCAAAAGTGATTTCAAAGACAAATAGAAATACATTTTTTAAAGATGAAATAAACTTCCCATTGCGGTCAAAAGACCCGATAAGAAAAAATACTATTTGTAAAAACACGATCTCACTTTCTTCTCGCGGAGTCTGAGACGGGATTTTGACTTTCACCTTCACAGTCAGGAATGCGGCGTAATAGTTTTGGAATCGTAGCTCCCCAACCTGAGGACAGGAAGAGTAAACACATATATCACGTGACAATTATTCAAGGGGGTCAAAGAGGTCAACAAATTGATATACACATCCTCTTAGTATCATTAATGGTTTCATCAATCACAAACTTTCACAGTGGGTCAATAATACACTTAGTTCAAGACTATTCATCCATACTTCATGGTTCTAAATCTCATGCTGTTATTTACATACTGCAAGAATACAGCTTCCATTCTTCTTAAACCATGCATAAAATGTATCTGTAACGTGCATAAACGTGTATCTGTAATGTGCAAAAAATGTATCTGTAATGTGCATAAACGTGTATCTGTAATGTGCAAAAAATGTATCTGTAATGTGCATAAACGTGTATTTGTAATGTGCATAAACGTGTATCTGTAATGTGCAAAAAATGTATCTGTAATGTGCATAAACGTGTATCTGTAATGTGCAAAAAATGTATCTGAAATGTGCATAAACGTATATTTGTAACGTGCATAAACGTGTATCTGTAATGTACATAAACCTGTATCTGTAATGTGCATAAACGTGTATCTGTAATGTGCATAAACGTGTATCTGTAATGTGCATAAACGTGTATCTGTAACGTGCATAAACGTGTATCTGTAATGTGCAAAAATGTATCTGTAATGTGCATAAACATGTATCTGTAATGTGCATGAACGTATATCTGTAACGTGCAAAAAATGTATCTGTAATGTACATAAACGTGTATCTGTAATGTGTATAAACGTTTATCTGTAATATCCTCAACGTGTATCTGTAATGTCGATAAAATGTATCCATAACGTGCGTAAACTGTATCTGTAACGTGCATAAACATATATCTGTAATGTGCATAAACGTGTATCTGTAATGTGCATAAACATGTATCTGTAATGTGTATAAACGTGTATCTGTAATGTGCATAAACGTGTATTTGTAATGTGCATAAACCTATATCTATAATATGCATAAACGTGTATCTGTAATGTGCATAAACGTGTATCTGTAATGTGCATCAACATGTATCTGTAACGTGTATAAAATGTATCTGTAATATGCATAAACGTGTATTTGTAAAGTGCTTAAACGTGTATATGTACTGTGCATGAACGTGTATCTGTAATGTGAATAGACATGTATCTGTAATTTCCATAAACTTTATCTGTAATGTGCACAAACGTGTATCTGTAATGTGCATAAACGTATATCTGTAATGTGCATAAAAGTGTATCTGTAATGTGCATTAACGTGTATCTGTAATGTGCATAAAAATGTATATGTAATGTGCATGAACATGTATTTGTAATGTGCATCAACGTGTATCTGTAATTTGCATCAGCATGTATCTGTGATGTGCATAAACGTGTATCTGTAATGTGCATAAACGTGTATCTGTAATTTGCATAAAAGTGTATCTGTAATGTGCATTAAACGTGTATCTGTAATGTGCATAAACGTGTATCTGTATCATAAAAGTGTATCTGTATTTGCATAAAAATTATATGTAATGTTCATAAACGTGTATCTGTAATGTGCATTAAAATGTATCTGTAATGTGCATAAAATGTATCTGTAATGTGCATACAATGTATCTGTAATGTACATTAACGTGTATCTGTAATGTGCATAAAATGTATCTGTAATGTGCATAAAATGTATATGTAATGTGCATAAAATGTATCTGTAATGTGCATAAACGTGTATCTGTAATGTGCATAAAATGTATATGTAATGTGCATGAGCATGTATCTGTAATGTGCATCAACGTGTATCTGTAATTTGCATGAACATGTATCTGTAATTGCCATGAAATGTATCTGTAACGTGCATAAAATATATCTGTAATGTCAATAAACGTGTATCTGTAATGTGCATCAACGTGCATCTGTAATGTACATAAACGTGCATCTGTAATGTGCATAAACGTGTATCTGTAATGTGCTTGAACGTGTATCTATAATGTGCATTAACGTGTATCTGTAATGTGCATAAACATATATCTGTAATGTGCATGAACGTGTATCTGTAATGTGCATAAACATATATTTGTGTGCATAAACGTGTGATGTGCATAAACGTATATCTGTAATGTGCATAAACGTGTATCAGTAATGTGCATAAACGTGTATCTGTAATGTGCATAAACGTGTATCTGTAATGTGCATAAACGTATATCTATAATTTGCATAAACGTGTATCTGTAATGTGCATAAACGTGTATCTGTAATGTGCATAAACGTGTATCTGTAATGTGCATTAACGTGTATCTATAATATGCATAAATGTGTATCTGTAATGTGCATAAACGTGTATCTGTAATGTGCTTAAACGTATATCTGTAATGTGCATAAACGTGTATCTGTAATGTGCATAAACATGTATCTGTATTGTGTATAAACGTATATCTGTAATGTGCATAAACGTATGTCTGTAATGTGCCTAAACATGTATCTGTGATGTGCATAAACATGTATCTGTAATGTGCATAAAAGTGTATCTGTAATATGTATAAATTGAAAACAACCCCAATTCAATGTCATTTGAAAACAACCCCCATCCAAATGTCATTTGAAAACAACCCCCCATCCAATGTCATTTGAAAACAACCCCATCAATGTCATTTGAAAACAACCCCCCATCCAATGTCATTTGAAAACAACCCCCATCAATGTCATTTGAAAACAACCCCCATCAATGTCATTTGAAAACAAACCCCCATCCAATGTCATTTGAACACAACCCCCATCCAATGTCATTTGAAAACAACCCCCATCCAATGTCATTTGAACACAACCCCCATCATCCAATGTCATTTGAAAACAACCCCCCAATGTCATTCAATCAAATGTCATTTGAAAACAACCTCCCATTCAATGTCATTTGAAAACAACCCCCATTCAATGTCATTTGAAAACAACCCCCATCAATGTCATTTGAAAACAACCTCATCCAATGTCATTTGAAAACAACCCCATCAACCCCGCATCCAAATGTCATTTGAAACCACAAATGTCATTTAGAAAACCCCCATTCAATGTCATTTGAAAACAAACCCCATTCAATGTCATTTGAACACAACCCCCATTCAATGTCATTTGAACACAACCCCCATCCAATGTCATTTGAAAACAACCCCCATTCAATGTCATGTGAACACAACCCCCAATTCAAAGTCATTTGAAAACAACCCCCCCCCATCCAAAGCCATTTGGAAAAAAATGATAATTTAAAACAACAGTTTTTGACTCATTTTCCTGTGAAGAAAAGAAGAAAAAATTGTTTTAGACAAGAAATTGACATTTTATTTATATTTGAGAAAAGTCTTCTAGTGTTTAAAGATTTTCAGGGACAAAAGTTGACAAAAAAATCAAGGAAGACAATGTACACTTGACAAAAGAAAATATGAAATGTCTCTCTTGATTATTTTCACTGTTTTAGACTCAAAAGGAACCAAAAAACTAACAACGTAGTGTGCAACCTAAAACAGGATTTCAAGCATAGGGTTGACAAAGCCACAGCACTTTCACCATTTGCAAAACTAGTGAGGGCAAAACACAATGCGTGTCTTTACATTTTACATAGCTTGGCGCTACTTTAGTTGACAGTCTAACGTGAAATTGGAATCTACCAAAGCTGCCACCTGATTGGCTATGGTCTATTTGCGCTATTGTTTGATGAATGGGTATGTGGCTCAGTGAGACAATATGATCAGACTGACAATATTATTGGCGAGTCCATGATTTGCTAGTCAAGCAAGTCGTTGGATATGTCAGTGTGATGACGGGATGTCTCCGTGTGTGATGATGGGCTATCTCCGTGTGTGATGATGGGCTATCTCCGTGTGTGATGATGGGATGTCTCCGTGTGTGATGATCGGCTGTTTCCGTGTGTGATGATGGGATATTTCCATGTGTGATGATGGGCTATCTCCGTGTGTGATGATCGGCTGTTTCCGTGTGTGATGATGGGCTATCTTCGTGTGTGATGATGGGCTATCTCCGTGTGTGATAAAGGTATTTCCGTGTGTGATGATGGGCTATCTCCGTGTGTGATGATGGGCTATCTCCGTGTGTGATGATGGGCTATCTCCGTGTGTGATGATGTGCTATCTCCGTGTGTGATGATGGGCTGTCTCCGTGTGTGATGATGGGCTGTCTCCGTGTGTGATGATCGGCTGTTTCCGTGTGTGATGATGGGCTGTCTCCGTGTGTGATGATCGGCTGTTTCCGTGTGTGATGATGGGCTGTCTTCGTGTGTGATGATGGGCTATCTCCGTGTGTGATGATGGGCTGTCTCCGTGTGTGATGATCGGCTGTTTCCGTGTGTGATGATGGGCTATTTTCGTGTGATGATGGGCTGTCTCCATGTGTGATGATCGGCTGTTTCCGTGTGTGATGATGGGCTATCTCCGTGTGTGATGATGGGCTGTCTCCGTGACTATAACATTGACGAGTCAGGGATTGTAGGATTTGCAGATTGTCACGACAACGAACGGTATTTGACTGGCGATGACAAACTGTAACTTGAATGGCTCGCTATGATACCTAATTCAACTTTGAAACAGCAAACAAGATAATTTTACATAACGATCATCTCGCAGAAGAAGCTGCAGCCAGTTTCCTGAATTGTCACAGTTTATTGCAAGATCCAGACACCACTGATCCTTGCCATAAATATACAACTGCAATGAAACAAACTTGGAAGAGGAATAAAGCTGGAGATGAATCTAAAGACATGCTGAAAAAGTCTCAAGAACGGTTGCCAGACATGAAGATTACTGCAACAATGTGATCTTTTTTTCCATTTTGTGAACAAGGACAACGGCATTCAATTCCAACTGAACAAGAACAACCGCATTCAATCCTGACTGAACAAGGACAACGCCATTCAATCCTGACTGAACAAGGACAACGCCATTCAATCCTGACTGAACACGGACAACGTCATTCAATCTGACTGAACAAGGAAAACGTCATTCAATCCTGACTGAACAAGGACAACGTCATTCAATCCAGGCTGAACAAGGACAACGCCATTCAATCCCGACTGGACAACGCCATTCAAATTGCATTCTGGAACTTGATTTTCTGTGGCTGCTTGCACTGGAAGAAGTGGTAGTGCCGTGGAGGCCCTGTTCAATACGTGCCAATAAATGTGCTCCATCATCCTTGCAACACGAGGAAGATGGTTGGCACTGAAACAGAGCCGATACAGTTCGACGAGGCGTGATAGGTAGCTTGCAGGAGATCATCCCCAAGTAACGTTGAAGACAATACACCCTTGGAAAGCAACAGAAATCATGGACGGTGCATTCACGGGCCTTGGGTGTCCAGGCTAAAACGAGGGGAACGTAGATCTGGATACTGACGAGAGACAGAGCAACCCTCAACCCAATAATTCAACGTGAGTGTGAAACTGGATCAGTCATACATTCTGACGAATGGCCAGCACATACTAAGGCTAAAGCAGCCTGGGACATCAGCACATCACAGCTAATCACCAGCAATCTACGTCGACCTGTATGATGGAACCAACACCCGATCTATTGAGCCAACTTGATTGGATGCCAAGTACTGGCATGACTTCCTGAAGAAGAAGAAGATAAGTGTCAGCAGTATCCCATCTCGACTTTGAAGAAGAGGATAGGTGTCAACAGTGTCCAATCTCGACTTTGAAGAAGAGGATAAGTGTCAGCAGTGTCCCATCTCGACTTTGAAGAAGAGGATAAGTGTCATGTCCATCTCGACTTTGAAGAAGAGGATAAATTGTGTCAGCAGTGTCCCATCTCGACTTTGAAGAAGAGGATAGGTGTCAGCAGTGTCCCATCTCGACTTTGAAGAAGAAGATAGATGTCAGCAGTGTCCCATCTCGACTTTGAAGAAGAAGATAGATGTCAGCAGTGTCCCATCTCGACTTTGAAGAAGAAGATAGATGTCAGCAGTGTCCCATCTCGACTTTGAAGAAGAAGATAGATGTCAGCAGTGTCCCATCTCGACTTTGAAGAAGAAGATAGATGTCAGCAGCGTGCCATCTCGACTTTGAAGAAGAAGATAGATGTCAGCAGTGTCCCATCTCGACTTTGAAGAAGAAAATAGATGTCCCATCTCGACTTTGAAGAAGATAGGTGTCGTGTCCCATCTCGACTTTGAAGAAGAAGATAGATGTCAGCAGTGTCCCATCTCGACTTTGAAGAAGAAGGTAGGTGTCCAGCAATCTCGACTTTGAAGAAGAAGATAGATGTCAGCAGTGTCCCATCTCGACTTTGAAGAAGAAGATAGATGTCCCATCTCGACTTTGAAGAAGATAGATGATGTCAGCAGCGTGCATCTCGACTTTGAAGAAGAAGATAGATCAGCAGTGTCCCATCTCGACTTTGAAGAAGAAGATAGGTGTCAGCAGTGTGCCATCTCGACTTTGAAGAAGAAGATAGGTGTCAGCAGTGTCCCATCTCGACTTTGAAGAAGAAGATAGGTGTCAGCAGTGTCCAATCTCGACTTTGAAGAAGAAGATAGGTGTCAGCAGCGTGCCATCTCTCGACTTTGAAGAAGAAGATAGGTGTCAGCAGTGTCCCATCTCGACTTTGAAGAAGAAGATAGATGTCAGCAGTGTGCCATCTCGACTTTGAAGAAGCAGATAGATGTCAGCAGTGTCCCATCTCGACTTTGAAGAAGAAGATAGATGTCAGCAGTGTCCCATCTCGACTTTGAAGACGAAGATAGGTGTCAACAGTGTCCCATCTCGACTTTGCTGGAGGATTTGAAGGAAGGCAAGACGAGCCAGATGCTTTCCTCACTTTCTTGAAAGACATGCAATCTGAGTATGGCGACTAATTTCACCCTCGAGATCATCACCAAAATTGTCCTCGGGACAAAAGCTTCATAGACAAACCTAATATTTGTAATGCTGCCATGGCCAGTCCCAAGCTTGTGTAAACACAGAGGAGAAATGTCAAGCTATTACTGTCAATTTAAGAAGTGGTATAGACCCACCATTAATAAAATGATAACATCATCAAACAACTCACATAACAATCCCTAACTGACCAATGTTGCAACAGGTCAATACAAGCTCTAATTTCGTGGCTGACTAAAACAGAAACACGACAGCACACTGTCAACTAAAGTAGAAACACGACAGTCAACCGTCAACTAAAGCAGAAACACGACAGTACACCGTCAACTAAAGTAGAAACACGACAGTACACCGTCAACTAAAGCAGAAACACGACAGTACACTGTCAACTAAAGCAGAAACACGACAGTACACTGTCAACTAAAGCAGAAACACGACTGTACACCGTCAACTAAAGTAGAAACATGACAGTACACCGTCAACTAAAGCAGAAACACGACAGTACACCGTCAACTAAAGCAGAAACACAACAGTACACCGTCAACTAAAGCAGAAACATGACAGTATACCGTCAACTAAAGCAGAAACACGACAGTACACCGTCAACTAAAGCAGAAACACGACAGTACACCGTCAACTAAAGCAGAAACACGACAGTAGACCGTCAACTAAAGTAGAAACACGACAGTACACCGTCAACTAAAGCAGAAACACGACAGTACACCTTCAACTAAAGCAGAAACACGACAGTACACCGTCAACTAAAGCAGAAACACGACAGTACACTGTCAACTAAAGCAGAAACACGACAGTACACCGTCAACTAAAGCAGAAACATGACAGTACACCGTCAACTAAAGCAGAAACACGACAGTACATCGTCAACTAAAGCAGAAACATGACAGTACACCGTCAACTAAAGCAGAAACACGACAGTACACCGTCAACTAAAGTAGCACCAATAGTTTTATCCACAGACCCTATTTTTACACAAATTACACATTTATCAGGATCAGTGAAGCATCGTCACACAAGCCAGATATTGATTGAGTGATCACTACAGGTACATGTAACAAAAGAATGAGATGACAACAGCTTAAATGATGGACTTGGCGATAAACTCAAAGTGCTAGTATGATGTTTGGTGTAGACTTTGGAACCTCAACAAAGGTGTAATCTAAATTCTTTTTTGTTTTGTATGGCAGACTAAAGCAGTGGAAAAAGCCAACGTTTAAGTCATTAACACAGAATCTTTTAATCCCCATGTATTAAAAATGAAAAGCAAGATTTTCATTTCTTTGTAAAATAAAAGCACAATGAGATTGTAAAAAGCAAAATTCTGGAAAAGGGAGAGTCATACTTCATTAATTCCTACAAATAAATCATGTCTGCAAAGAAAGAAAAAAAAACTTGCATGACATCGTGAATATGGGACTTATGAATGGAAGTATCTATGTCATTGAAAAAGAAGATAGGAATGCCTGATATAATCATTAAACCCTTGTGATAGCTGTTGAATGAAAACAAAGTTTTGAACCAACCATACCCGTCACATCAAAGGCCTGCAGGGATTCTATGACACACAGATATAGATACAGAAACACACAATGTGCTTGAATAAGAATAAGGCCCTTGTGCACAAAATAGTCCAGCTCTATAGTCGTTACATCATACTTGTACGTACATTCATGGCAAAGCATTTTCAAAATCATACTTGTACGTACATTCATGGCAAAGCGTTTTCAAAATCATACTCACGTCCTCTGAGGGTTCTTCATCATTCTATACGACAAAGTGTATAAAAGATTCTGAATCTCGGAACTGAAACCTGGAAAGCTTCAGCATTACTTAATTTGGCATAAAAACCGAGATCTGACATGAATAGAAATTTATAATGCACAGTCCTTTACATTGAAATGAAAAGAGAGTACTTATTTTCAATATAGTTGTCTGGATGATAAGACAAGAGACATATTTCCAACTTTCTACAAGACTGATTTACTTTACTTATCGTCGTGGTGCTTGGGCAGCACATAAGGCTGATAAAGGCTGATTTAGTTCACGTATAAATTCTGTCAAGACTGAACATAGTACCAAAAAGGGGGAAAATTATCATAGAATTATAAACGCTCATGCACAAAAAAATTGAAAAGTTTGGGAAGACTTTTACTATAAAAGATAGCTTACTTCAGACAACATCTCTATTGCTTTTTTTTTTTTAAGGGTGGTTTTCACTGTTGTGGTCAATCTGCCCTTTTCTACAGTCTCTTTGTAAGTCAATTGTCCTGCATTAAAGCCTGCCTACGTGCACAAAGGTGATATTCATAACATCTTTTTATAAAAATCCAAATCAAAGCGATGTCCCTCATCTCTGGAATGCAACGAAATATTAAATAGCCATAGTAAGTCAAATAGAACTTCTTACACTAGACATGCCTACATATGTAATCACCTATTCTCTTGCAAAATTTGTTTCAAACAGCTGTCTGTCTTTATTTTGCAGAAAAGAATAGGAAAAGGCACATATCTGATATCACTAGATAATATGTAAGTCTGATTTGACTAATGACAAGTAAACATTTCATAATTATAGCACACAAGGGATTTGCCAGGCACAAATGAAGAAACGGACAAACGATTAGACCATCAAATGAATTAGAGGAAAAATAAATCAAAGTTTACAAATATAAAAAAAATATATTAATAATATAGATCTTATATAGACATGTTGGTTCAAAGAGTTTTCATAAACACACAGAACAAGAAAGATCTTAGGTTTGTGCTATTTCATTATACTGTAAACCCGTATATACATATAGCAAGTAGCTAGCTGTGAGGCTGACTGCTAGATACTGAGACTATGTATCTATATTTACACTTGCAACATGAACATGGTATGGTGAAAGTAGACTAATTGCTAGACTGACAGTCATGAGGCTATCAAATATTTTCAAAAGAATGTAACCACTTTGAATTCAGAAACATAAATCGTCAAACTATATTTTTCTTCGTTCCAGAGCATAGGAGAAAGGGTGAGGGTTTGGGGTAAAGAATTGTGTATATCCAATACAGTCGACTCCACTTTATCAAAATTCGGTTAATCACAATTTCCACTTAATCGCAACTTTTCCTAGAAACAAATTTAATTCTATTGAAAGCCATTTGTTAATTGCAACTCAATTCAGACAAACGCAACCCTGGCGACACCTTGTCTCAGATTTTCGGTCGGGCTTTTTTCTTATTTCACATTTTGCTAAATGATGCCTGCATGTCTACGTTGTTATTACCTAGCAATCGTAACAATACAATGGCCTTACATTGAAAATGGGTCTAGCAAACAATAAAAAGTGTGATTGGCCTTGCTTAAAGACAGCTCAGACAGCTGGGCAGCGAAGTATTGTATGGTGCAATAAGTAACATATGACTTTCCCCAGCGATAAGCTGATTGGCAACCGACCAACCATTTAGATCAAAGGGAGCGTCGTCACTTATGATGTAGCTCACTACAAAGCTAGCTCAATATAAACGATCAGTATCTGTTTGAAGTCATGCAACTTTGACACAGATGAGTATAAACATGACAGTTCCAAGTTCGTGAAACTTAGAAAGGAAAAGTTATCCATGCAAAAAGATATTGCAACAGACATATCTAGTTATTAAGTACTGAAATGACCCGCAGATCGCGTTGGACAGGTAATCGCTATGGAGAGAGGCAAAATGTAGAAAAAAACCGCAAAGGGAGTCGATTGCCAGTGGTTAATAAGGCAGGTGGTCATTCTGGACAGGTTGGACTGTACAAGTATTTGTCAGTTAGGGGGCGCTGAAAGGTATAATTTTCATAACCATTGTCTCAAAGCACCATATGTACCCTCGTGACACCACTGGATTTGCATCTATGTCACCTGAGGAATTGTGTCTTTCATAAAGAACACAACATCAGACCTCGTATTGCTGGATTTTGAAGTCAGGACCTTACGATCCTAAATCCAAAAGTCACTAGGCCATCAACATCACACACGTGTGACAGTAGTCATATCCAAAATACACAGGCCACGAAAATACAAGCTTACATGCAACTCTTTGATGAAAAGAGCCAATATCTTTTATCGGAACAAAGAAAAGAGTGGATTTAATTAGTCTGTTTTTGGAATAAAGATTTGCCCCCCTTCAAGAAAATGAGAAAGACAGAAAGAGCTAGATAGATAGCTAGATTGCAGTATATATATATATATATATATATATATATATAGATATATATATAGATATATAGATAGATAGATAGATAATTAGAGAGAGAGAGAGAGAGAGAGAGAGAGAGAGAGAGAGAGAGAGAGAGAGAGAGAGAGAGAGAGACAGACAGACAGACAGACAGACAGACAGACAGACAGACAGACAGACAGACAGACAGACACAGAGAGAGAGAAAGAGAGAGACAGACAGTAGGAGAGAAAGACAGATAGACAGGCAGACAAAGAGAAAGACAGATAGACAGGCAGACAAAGAGAAAGGGGAGAGAGTAAGAAATGGGGGCAGGGTTGCAATAATTATCAGAAATCAGAATGTTGTCATATCAAGCATTATTAAGCTTCATCTTAGAGCTGTGAAACTTTGCATTGCCGAGCGCAACTGGCAATGGTCAGTAGATTATTTAATCATTGATGAAAATAATCTTCCTTTCTCCATTTTGTCTCCAATATCTATTGAATCTAGACCTAGTTAACAAACCAATGAATCATTTTGTCAGCAACACTTTGATTTAGGACTACTATTATATATAGTGAAGGTAATGACACAAGATAATGTGAAAGCCCCATAAGAACAAAGACGAGACAAATACAAGGAATAGACAGAAAAAAATCCTGGCCACCATGGGGATCGAACCCGCGACCTCTGCGTCGACACCCATCGCCTCGCCATGAAAAGAAAGCGTGTTACCAACCGAGCTAACTATGCTAACATGCGGGTTCGATTCCCATGGTGGCCAGGAATTTTTCTGTCTATTCCTTGTATTTGTCTCGTCTTTGCTCCTATGGGGCTTGTGATATGTGTTAGATTACACAAGACTGTTGTTATGACACATATCTAATTAACAATGACAGATCAAACAAGACATGCCGTTTGGAG
Organism: Doris montereyensis; assembly: GCA_037039925.1. NCBI lineage: Eukaryota > Metazoa > Mollusca > Gastropoda > Nudibranchia > Dorididae > Doris > Doris montereyensis. The sequence continues at coordinate 67,363 of JAXRKP010001119.1, read as the reverse complement.
AGGCCATCGGGATCGCTCACTCATTTATTGAGGATGATTACAAAGGATATCGAAGTCTGTTAAGGTTATGACATAATCGATACTACAGGGCTTTCACATTATCTTGTGTCATTACCTTCACTTCCAACATGCCCCTTGCCTCACTGTCTGTCTTTAATATATATAGTAAGTGATTGATATTGATCTGTTTTATTTTTTTAAATTCATTAAATTGTCAATAGATTATTATAAGTGACTCACCATGGGACATTGGATTTATATTGGAGAAAGGGGAGCGATTTTGAAAGGGTAAGAGGGGGGAGCAGAAAGAGCCATTAGAACATAGATTTATGTATGTGAGATGATCATTATGGATGACCACTGACCACTTATCATTAGTATCAATGAGAATGTTAGGTTAAAATAAAGCCTCCTACAGAATGTAGAATCGCAGGGGGTGAGTTCCATAGTTGGGTCCCAGTCATTGTTATTTTTAAACCTATGACCTTCGCTTGCTGGGATGAGGATAAGCGGAGAGGGGGGGACCTGAATATAGAACTCCATCCAAATCGTTGGTCGGTTGTAGATAAGGGTCTAGTTCAATTCTTTTTCATTTTATACTTCCTTGAATCTGTATTCTAGAGTCTACCTTTCTTTAATCACTGAAGTCACTGAAACGAATTCGTTCGGCAAATGAGCGTAACAGGATGTATTAATCTCTAAAATTGTTTTTTCACCAAATTATAAACCTCATTAAAGGAAAAAAACTTTACCTCTGGATTGACAATGTTTGGAAAAGAAATGTCAATTATTTTACATCCAGTTTGAGTAGATGCCTTCGAGTCGACAATGATAGGAACTAGGTTCTTTATAGTGCAGCTTAAAGGTTTATCATTCATGATGCAAATATAACGAGCACAATGTTACATTTACAGAGATTTAAGAGAACTTAAAGCGAAGTTTTCGCCGTGGTTTACAATAGATGCTTTGTGCTGATACTGTCATCGGTCCAACATTCTTGCTTCGTCAATGAAGATAAAGGAGCGTCCTAAGCAACTGACAGATGTCAGGTTGGGTTTTGAGTCACGTAGAGTAATGTCCCCTACTTCTTTTTTTTGGCTGTCGAGACTTGTGACGTTTATTGGCACTTTGCAGCCGTTCTTATTGTTAGTGTTGTTATCGTTTCTATCATTGTGTTTTATCGATGTTATTGCTGTTGTTGGCGATGCTTTATTATTCTGATTGTTTTTATCTTGATCCTCATAATCCTCACCATCACAGCAGCAACAGCAGCATAGCCATCATCATCCTCATCATCATCACCATCATCATCATCATCATCATCATCATTTGTCATCGTCGTCGCTTTTTACGATTATTATACAACATTGCAATTATTAGTATTGTTGTTATTATTATTATTATTATTATTATTTTTATTATTATTATTATTATTATTATTATTATTATTATTATTATTATTATTATTATTATTATTATTATTATTATTATTATTATTATTATTATTATTATTATTATTATTATTATTATTATTATTATCACAAATACACTTTATTTGGTATCGGTTTCTTGAACTACACACAAGATTGTGGTGAAGTGTATACCCTTTTGGCAATAACAGTCTTCTACTTAAAACTCATTTGGTCAATCTCACTTTTCTATCGTTTCTCTTAATGGGAGTTATCGCACAATGTCATCGTGTTACAGATGGCAGCTCCTTTTATTTGGCCGCATACGTTTTTGCCAGGTAAAACTTCCTCAATTAATGTTGTCCTTTGAAAAGGTGGATAAAAAATTATTTGTTCGAGAGGCGAAGAACAACTCTGAACAGTTAGCTTATTCGAGAAAGAGAAATAATGAATGTATTTGAATCTTTATTTTGCTTTTGCATTTGTGATAGCCACCCCACCCATTTCCCACAACCAGCGCCATAAGCAAAATCAGAATAATAATAGAAAGGGTGGGTACGGGGGAATGAAGAGTTCAGCATACTTAGGCCTAAAGCTACATATTATCATTATCATTATGTCTTACTTAGGCCTAAAGCTATATATTACCATTATCACTATGTCTTACTTAGGCCTAAAGCTACATATTATCATTATCATTATGTCTTACTTAGGCCTAAAGCATATTATCATTATCATTATGTCTTACTTAGGCCTAAAGCTACTATTATCATTATCATTATGTCTTACTTAGGCCTAAAGCTACGTATTATCATTATCATTATGTCTTACTTAGGCCTAAAGCTATATATTGTCATTATCATTATGTCTTACTTAGGCCTAAAGCTATATATTGTCATTATCATTATGTCACTTAGGCCTAAAAGCTACATATTATCAATATGTCTTACTTAG
>JAXRKP010001119.1:10000-62500 GCA_037039925.1 Doris montereyensis | reverse complement strand
ATCTATATATAGGAGATCTTGATCTAGAGTGATGTTTCATCTGTTCAGCTATGTTGTCTCTTCAGTCACTTGCTGCCCTTTGTTGCTCTTTCCACTTTCAAATTAAAACTAACGCTGATTACATGCTTCCGTCATGCGCTTTGTCCACCATTTTGGCCATTCGTGACCCAGAAGGAACTCAAATCTTACCATAAAAATTGTATGTACATCCACGCCAGGTGGGTCACCTCCATTTTGCCAGCGTAACAAAATAATAGTCATGTTACTAAGCTTGCATAGCGTTGTGTTTACTTTACAGGTTTAGGCGACTTAGATTTATTTTAAGAAAATGGGTCATCGAACAGGGATGTCAAAGCTTGCCGAAAAACCGATTAGGTTAAACAGAAATCCTTTGTGTGTTACCAACTTAGTGATCTGGAAATTTAAACTTGAATGTATAATAAATAGATCTAAATGATGTTTAAATAGTTCTTGCAACAATTTCAAGTGTTTTTTGTTTTTGAAATACTTAATATAAAAGCTAGTGAATGCCTTTTTCAAGGCTTTGTGAATTTGAGGCTACCGGTGACACAAAATATCAAGATTTTCAAAAGCAGTGGAAGGACCTGTTACCAACCACAACATTTAACATCCTTCCCCTGCCAGAGTCCGAAGTCGCAACTTCAAAATCGGCCCCGAATAAATTCACCCAAATTTGTATCAGGAAATCAATGAGGAGAGAGAGAAAAGCGAAAAAAGAAGAAAGAAGAGAAAGAAAAAAGAAAAGACTAGAAGTAAACGACAAGGAAGGGTAAATCGAGACTTTTAAAAGCTATGGAAAGACCTGGTACCAGCCACAATATTTAACACCCTTCCCTGCCAGAGGGTCTGAAGTCACATAGTATTCAAAGACGGCAGCGAATAAATCCACCTTAATTTGTATTTTGGAATCAATTTAAGATTTTTATGAGGAGAGAGAAAAGAAATAGAGGAGAAAGAAAAGAAGAAACTAGAAATAAATGACGAGGAAGGGTAAATCAAAGAGGAGACTGGAGGCAGATTACACTGATAGGGGCGAGGATCCTATTTATAGGGGTGAAATTTCAGGTGATTCTGTCATCCGAGACCTCATGCAATTTGACACAATGTGTTGTGTGGGGATAAGAATGAGGATTCTGGGAGGGTGGGGTGTGAATGTGGTCATTGGTTTCATCAATTGTGTGCATGTGCAGAGGGGAGGAATGGGGATTGTGTGTGAAGTGTATCTTTTTCTTTCTTTGAGTTAATGTTTATTAATGTTGCTGTAAATGTTGAGTAAATTCTTAAATATATATTTATTATAATTCTTGAGTAAATTCCTGTATAATTCTCTAAAATAACAGTTTAACTTATTTATAATGTAACTTTGTTTGCGTGCTTAAGAATCCTAAAGTGATTGAGCAGCCGACACTTGATGATCAAACAGGTGACACCCTGACCGAATAGCCGAAAAAATGGGACTAAATTTTTTTTCAAATGAACTATGATGTGAACACAAGTGGAAATCTTGCCCTTTTACCGTGTGTCATCATTAGAGAGGGTACTCCCGACGTAATGGTAAAACTACCCGACAATCAGTCGAAAAGTAGTGCCTGCACAGCTGCCCGAACTTGGCAATGGGTCTATTTTGTCTCTTAAGTACTTGAACTGGTGGAGCATCACTCTAGATATAATCTATAATAATCTAATATAAATATTAATGATATTATATTTTTAATGAAAATTTGACGATCAATATTTTTTATTAGATTAAAGTCTAAGCTAGACTTAGAAATATATTTTGATGTCCTGGATCTGGATTGAATTACTTTATAATTACAATTAAATTTCATTCATAAAATGCCAGGTACACAGAATGTATTTTGATTCAATCTCTTCCTTGGTTAGAAGTTAATGATAACTTTTCTGTCATGAACAGACAACTTCATTTTCATTTGAAAGATAAAAAAAGGACCCTGTGTTGTTATTGTGGGGGCGTCAGTGCGCAAGTGATTAGGCTGATCATGAGGTCCTAGGTTCACCGACATTGTATTCCTTGGGAAAGACACTTAATCTGCCTTTCCCCCACTTAGCCCAGATGCAAATGGGTATAAACGTGAGCTTGGGAGTAACACCTGCATCAGACTAGTGCCCTGTCCGGAAGGTTATCATTACCATCTGTTCCACTTCACAGTACAGAAACCGGGATAAGATTCGCCACATTATTACCATCTCATGCCATTCGTTGCCAGGGTCCCATGTAAATGTCCTTGCTCACCATGCTATGTAGCCACATTGGGTCACTCGTTGCCTGCAGGTCTCTTGCTTTTGTGTGACAGTGAAGTGTGTAGGCATGGCTGTGTTTATTTGTGTCTACTCAAAACTTTCTCAATACCTGAGTCGTATGAGTCATTATTGGACAATTTTGGAATCGTTCTGTCAATGAAATCCAAGTAAACTACACTATTCAATGACTTTTGTCATCATCATGTTTCACTAGGAAAAACTCTAAAGGAATATTGGCCATCATGTCAACCGGATCGGAAAAGCCTGCATGGAACAAAACATGGATCTGTCTCGCAAACTTGATGTCTAGATGCAGTGCAAGACAGGAGTTAAGCTAGACTAAAAGTGCCTTTGTTTCTGTACTTGTTTTCTAACGTCTGGTGACATTTCAGGTGTTATAGTATCTCCGTTTCTGTTTCTTGATGGTGCAAAGGAGTGTCAGGGCTTTCATATGAATGATTCTTTTCAGTATTTCTTCATTTTGTTATATATTTTGTCTTCCCATGATATAAATATAATTATAGTTCTCATTTTGTTATATTTTGTCTTCCCATGATATTCTAATTTTCATTTACTGTCTTCTGTCTCCCGTGCTTCACAGCCAGTCTAACATTGGGAAACGTGGTGGTTTTGAAAAGTCAAATATTTGTTTCATTACACACTGCCCTTTCCAAAGATGGCATCCATCTTATTCAGCTCCACTGAACTGTTGCCATTGCCAATCTCTGCCATGTTTCTGGTGATGATTTACCATTTGCTTCTATTCTGGTTCCAAGGTACTCCAGGTTCTTCACTCTGTGAATTATGATTTTAATTTAGAATATAATATAAATATATATATTTGATATTTTCTAAGAGATTTTGTTTGGTTCACAGGTTAGGATAGCATCAAACTTCATCCTTCATGCACCCCCAGGAGAGTTTAATGAAGTTTTTAATGGTAAGTCAAGAAGTCATTTTATGTTTTAAAAATAGACACCTTTGCTTTCTTTGAAAAATGTTTCCGTTTGGATCATTTTATGGTGGAGAACACATTAAGATATTGTGTGTACACATAAATTGTCACATATATATATATAATATATAGAAAAAGTTAAGTAATCAACAAACTTCAGGATTTATTTGTACGCACATACAGCCTCTTCACAACTGAGAGAGCCGTGACTAATGCTTTTCCTTTTTACTCACACTTATGAGACAAGAAACTAAAGAACGAATTCTGTTGTTTCCCCTTTTAGCTTTTAACAAATATTTCCCTGGAATGATAAGCAGGGGAAGCGGGCACTTAAAAGTGTGTATCTGACATACCACACACACAGCTGAAATCCACTTCCTGGTCATAAACGACTAAACTTAGGATACTGGAGATGTCCAAAGAGCATGAATGTGCCTTGAAATGAGCATCATTAAAGTGACATGTTATTTAAAGACTTGTTCCCGTTGAGAGCTCTTTCATGATGCATGATTTAAAATTACTATAATGGCAGGGATCATTGCATGATTTAGAATTACTATATGGCAAGGATCATTGCATGATTTAAAATTACTATAATGGCAGGGATCATTGCATGATTTAAAATTACTATAATGGCAGGGATCATTGAAATTTTGTTACAATCCATTACCATACAATCCTTACCATCCACTCCCATTAACATACAATCCTTACCATCCACTCCATTAACATACAATCAACCATTACCATCCACTCCATTATTAACACATACAATCCATTACCATCCATTCCATTAACATACAATCCTTACCATCCATTCCATTAACATATAATCATTACCATTCACTTCCTTACCATCATTAACATACAACATTAACATACAATCCTTACCATCCAGTCCATTAACATACAATCCTTACCACCCACCATCCATTCCATTAACATAATTAACAATTGCCTCCATTAACATGAATGTCTTTGAAAAGGACTTGAAACTTTAGCTCAAATGCTGTTGCTTTCTTTACTGTAATAAGCATTACAACTCCACATCTATCCTTAAAAGGTAGAAATTTTACATTTTTAGATCTATCTTGATTTTGAGAGAAATTATATTCATACGTTGGTTTCAACACACGTTTGTGTTATTTTGGTTTTATTTAAATTATATTTTTAGTGCATTTTCGTGTGTGTGTCTCATTTTGATTTCAAGAATGAAACTTAGTAAAATATGCCCACACTCAATGGTGTAAAGCCAAGCTTTGTTGTTTCATTAAACAAAAAATCCCTCCAAACATTTGTATGACCCTTCATTTGGCAATATCAGGCATTCTGGAAAATGTCTCTATCCATTGATCTCATGTTATTAAAAATATTTTTGTTAATTTCATTTTTAAAGCTTTATTTTCCACTTGAACAAGTTTCTTAAATTATGATTCGTTCATGGCTAAAGAAGATGTAGTCTCTCTGTAGTTTTTCTCAGCCCCTATTATGTTTTCATTTCTTATTAAAAATTGGTTGCTATTAATTTGTAGTCAATTTGTTTTGTACTGTGTATCGTGTACTTTCAGATGTCAGAATTCTTGTGAATGAGGATAATCTGCTCAAAGAAGGTGCCTCAGGGTATGTTGTTGAGTACTATTTTTCTGTTTTATTTTGTCTTCTTTTTTTTTATTGTTTAAACATACACATACATGTTTTTGTAGGGAAAAGATGCCAGAGAGCTACACTAACCATAAAAGCTTTTGTGACAAAGCAGATTTTACTCAAGAAGTTTATGGATTTGTTTGTGCATAAGCAACGAAGATAGTAATATCAAGGAACAGACCGGATTGTCCGTTGTAACACCAATTAGGCATAGGAAAGACGTGTCAAGTCTGTTGTAACACCAATTAGGCATAGGAAAGACGTGTCAAGTCTGTTGTAACACCAATTTAGGCATAGGAAAGACATGTCAAGTCTGTTGTAACACCAATTAGGCATAGGAAAGACATGTCAAGTCTGTTGTAACACCAATTAGGCATAGGAAAGACGTGTCAAGTCTGTTGTAACACCAATTAGGCATAGGAAAGACATGTCAAGTCTGTTGTAACACCAATTAGGCATAGGAAAGACATGTCAAGTCTGTTGTAACACCAATTAGGCATAGGAAAGAACGTGTCAAGTCTGTTGTAACACCAATTAGGCATAGGAAAGACGTGTCAAGTCTGTTGTAACACCAATTAGGCATAGGAAAGACTGTCAAGTCTGTTGTAACACCAATTAGGCATAAGAAAAGACATGTCAAGTCTGTTGTAACACCAATTTAGGCATAGGAAAGACGTGTCAAGTCTGTTGTAACACCAATTAGATGTAGGAAAGACGTGTCAAGTCTGTTGTAACACCAATTAGGCATAGGGAAGACGTGTCAAGTCTGTTGTAACACCAATTAGGCATAGGAAAGACGTGTCAAGTCCATTGTAACACCACTTAGGCATAGTCAAGTCTGTTGTAACACCAATTTAGGGAAAGACGTGTCAAGGAACACCAATTAGGCGTATGTGTCAAGTCCATTGTAACACCAATTAGGCGTAGGAAAGACATGTCAAGTTCTGTAGTGTTGTGGAGTGCCACCATATTTAAGTACAAGAACTTTCCCAAAGAATTTAGGTGGGGGTGGGGATGGATATTAAGTTACAGTGGATGAAGAAAGGTGCATATCTTACTTTGGAAATACGAATACACTATAATATTCACAGTGAAATAAAAGGGGTATAATGCACGATTTAAATTATCTCTTTCATGTACAGAATATCGCTTTCAGTTCAAATTATGCGATGAACTCATCCGTCTTGTGGATTTAATCACTGCAGTTTTGCAAAATGTTATTTTTTTCAATTTTTTTATTGAACAGATTGTGTTTTCTTGGGATTATTTGTTGTTTGATAATATAAATACATTATATTAATGTATCAAAAAGTGTTTTATATATATATATATATATATATATATATATATATATATATATATATATATATATATATATATATATATATATATATAAATATGTTTGTGAGATGCAAAAACCCCTATATCCAAAAAAGACAACTTGAGAAAATCAAGTTTGTCTTCCCTTAGTTTTAAATAAAACCCGATCAATTTGATGTTTAGAGCTGAAATGTAATAGAATATAGTCAGTCTTGAACAAAAATAATTTCATCATCAGAAGACTCTTCATTGAAACCCTGAGATGGGGGGGAGTGGCGCATATAAAGTGGGTTTTGCATCTCACCCCTCATATATATATATATATATATATATATATATATATATATATATATATATATCAGACATGTCAAGCTTATGTAAAAGGTTTTCTTAAACAAAATGTTCAGCAGAGTTGATATAACTATAAGGTTTGCTGAATCATATATATATATATATATATATATATATATATATATATATATATATATATATATATATATATATATATATATATATATATATATATATATATATATATATATATATATATATATATATATATATATATATATATATATATATTGAAATGCTGGGATGGTGAGATGAAAATTACCTTAAAATGCTCACTTGCAGGTTTTCTAGGTAGGGTGTAAGTTTAGGGGTTTAGTTACATGTATACATTTTCTTCTTTCTTTTTTTTGGTGTTACCATCTGGTATGGTTTGTGGGGTGGGTCGGGCGGTGGGGCTACTTTTTCTCTTCTTTTCTATTGAAATGAACTAGGTTATGCATTCATTGTTCTAGATTTGATAAGTGGCTGTGGAATGTCTGTTTATTTGAATTTGTTTGTGTTTCACAGAGCTTTTGCCCAATACAACAAAGATCAATTCACTCCATGCAAGATCGAAGACTCTGACCTGCCAGTGTTAGTCACTGAGCATGGCGACATGGGAAACAACCGGTTCCTGGATCCACGTTCAAAGCAGTCTTTTAGATACGACCATCTACGAAAGGAAGCTATGGTAAGCTTGTCTCATTGATTTTATATATATATATATGTAATTTATGCAAAGTGAATTATAGTCCTCTATTTTTTCAACTTGCTTGGTTGTCATCAGTTTCCACACTCTCGAAATGAATAGGCGGGCACACTCCTAGAGTAATTTTGGTTCAAATATAACATACACTATATTAATTTAAAAGAACTTGAATAATCATATTTATTGGGTTATCTGTTGATTGAAATCCTTCTATTCTTTCCGAAAGCTATGAATTGCAGCCCTCATGCTGTACGCTGTTGTGATTTCTCAATTTCCCCTATTACAGATTTTCTTCATTTGCTAGTTTTAGTTTTTATATCTAGATCCTTCTTCACTGTCATTTGAACTACTAAGATTTTTTTCAACATCGTGTAAATGAGAGAGAAAAAAACTGTGCTGTTTGCTGCCCAGTGGGTTGACAAGATGTGTTTGGTTGATCCTTGATGCAAGACAAAGTCCATTTTGAAAATTCATCAACAGCACGACATCAACATGCTAAAATGTTTTGCGTGATCTTCCGTAACAGTTTAGTACTTTTGCCCATCATATTAGATAGTAATTAGGTAAACAAATCACTCTTTGATGCAGGGCCAGCAAGCTGATGTATTGACACTAAGTGAAAACGAAATTGCCAACATCGGCACTAAGTAGTGAAGGTTCATGTTCATGTATATTTATCTGTATGTGTGTTTGAGTTGGTTGGTTTGAAGTTGTGATATTAATCTGTATGTGTGTTTGAGTTGGTTGGTTTAAAGTTTTGATATTAATCTGTATGTGTGTTTGAGTTGGTTGATTTAAAGTTGTGATATTAATCTGTATGTGTGTTTGAGTTGGTTGGTTTGAAGTTTAAAGTTGTGATATTTATCTGTATGTGTGTTTGAGTTGGTTGGTTTAAAGTTGTGATATTAATCTGTATGTGTGTTTGAGTTGGTGGGTTTAAATTTGTGATATTAATCTATGTTTGTTTGAGTTGGTTGGTTTAAAGTTGTGATATTTCATAAATTATATCAACTAACTTTGCCTTTATTAGTAAGCAAATATGTGGGGGCGTTGGCAGGTGCTACTGGTAGGTCCTAGTTCTTTTCTTTCACTTTCTCTCATCTATCTATCTTATCTTGCTGTTCACCTCTTAAATCACAGCATATGGTGGATGGGGTTAAATTTCAATCAATCAACATAAGCAAACATATTTATTTTGAGATGGGGAGAGAGCAAAGTCGGTTTAGCAGGGTGTCCAGCAAGGTCGGAAATATGTCGGATTTTTCATACTCAGGTCGGAAAGGTCAGAAATGATCGGAAATTGATGTCTTGGGTAGGAAAACAAGTAGGAAATGGGGCTCACGTAGTAAAAACAGGGTTCCCATGCATGAGGGAAATCCTTGAAAATGAAAAAAATGTTTCCTGGTCGAGAACATATCAGGGGAAATGACATATTGAGGACGAACATGAGAGAAAATCAGGAAATCGAATTAGACATGAACAATTATCGTCACCGCGAAATCGGAAAATGCGATCATGCATGCTTTGCTGGCGATTCTTTCGTGTTGAAACTAACCGATTCCGATGTCTTCTTTACAATTGTAAAGTTTACCCGGGAATTAGTATCGGATTTCGACACAGAGCCTTCAATACTTTCTTTAGTTTTAGCGCCTATGCCGATACCATGAACTGCATATCTATGGCCCAGCCTCCTTTCTTCAATTTAACTTTTTACTCTGGAGAGACTAAGAATGTCGTGTGTGTTAAAAAGCCGATCGCGCACGTTGTTGTATAGTTCGTATCAAAGGGAGAGAGATAGATGGCAATGTACATATTTTAAGTCCGATCGCGCACGTGTGTGTGTGTAAGAAGACTAGACAGAGAATGTTTGTGTGTGTTCAATGCGACCAATCACGCATGTGTGTGTATTAGTATTGGAGAGAGAGCATATATGGAGAGTCAGGAGTTCACGGATGACCGAAAGGCAAATGCAAGTGTTTAGTAAGACTAGAGTAGGTTGGAAGATCGAAGGGATATCATGCACGCACGACCTGATAGCAAAATAGAGGCGGTGAAGGGGACAGGGTGAAGAAAGTCAACGTGAAAACATATTATTATGATGGCAAAACAAGAGGCGACTGAGTCTGACATACGGTATCGGAAGAGAAAGAGAGAAATAACGAATGTGTCTACCGGGAAGAAGGCAATCATGTAATATATTACTAGATCTACTAGATTTATATTTAGATTCGGTTTTATTGAAGAAGAAAGAAAGAGGGGTGGGGCGGTTGCCAATATAATGGAGATTTTTACTAGGGGAGGGCTGGGTAGATATTTTACGTTGCAGTCAATTAACAACTCTAGATTTAGTTTTACGTTTTTGATCCTGAGAAAGGAGGAGAGGGGTGGGTGGGGGTGGCTAAAAGTAGAACAGATGAAGATTTATAATTGGCAAAGTTCAATCAAGTTATAGAAAAAGCCTTCCAAACCTCATTTTCTTCTCGATAGACTGAATAAGTATTTGTGTATGTGTTTAGGCTATGATATTGTCACCATTGTGTTTGATTTATTTTTCGAAAGGAGATAAAAAAAAAATTCAGTTTTATACTGCTTGCATGTTTTGTGAAGATAGGGGTAGATCTAGATCTATCACTACTAGATGTATCAGCTATCAGAATTTTTTCTCTCCAGGAATGTGTGGAAAAATGCTGAAATATAATTAATTCAAAGTGAAACATTAAAGAAATTCATTCACTTTTATGATTTTAGTTAACAGTTTATACTAAAGCATTGAAATTGGAAATATTTACGCTGTTCTCCGTTTCTGGCGTTGGAAGAGTATTTCACTTCCTAGGTAGGATTTTTTGTGTTGAGGTAGGAAATTTTCAGTTGACTTTTTGCTGGACACCCTGGTTTAGCTAGCTTTTGACATTTTCCCTTTGAAACCATAAATGACAGTGCACTTCACATGGTTTTGTTGTTTCCATCTGTGGTTTTTGTTGTTTCTATCTGTGCCTTTGCTAGGATGTGCAATCTGCTGATGTGGACCAAAGGGCGGAGTCATGGCGCAAGGCAGTAGAAACGGCTATCACCAGTTACATATCTTCGCACTTTGAATTTGGTGTAACCACAGTCTATGGTTCCAGTGCAGATGGCAACATTACCATCATCGCCTGCATTGAAAGCCACTGTTTTCAACCCAACAACTTTTGGTGAGTCGGAGACACTATCAGCTCCAGTTTGATGATAATGATACTATATAACAGTGATAATGACATTGAACAGTATAACCTTGGTGTAAGTGCACGGCCAACAGGAGACAAAAGAATCGTAGGCTAATGCGGACTGTGCTCTTAAGCAGATTCCTTTACAGTGATGTGATTTAGTGGCATCAGTAGGAAATAATGGGGGGGTATTTCTCCTCTGATTCCCCAAGTTGTTGCACTTGGCTGCAGGTTTGGAACTGCCTTTTGCCTGCGTGTATGTGTGGCTGTGTGTGTACGCGTTTTATTGGGTTTTTAACTCAAAATGTTTCTTTGAATTGGATTTTTTTTTATATGGGGCACCCAAAACCGTGCACATAGCCGTAGTTCTTTCTCAGCAAGCGTGCACATAGAGGGGTAAATTTGTATTATGATGGTGATTAGACGTCACCCATCCACTGCATCCCAGATGCCTTGCCCAGTGAGTTGTTTTCCTCACTTTCCTTTGCCACGCTGCACCCATATACTTTTTTATGACATAGAAATATTCATACCATATACAGTAGTGACCGCCTGAATGCCCGGTGCTTGGGAAGCAGACAAAACGGGCATTTATGCGAAACAGGCGTTTAGGCGAAAGTAGGTTAGGGACAACAATTTGAGGGTATGCCTATTTCTGTGATGTTGGGTTTCCCTAGTGACTTGCCAATTTCATCCAGGATTTAAAGCTTCTTTTGTAAATCATTTCCTCGGTTTATTCATTTTTATTTAAGATGCAGATCTGTATGTAGCTGTGCAAAATTCAAGTTGTTACTATGGAGGCTAAGAGAAAAAGGGCCTGATCCAATGTTTGCTTCCTTATTAACTGGCATAACCCACACTACAATTACGTGACTTATTTAAACACAAGACCTATGACTTAAGTAATTATACAAATTTGGATGAGAAAAACTGGATAAAGAAAAGCCTCATCCAATGGGACCAAAGTGTGAATAAATTAACACGAATGTTACAACTCCTTCGATTCATAATTCTCATGTTAAAATTAAGACAACAGACAGACACGAATAATGATTCATAGCCAGATCGTTTGTTTTTGGAAAGTCATCAGCTGTACGAAAAATTTATTGCGAGAAAAAAGGAAACCTGGAAACCATTATGCTTTTTAACGCTGAGGTAGTGAGCGCGCGGATGGGTTGACCGTTTCCTGCCACGAAGACCCGAAGTCACATTGGATATGGCCAATGCGCCAATAAAACTGTTGACACGTTGTCCTTCGGTCGCGATGAGCGTCCGGTCTAAAGATGCCAGATGATTGTATGCCATCAAGAAAGAGATGTGGGCGAGTCAGGAAGACTGTACAATTCTAATTGCCCGGTGACAAACCAGTGATCCAATAGGACAAAGGATCATGTGCTGTACATTGGGTGGAGTTATGAAGAGGTTGTACAATGGATAGATAATGAGGGGTGGTTGCAATGCATGGCACATTGTTGACGGGCATAAGCAATCGGATTGCATGCATGATAAAGAAAAACAGAATATTTAATCAATTACGGACATATTTTATGATACTTTGGAGAAAAAGATACCTGTAGTTGTCGTTGAGACCGGGCATTTAGACGGAAATCTTGGTTTCAAGCGGGCATTAAGAGGGGCAGTTTTTATATAGAAAAAATTGGTTTCACGGAGATGGCGGGCAAAAACGGAGATTTAGGCGACGGGCATTTAGGCGGTCACTACTGTATAAAAACACAATACTGTTTCATGTGACAGCCCAGGCACTTAGCTGGAGCCTACTGTAATAGTAATTCAATCACACTCATAGAGCCTACTGTAATAGTAATTCAATCACACTCATAAAGCCTACTGTAATAGTAATTCAATCACACTCATAAAGCCTACTGTAATAGTAATTCAATCACAGTCATAGAGCCTACTGTAATAGTAATTCAATCACACTCATAGAGCCTACTGTAATAGTAATTCAATCACACTCATAGAGCCTCCTGTAATAGTAATTCAATCACAGTCATAGAGCCTACTGTAATAGTAATTCAATCACACTCATAGAGCCTCCTGTAATAGTAATTCAATCACACTCATAGAGCCTCCTGTAATAGTAATTCAATCACAGTCATAGAGCCTACTGTAATAGTAATTCAATCACACTCATAGAGCCTCCTGTAATTGTAATTCAATCACACACTCATAGAGCCTCCTGTAATTGTAATTCAATCACAGTTATAGAGCTTCCTGTAATAGTAATTCAATCACACTTATAGAGCCCTGTAATAGTAATTCAATCACATTCATAGAGCCTCCTGTAATAGTAATTCAATCACACTCATAGAGCCTCCTGTAATAGTAATTCAATCACATTCATAGAGCCTCCTGTAATTAATTCAATTTTACACACTCATAGAGCCTCCTTAATTGTAATTCAATCACACTTTAGAGCTTCCTGTTTTAATTCAATCACACTTATAGAGCTTCCTGTAATAGAATTCAATCACATATAGAGCCTCCTGTAATAGTAATTCAATCACACTATCTCTAAAAGAATTCAATTACATTCATAGAGGCAATTTCTATTTTAAAGTAGTTTTTATCAAATGGTATTTGCAGTGTGTTTTAAATATAAAAAATTGACTTGTCTTTTGACATCATAACATGTTTATCTATTGAAGAACAAATTATTTTCTCAAGCACTAATTTACTCACCTTGTCAAAGACATTTTGAAATAAATTACATGATTTAATTAAAGTCTTTATTGAGACAGCTTTAGACTAATTTACTCACCTCAAGACAGTAAATTACATGATATAATTCGTCTTTATTGAGACAGCTTTAGACTAATTTAGTCACTTCAAGACAGTAAATTACATGATATAATTCGTCTTTATTGAGACAGCTTTAGACTAATTTAGTCCCTTCAAGACAGTAAATTACATGATATAATTCATCTTTATTGAGACAGCTTTAGACTTATTTAGTCACCTCAAGACAGTAAATTACATGATATAATTAAGTCTTTATTGAGACAGTTTTAGACTTATTTAGTCACCTCAAGACAGTAAATTACATGATATAATTCGTCTTTATTGAGACAGTTTTAGACTAATTTAGTCACCTCAAGACAGTAAATTACATGATATAATTCGTCTTTATTGAGACAGTTTTAGACTTATTTAGTCACCTCAAGACAGTAAATTACATGATATAATTAAGTCTTTATTGAGACAGCTTTAGACTTATTTAGTCACCTCAAGACAGTAAATTACATGATATAATTCGTCTTTATTGAGACAGCTTTAGACTTATTTAGTCACCTCAAGACAGTAAATTACATGATATAATTCGTCTTTATTGAGACAGCTTTAGACTTATTTAGTCACCTCAAGACAGTAAATTACATGATATAATTCGTCTTTATTGAGACATCTTTTGACTAATTTAGTCACCTCAATGCGGTTACTTACATGGCATAGTTCATCTTGATTGAGACAGCTTTAGACTAATTTAGTCACCTTAATGCGGTCATTTCATATCCATGTTGTCATTTGATACTATTTGGTTTATATTTATATATATTTTGAAAAATTAAATATTCAAGTTTTATTCCAATTATCCTTTCAATTTCCTATTTTTGTTATTAAACAGTGTTGGCAGGATTTTCATGTTCATCTTTACCATGATAAATGGCCATAATAAAAGGGTTTTCATGTTCATCTTTACCACAATAAATGGCCATAATATGAGACTCCTGATAATACACGGAAACGTAGAATAGTTTTGGTCATCTTTGTCTGGTTTTATGTGGGTTTTTAGAAAAAAGTTTGCTTTGATTATTTCTGCAGGAATGGCAGGTGGCGCGGCCAGTGGTCTGTAACATTCCCAGAGTCTGGGGATCAGCTGAGGTGACCGGCCTTGTAAGAGTTCAGGCAAGTTTTTTGTTCTTTATCACCAAATGTCTTATTGAATATTCTTTTGCAGCTACTGCTTATGTTAGATGATGTTAATTGTTATTCACACAATTGATTTACAGACATATTTAGTTGATTTCAATTTTCCACCAGACCATACACACTTTTGTTGTTTGACAGAACCATACACACCTTTGTTGTTTGACAGAACCATACTCACCTTTGTTGTTTGACAGAACCATACTCACCTTTGTTGTTTGACAGAACCATACACCTTTGTTGTTTGACCCATTTTGTTGTTTGACAGAACCATACACACCTTTGTTGTTTGACAGAACCATACTCACCTTTGTTGTTTGACAGAACCATACTCACCTTTGTTGTTTGACAGAACCATACTCACCTTTGTTGTTTGACAGAACCATACACACCTTTGTTGTTTGACAGAACCATACTCACCACACCTTTGTTGTTTGACAGAACCATACACACTTTTGTTGTTTGTCAGAAAACCATGTTGTCATCCAAGGGGCCTGTCAGATTTGTTGTTTGACAGAACCATACACACCTTTGTTGTTTGACAGAACCATACTCATTCTTTGTTGTTTGACAGAACCATTGCCTTTGTTGTTTGACAGAACCATTCACCTTTGTTGTTTGACAGAACCATACTCACGTTTGTTGTTTGACAGAACCATACTCACCTTTGTTGTTTGACAGAACCATACTTGTTGTTTGACAGAACATAGCTTTTGTTGTTTGACAGAACCATACCCACCTTTGTTGTTTGACAAACCATACTCAGACCTACGTTTGTTGTTTGACAGAACCATACACACCTTTGTTGTCTAAAGAACCATACACACTTTTGTTGTTTTGTCAAATGGCTTAAAGACCCAAACCATGTTGTCATCCAAGGGGCTGTCAGCTTCTGCGGGTCCGGAGTTGTCTGGTGCAAAATCAATCCACACTGAGAACACTAGTTGCATTGTGGGCAGGGGATGACATTCTCTAAGATTTCTCTTTCTATTTTTTTGTTGAGTTACTGGGGTTCTGTTGGCCGTATGATGTCTGGAAATCCATCCTAGTGCATCATCAATCACCACTGGCTTCTGTGCAGGTGATACATTTTGTTGAAGCTCATCTGGTTCATCCTGTCTCATTTACATAACTTTGTGATTTTTAAATTCATGTATTATTTCCTCTGAGCGTTTTTTCTCTCTCTCTCTCTCTCTCTCTCTCTTTATTTTCAGGGATAGAGGTGGGATTGCAGAAATGGCTCCTGGACCCACCTTCTACCTCTCTTCTAAATGGCTCCCGGACCCACCTTTCTGTCTTCTGAAATCTTTTTTTGTCTTCTAAATGGCTCCCGGACCCACCTTTATTGTCTTCTAAATGGCTCCGTTGTACCTTTGTCTTTGGTGAAAAAAAACTAAACTTTTTTTTTCAACTGCACATTTTGTTTAACACCTAAGGACTGTTATTGCCGTTCAATGAGAAGAGATTATTATGAGGATGGAAACGAACATTAAAAGGTGTTCAGTGAGACAGAATGTTTTGACTAAGATATCAATTTTTATCATTATTTTTTTATGTATTATTGCAGGTTCATTATTATGAGGATGGAAACGTTCAACTTGTTAGCTCAAATTGATCAAGCAAAAAATTAAAGTGCAGGTGAGACAGAATTAGTTTTGTTTTCGATACAGTATTTTGTTTAACTTTTTTTTTAAAACTCTGCTTTTCTTTAAATTGTGTTTCATTTTCTTTGTCCTTTTTTTTTTCTCTCTCTCTCTCTCTCTCTCTCTCTCTCTCTCTTTTATTTTCAGGATAGAGGTGGGAATGCAGAAAGAAAACAATATCGCTTATTTGTTTCTCTACCTTTTTTTTTTTTTTTTTGCTAGCTCTCTTCTTTTCTTTCCTCTTTCTGAAATCTTTGACAGGAAGTCACTTTGTAACAGCAACCAATTTCATAAGTGTGTCTTTACTGTTCTTCTCATCTGTATTATATTGATACAGTCGACTATGTTTGTAGTCATGTCCTTTGGGAAGCAGAAAAAGATCACTACATGTAGGGATGGGGATTTTCCCATTTTTTTTCGGATTTCTGGGATTTTTAACAAAGGAGCACCTCCATGTCTTTGTGTCTCATTTTCATACACACACAAGCACCAGCCGTCTGGGAAAACATGGGGTCAAATCTAATTAGGACGGATGTCCCAAACAGAGAGAGAGAGAGAGAGAGAAAGCTTCACTCTATCATTTATTGCGTTCAATGAGAGAGAGACAGAGGAGAAGAGAGAGTAAAATTAGTAATACTGGTAAGCTTAGTAATAGTAGTAGTGGTACCGGTTGTAGGAGTAGTACATCTACAGCCCTTTTAAGCACTCAATATGTCCAGTTGAATCGTGCGCTTTTTTGTTGTTGATTTCTAGAATTATGCCTCATTCACTATTTTACGATTGGTTTTGCCTTTTTCGGAATCGGTTGGTTAAAGCCCATAGAGGCCGGACACTTCTGCTCCGTGCTTCTAAGAAAGATGCAATCTCTCTCTCTCTCTCTCTCTCTCTCTCTCTCTCTCTCTCTCTCTCTCTCTCTCTCTCTCTCTCTCTCTCTCTCTCTGCTCTCTCTCTCTCTCTCTCTCTCTCTCTCTCCCTCTCTCCCTCCCTCTCTCTCTCTCCCTCTCTCCCTCTCTCCTCTCTCCCTCCCTCTCTCTCTCTCTCCCTCTCCCTCCCTCCCTCCTCCCCTCCCTCTCTCCTCCTCCTCCCTCCCTCCTCCCTCCCTCCTCCCTCCCTCCCTCCTCCTCCCTCCCTCCCTCCCTCCCTCCCTCCCTCCTCCTCTCCCTCCCTCCCTCCCTCCCTCCCTCCCTCTCTCTCTCCTCTCTCTCTCTCACACTGTCACACACACACACACACACACACATACATACTTATAAATACACATGCTCACACAGGGTCTACATCATTCCGATCAACGCAGACACCCGCTGTAGTATTGTGTTACTATTACCCTACTTACAATACAATACTGGTACTATATGTGGGCTACAATACTACACATGGGCTACAATACTACACATGGGCTAGTCATGTGCTTGGTAGAAAGTTTCGGGCTTGGCTTGAACTAATGAAGTGAAGCTACTTTGATTTTTTAGCTTTTCTTTTTTTATCGGACTCAATTCCAACACAGGTGGATTGATAGCAGGTGCTACTGGTAGATTATCTAATCTTTAATCTTGCTGTTTGCTCTCACCTGATATCAATGTATATGTTAGAGGGGGTAAAATTCAATAAAACAAACAAACAGTCCAACTGACATCCGTGCCCTTTGCGAATCACGCCTGTAAAGGGAGAACTCACACATGTTGACTTTTTTTTTTTTTTTAAACTGATATTTTTTAGCTTGGATAAGGATTTTGATTCAGAGTGGCAGGTCTGCATCTATTAATATTGCATTATAGGTAGCCATTGTTATGAGAGAGAGGGGGGCATACTTGAAGAGAACATTAGGGAATATTGTAGTTGTAATAAAATGTTCTGGAGGCAAGTAAAGTGACTGTAAAATAAAAAGCCATGAAAGACAGTGAGTAAGAAAACATGAAAAATATGATGGAAATTAGTGACTGCGATAAAAGAGGATGAAGAATGTCTAATGAGAAGAGGTGGATTTGAATGTAAAGAAATGAAGAAAAACTAAAAGAAGAGGTGGATTTGAATGTAAAGAAATGAAGAAAAACTAACAGAAGAGATGATTCACTTGTTTTTGTCTGTTCTTGGTTGTTTTTTTTGTTGTGTGTTTGAATAATTATTTGGCTAGAGCCTGTCAGGAGGTTCACCTTTTAAGAAAACTGCTATGGGATCTCTAACTTGCACAACATGCACATGGCATGTATGAAATTTTCACTCATGTTTTATAGAATCAGAGGATGAATAGTCTGCCAGACTATAATGGCTTGATATACTTTTGAAAAATAAACCCACAAATATATTAGGTAGTTACCATACAGGACTTGAACTCCAAAACCCGGCCTTGCTAGTCCAGCAATGTACTACTACAGGACTATGATGACAGTGATACAGATATCTCTCTTTGAATTTTGATTCTAAAAAGTTGGCATGTCTGATAACATTGTGGGTTTTTTTTTAATTGCGACCCTTTTTTTTTTTTTTTTATACTTCTTGTACACATATTTAAATGCAATGCTCTTATGTTATACTATTTTGAAATTTTAAAGGGGGCGACAAAGTTCAGGGTTGTTTTTTTTTTTCAGAGCTTGTTCCTATCCCTGTACATGGCTGCTATGTACAACAACTATAATAATGTCAAATTATTAGCTGCGGCAAAGTACAATAATAATGATGTAGTGTCACACTCAGCTACCCCCTGTCCTCTTCTGCAAGATGGACTGACGGTTATATTTTCCTGTCATGGCGGTTGCGTTGAAGTCATGACAACCGTCTAATTTTCATAGAGGTTTAATGACATGGGTGCCGGTTCCAGGGAGAATGATCAATACATTCAAAGTCACCACAACCGACTTCAGCACAAGTGGAGTCGACTGTATCAGTCAGTAAGGTTGCTACCTCCTATTTAGAGCATAATGTCTCATTTGTATGGCAGTGGCAGTGATTGTCAGATGTAGGCCCACTGGTGAAAGAAGACATCAATTTTTGTCATTTCAAATTATTATTTTTAAAGGAGAAGGACTTTAAGGTTTTTCATTTTGTTTTGGTTGGCAGTTGTTATTTCTTTCTCTAGAGTTTTTGTTGTGTGGCTTTTATTGAGTGGTGGGTAGGTCTTACTTCTTTCCTTTCATTCTTTGACTTATGTTTCACCTTGGTGTTTCCCTGATTCACCAACTGAGATGAGATAACACAGCTCCTCCTTCCCCCTCCCCCTGAGATAGCACAGTTCCTCCTCCCCCCCCCCTCCTGAGATAACACAGTTCCTCCTTCCCCCCCCCCCCCCCCCTGAGATAACACAGTTCTTCCTTCCCCCTCCTTCTGGACACTTTTATGACTTGCTGCTTTAATTCCCTCCCAGAATGAGTCTGAAACGGCCAAAAACTTTGTTCAACTGGTATCAACAGCAGAAGGAGATTACCAAAAGGCATTGTCAGAAAACTACCAAACCATGTCAGACACAACGTTTAAAGCCCTTCGTCGACAATTACCCGTGACTAGAGCCAAAATTGATTGGAACAAGATTCTTGGCTATAAGATTGGAGGAGATTTGAAAAGTAATAAGAACGATCCATACTAGGCTTAGCTAGGACATAATTATTTTTTTGTTTTGTTTTATTATTATTATTATTATTATTATTATTATTATTATTATTATTATTATTATTATTATTATTATTATTTATCTTACAACATAAGCATGTAATTATTAATTATCTGCTAGGTTTGGGAAATATGTTTTGTTGATGTAATTTTTTTCCATTGTTCTTATTTTTTCGACCCTTCAAGATATATTATTATAGAAATAAATAATTATGTTTTTGTTTCTTTATTACTCAATTATATGATGTGATTTTTTAAACTCAAAAATGAAGAGTGTGGAAGTTGCCTGGTTTGGGTATTGGCCCCGGACGTGCTTTTGTGATTATGCATAGAATTTTTGTTTTATGATATAGACCTACTATTATGCATATTTTTGTGAAGTGAACCTCTTCTCTTTTTGTTAACCTGGAGTGGGGGGGGGGGAGGGGGGCAGACAGACTTTAACATAAGTGTTATTCAGGATTGCTTGCAAAACTTTAATTTGAACCTTTTGATTTTTGAGTGACTGAACCCAGGTATTTATTTTTTATTCTTCGTCTTTTCTAATCCATACACGGACGCGAATTATGGTATTGCTAGAAATGAAGGTGTATCTCTGTTACGTTCCTCATCACCATCCATACCCTTGCTCGTATGGCGAGAGCTGTGTTTGGAACTCTTCACACAAATTATGTTAAAAAAAAACACTTCTTTGTTCTGAGTGACTTGCTTTAATCTCCAAATAGTGCTGCAATCAATGTGGCATTATTGTGTGGGTGTATGTATGTGCTACGCGTGCTTGTATTTTTGTATGCGGCGATGGGAGAGTTGTGGGTTTTTTTTTCATTCATACCTTTAAACATGTATTCTATCTATGAATGTATCATAGTAACACAAGATATACATTTAAATATAAACTAACTCAGAAGTGACATTAGTCTATTCTGGATTTTACCGTAAGTAGATTTGATTTTATTGTCACATGAAATGAGAATTGTGAAGCAAAAATTGTCAACCAAGACTTTTTCTTCTCTAGGTCTCATTCTCTCTCTCTGTTCTCTCTATCTCTATCTCTCTCTCTCTCTCTCTCTCTCTCTCTCTCTCTCTCTCTCTCTCTCTCTCTCTCTCTCTCTCTCTCTCTCTCTCTCTCTCTCTCTCTCTCTCTCTCTCTCTCTCTCTCTCTCTCTCTCTCTCTCTCTCTCTCTTCTCTTCCTCTCATATGTCATATTTTTTCCTTGTCTTTGTATTTGTATCCCTGAAATCACATAGTGGATACGGTAGATTTTAATAAAACAAACAACCAAATTAATTGTATTTTGTTATTCCTCTGTTATTATTTTCTTCACGCAATGAGCATCTGCAGGGTGAAATTTAAAATCTACAGAAATACCTATATGTCTATCGGGAATGGATTTCTACCATGTTCAAATTCAATGCATGTTTTATTTTTGACTATTTATTTTGGCAACAGTTGTTGAAAATAGACAGACTTTTCCTTTCTTTCTTTATGATGATTGCCCTGATTCAGACTGTCAATGGAAGATTAATTAGTTAGTTTACTGTATTTAATAGCCACCTTTTGTTCATATAATTTTTCTAAGTTTTGAAATATTTAACTTCCTTCGGCAAAGTTTGTTTGTGGATACATCAATGAGTCTGGAACATTAAAACAATATTGCTTTCTTTTCTTTATGCACTTTGTACTTTTGTTCATGTACACATATCTTTTTGTTTGCATCTTTTCTTTTTTCCCATTTCAAAAAGAAAAGAAGAGAAGGTATTGCCTTTACCTTATTTATATTGTCGCTCAAATGATCATAAGAGAAAAGTCTTGACAAAGATGATAAATAAAAGTTGAATTTCAGATGTTTTATTTTTGGCTGGCTCTCTTTTTTATTTTTTCCTCCCCCAGTGAGCATCTCTCTAAATGAGTGATCCCAAAACCTGACGAATACATTTGCATATTTAATAATCTTTTGAATTTAAATTTCTTTTCTTTAATACCACATTGGTCAACTCCATTCTGTTTAAGGATAAGCAAAAGTCTTGGTTCACTTTTAGTCTCCATTTTAATTTCATGTTTGTTGACATCTGACCCAGGTTATTAACCCATGAGTTTGCAAAAATCTGGTAAGCACAAATTCTCTTGGCTTGTATGTATGTGTGTGTGTGTATGTATGTAATGACCGGCAATTGTGGTTATTAGCTCTTGTGTTCAAAAACTGTTTCTTTATCTTATAGACGTAAAAGCAAATATTTTTGATTGTACTTTATTGTCTACCGCCAGTGTTTGTGTCGACTTTCCCAGCAGTCAAACTCTTGTGACCTACTAATTCCTGGACTGAATGAAAGACAACTTTTTTGTGTGCATGATAATTGTCTTTCACTTTCCAGGAAGCTAAAACAAGTTTGTTCATACTCAGCCTGTGCATATTTCATTCATCAATTAGTCATGTAGGTCTACCGTGAAGTTTAATCAGATCCAAGTTCAACAATGTCTTCAAGTGTGTCCCTTGGCAAGTTTGAGGTATTTTTAAAAAGGCAAAGGCTTGTGTTAAGTTGTATTCTTACAACAAAGATATTCTTACAGTTGAACAGCCCACCTAGAAATGCGGCTCAACTTCATGGTAAGATCAGCTGCTTCCAATTGTTGAACTTCCTCACTCTAGAACTCAATACTGTAATTATTAATATAGAAGTAGATGTAAATGGTAGATGCTGCTGCTGCAATAAATGTACAAAATAAATCTTGGCCATGACTAGCATTGTGAGATCTTTAGACTTTGCAGTAGTCAGCAAACAAGTCACTGAACCAAAACCAGCAGCAGATATTGGTGATTGGTGTTGCAGTCCGTAAAAACACTGTTAGTATTAGTGTCATCATGACATTGTATTGTCAGTAATGTCCCACCAGGACAAAAATCAAGTCCAGTAAGAATGTCGGTTTACTGGAAAGCAGTACAGAGGAGTTTGACTGTGTAAATATTGTTGTCACACCTTCCTGATCCTGTCCTTTCTTCAAAGGCCTATGCAGTGTCCTCCAAATATTGTGTATGTGTGCCTTTGGGACATGTTCATGTTGGTAGCTGTCTTATTGTTTATTGTTTATTTTCATGGAAGTTCAATGAAAGTCACAAATTTAAGTGAAAGTTTGTTTTTTTTTTTTAAATTGTTTTTTCTGTAAGCTATACCTGTATTACCTGTATGATCATTCCTCATATTTCTTTTCCTGTTGTTAGCTTGAAACTGTCCTTTGAGCTGTCAGTGTAACACTATAGGCTCATATTATCGTGTGTCGTCATAGGTTGACTAATGTTTCATGTTTCAACTTGTCTATAATATTCAATATATTTTACAAACTGAACAGAAACTATGGAATTTGATTTGTACTTAAATTGACGGTAATGTTTAGAGCTCTGGTACAAAAATCCTCATACTTTATTTTCTCTGTGGCTAAATCGACGCGGCATGATGAATTTTTGTAAAAATCACGCGTGAGATGTAATCAAAGATTAAAAAACCTTTATTCCTACTTGATCAAAGCTTTTGTCTCTTCAGTGTAAAGATTTAAAATGTTTTGATTGAAATTGTACATTAAAATGCATCTATTTTCATGAAATTTTCCAAGTTGTGTCATTATGATTTTTCCTTAATGGACACAACTTTTCCATTTCGCCCGGTTGTAAATTTTTTTCCTTTTTCGTTTCAGCATCAATCCAATAGCTTATAGTTACATAAGGACATAAAGTACTGCTCTATGACAGGCGTTGCATTTCTTAAAGATTTTCTTCCCCTTTTTTTCCTCCCATTTTTGTTGTCTATTTTCTTTTTCCATGTTTATATTTATTTGGGGTAGATCTACCCCAATTTCCATTTTTATGCCAGGATAAACTCCTTGCCATTTAGCTTTTGCTCATGAGCATTCGTGAAAGCTCACCCAGCAACCACATGTGTGCACAAGAAGCTTGCTTGGACATTTTTAGTCAGGAAAAGATAACTCTCATTGTCACAATGCTTAGAGAAGGATAGAGGTTGTCATTGTCAAACTATAGTTATCAATATACGTGTAATGGTATGTGCATTCGTGTAATGGTATGTGCATTCGTGTAATGGTATATGCATTTATTTGCTTGGTTATCACTCTCTTCTTTTTTTTTCTCTCCGTCTTTAAAGTTTTTTTTCCCTCTCATTAGGCAACCATGTTTGATGCTGCTGAAGCCGTGGCGTGTGTGAAGATAATTAAAGTAAGGAAAGATATGGTTAGTGGTTATACTAGACAGAGGCTGTTAATTGTAAATGAGTAATTTATACATGTATTCATGTAAAAGACAGTCAATGTTTATTCTTGTCAAGGAATGAATGGTAGAAGAAGCCTTTCTTTAAATTGATTTATTTCCTTTAAGAACAAATTGATTTTTAATTATTTTTTTTTTTTTTTTTTTAAGGGGCTTTGCCTCTTTTTCATTTCCCTACCAATCAGTATAGCTTTCCTTAGGCCCGGTATGAGAGTAGAGTTAAAGTATGCCAAAGCGCCTTTTCTATTGCTGACCTTGTAGAAGGAGGAGGAGGATGTGTTGTCAGTATCGGGAGTTGTGGTGCTTGTAAGATGCGTACATTACCACAATGTATGTTATTATAGTGTTACAAACGTGCCCATTTATTGAAATATATACACACGCATTTTGTATGTGAAATGATATTGATAATTAATATCTCTATCCCTTTACCATCATTTCTTTTATCCTGAATATGACTGACTGATTGATAAAACTAAGAGATTCCATTAAAATAATATGTGTCACTTGAGAGAACGCCTTCTTTTGTTTATCATTTATGACAGCTGACAGTTCTCTTCTTTGTACAGTTCTCTTCTTTGTCTTGAGTGATTTCTAATTTGTGTTTTTAATGCTGGAATTGATGAAAGTGTGATGATTGTTGTGCGGTGAAACTTAAGACAGGCTATTGGATGAGATTGTGAAGTTCTGGGTTTGAATCCTGTTCAATTACCAGGTTGGCCAAACACAATCATGATGTGTTCCTTGGAATAGAGCCATTGTGGCGCAATTGACAATGTTGTAAGTTTGTTGAAAATGATCCAAGTTTTTTTTTGTTTTTTAAAATTGAAAGTGATCTGAGTTTTTTTTTGGTTTTTTAAAATTGAAAGTGATCCAAGTTTTTAAGAACATTGAAAGTGATAAGTTTGGGTTGTTTTTTTTAAATTGAAAGTGATAAGTTTGGGTTGTTTTTTTTAATTGAAAGTGATAAGTTTGGGTTGTTTTTTTAAATGGAAAGTGATAAGTTTGGGTTGTTTTTTTAAATTGAAAGTGATAAGTTTGGGTTGTTTTTTTTAAATGGAAAGTGATAAGTTTGGGTTGTTTTTTTTTAATTGAAAGTGATAAGTTTGGGTTGTTTTTTTAAATGGAAAGTAATAAGTTTGGATTGTTTTTTTAAATTGAAAGTGATAAGTTTGGGTTGTTTTTTTTTTTTAAATGGAAAGTAATAAGTTTGGATTGTTTTTTAAAATGGAAAGTGATAAGTTTGGGTTGTTTTTTTAAAATGGAAAGTGATAAGTTTGGGTTGTTTTTTTAAATGGAAAGTGGATAAGTTTGGGTTGTTTTTTTAATGGAAAGTGATAAGTTTGGGTTGTTTTTTTCAAATTGAAAGTGATAAGTTTGGGTTGTTTTTTTAAATGGAAAGTGATAAGTTTGGGTTGTTTTTTTTTAAAAAAGTGATAAGTTTGGGTTGTTTTTTTAAATGGAAAGTGATAAGTTTGGGTTGTTTTTTTAAAATGAAATTTGGGTTGTTTTTTTAAAATGGAAAGTGATAAGTTTGGGTTGTTTTTTTAAATGGAAAGTGATAAGTTTGGGTTGTTTTTTTTAAATGGAAAGTGATCTAAGTTCTTTTCTTTCTTTTTAAATATTGAAAGTGATCAAATTTTTTAAAGGTTTTTTTTTAAAAAAGTTGAAAGTGCTCCAGGTATTAAACAATATTGAAGTACTTTAGAAATGAGAGATGCTGAACTTCATCTATTCAAACATATCTAAAGAAATTTGGGTTTTAAAGATATTCAAACTGATCTGGGTTTTAATGTTATTGAAAGTAGAAGGAAATCGAAACTATCGGAACTGGGTAGCCTGGAGAGGCATCTCAACCCATACAAGAAGATAGAATGGGACCTGACAAAGAAAGAAAGAAAGAAGAAGAAGGTGATCCGAATGTTTAAAATATCCAGTGGTGGCATCGAAATTGATCCAGATTTTAAATGTCTCAATGTCATTCAGTGTTATGCTTTGTGACGTTTGAGGCCAGATAGCTGAGGTCTCAGCTATCTTGATAGTGACACTGACAGCCTGCTGTTTAATTTCCTTGTTGATCTGGAGTCATTAGGACATTGGGCAACAAAGAGTGAAGGAGACTCCTTGGCAATTGAAATGGCAAGACTCCTCTGAGCCATGAGGGTAAGGAGAAAGGAGATAAGATAAGTTACCCTGTGCCTTTAGCGATCCTTTAACAGGAAATTACAATATACTGTGTCTGTTGACAATGCTAACACTAACACTAAATTCTCAACAGGAAAATGAATTAATATAATATACTCATACGCTCTCGTTCTTTCTTTCTGTATCTCCCTCTCTGTCTTTCTCTCTCTCCCTCTCATCCTCATTCACTCATAGGCTTTATAAAAGGAGAGTGTGTAGTCATAGTTGCTCTCTCGTGTGATGTAAATAATACATGGATACAGTAAAGTGGAATGTAAATAATACTCGGATACAATGAAGTGGAATGTAAATAATACTCGGATACAATAAAGTGGAATGTAAATAATACTCAGATACAATAAAGTGGAATGTAAATAATACTACAATAAAGTAGAATGTAAATAATACTCGGATACAATAAAGTGGAATGTAAATAATACATGGATACAATAAAGTGGAATGTAAATAATACATGGATACAATAAAGTGGAATGTAAATAATACATGGATACAATACAGTGAAATGTAAATAATACATGGATACAATACAGTGAAATGTAAATAATATTTGGATACAATACAGTGAAATGTAAATAATACATGGATACAATACAGTGAAATGTAAATAATACATGGATACAACAAAGTGAAATGTAAATAATACATGGATACAATACAGTGAAATGTAAATAATACATGGATACAATACAGTGAAATGTAAATAATTCATGGATACAATACAGTGAAATGTAAATAATACATGGATACAATACAGTGAAATGTAAATAATACATGGATACAATACAGTGAAATGTAAATAATACATGGATACAATACAGTGAAATGTAAATAATACATGGATACAATACAGTGAAATGTAAATAATACATGGATACAATACAGTGAAATGTAAATAATACATGGATACAATACAGTGAAATGTAAATAATACATGGATACAATACAGTGAAATGTAAATAATACATGGATACAATACAGTGAAATGTAAATAATGCATGGATACAATAAAGTGAAATGTAAATAATACATGGATACAATACAGTGAAATGTAAATAATACATGGATACAATACAGTGAAATGTAAATAATTCATGGATACAACAAAGTGAAATGTAAATAATACATGGATACAATACAGTGAAATGTAAATAATACATGGATACAATACAGTGAAATGTAAATAATACATGGATACAATACAGTGAAATGTAAATAATACATGGATACAATACAGTGAAATGTAAATAATACATGGATACAATACAGTGAAATGTAAATAATACATGGATACAATACAGTGAAATTTAAATAATACATGTAAATGGATACAATACAGTGAAATGTAAATAATACATGGATACAATACAGTGAAATGTAAATTAATACATGGATACAATACAGTGAAATGTAAATAATACATGGATCAAATAAAGTGAAATGTAAATTTACATGGATACAATAGAAAGTGGAATGTAAATAATACATGGATACAACAGAAATGGTGAAATGTAAATAATACATGGATACAATACAGTGAAATGTAAATTAATACACGGATACAATACAGTGAAATTGAAATGTAAATAATACATGGATCAAATAAAGTGAAATGTTGATTTTTGACATAGATGGAATCTCAATTCTGTATGGCGAAAGGAAATGAAATAACGACGTCTCATGTTTTGTTTTTAAGTCAAATTAAAAGCCTCCCATTTCCCAACTAAGTCCTACTTTGTATGTTTAGGAGTTGAGTCATTTTGCAACTCAAGTCATTTTAATCATTTTAAGTCACTTTGAGTCATTTTAAGTCATTTTAAGTCACTCAACTGTACAAATCATTTTAAGTCATTTTAAGTCACTTTGAGTCATATACTTTGTTTAAAAAATACAGCATCCAAAGAAACAGTTGATTGTCCTAACATTTGAAAAACAATTCGTAAAGCTCTATTGATTTTTGACCTTCTCATCCTCTCTATGATTGCCTCTCCATGCAGAACCCCCCCAACCCCTCCCAAAGTTAATGCATTCATTATGCATTGCATGGTTAAAGAATAAAAGCAGATAAAAATAGAGCGGAGAGGCAAAGAAATCAAAGAAAGTAGGGCAAAGGTCACACATGATACATTGCAATTAGAATAGATAGAAGTAAGTACATGTAGAAAGGAAAAGGAACTGAAGGGTAGAACAGTAAATGGGGAGAAGGCTAGCGTAAGATTAGAAATGAGTGCCAGACCTAGTAACAGAAAATGGTGATGAAGGGGTATAAAGATAAAGATGGATTTATAGTTCGTATCCCCGCACAAATGCAGCTCACTTGACCAACTGTACAAATGCAGCTGATCTCACCAACTGTACAAATGATCAGCTGATCTCATCAACTGTACAAATGCAGCTCACTTGACCAACTGTACAAATACAGCTGATCTCACCAACTGTACAAATGCAGCTCACCTTACCAACTGTACAAATACAGCTGATCTCACCAACTGTACAAATACAGCTGATCTCACCAACTGTACAAATACAGCTGATCTCACCAACTGTACAAATACAGCTGATCTCACCAACTGTACCAATGCAGCTCACTTGACCAACTGTACAAATACAGCTGATCTCACCAACTGTACAAATGCAGCTGATTTCACCAACTGTACAAATACAGCTGATCTCACCAACTGTACAAATACAGCTGATCTCACCAACTGTACAAACTGTACAGCTGATCTCACCAACTGTACAAATACAGCTGATCTCACCAACTGTACAAATACAGCTGATCTCACCAACTGTACAAATGCAGCTCATCTCACCAACTGTACAAATGCAACTCACCTCACCAACTGTACAAATACAGCTCACCTCACCAACTGTACAAATGCAACTCACCTCAACAACTGTACAAATACAGCTAATCTCACCAACTGTACAAATACAGCTGATCTCACCAACTGTACAAATACAGCTGATCTCATCAACTCTACAAATACAGCTGATCTCACCAACTGTACAAATACAGCTGATCTCACCAACTGTACAAATGCAGCTCACCTCACCAACTGTACAAATGCAACTCACCTCACCAACTGTACAAATACAGCTCACCTCACCAACTGTACAAATGCAACTCACCTCACCAACTGTACAAATACAGCTCACCTCACCAACTGTACAAATACAGCTCACCTCACCAACTACACAAATACAGCTCACCTCACCAACTGTACAAATACAGCTCATCCTACTAACTGTATAAATGCAACTCACCTCACCAACTGTACAAATGCAGCTCATCCTACTAACTGTATAAATGCAACTCACCTCACCAACTGTACAAATGCAGATCACTTCACCAACTGTACAAATGCAACTCACCTACCAACTGTACAAATGCGAACTCACCTCACCAACTGTACAAATTAATGCAACTCACTTCACCAACTGTACAAATTAATGCAACTCACCTCACCAACTGTACAAATGCAGCTCACCTCACCAACTGCACAAATGCAACTCACCTCACCAACTGTAAAATGCAACTCACCTCACCAACTGTACAAATGCAACTCACCTCACCAACTGTACAAATTAATGCAACTCACCTCACCAACTGTACAAATTAATGCAACTCACCTCACCAACTGTACAAATTAATGCAACTCACCTCACCAACTGTACACATTAATGCAACTCACCTCACCAACTGTACAAATTAATGCAACTCACCTCACCAACTGTATAAATGCAACTCACCTCACCAACTGTACAAATTAATGCAACTCACATCACCAACTGTACAAATACAAGTCACCTCACCAACTGTACAAATGCAAGTCACCTCACCAACTGTACAAATGCAACTCACCTCACCAACTGTACAAATGCAACTCACCTCACCAACTGTACAAAGGCAACTCACCTCACCAACTGTACAAATACAGTTCATCCTACTAACTGTGCAAATACAACTCACCTCACCAACTGTTCAGATGCAGCTCACAAAGGCAGCTCACCTCACCAACTGTACAAATGCAGCTCACCTCACCAACTGTACAAATGCAACTCACCTCACCAAATGTACAAATGCAACTCACCAAATCACTCAACTGTACAAATGCAACTGACCTCACCAACTGTACAAATGCAGCTGATCTCACCAACTGTACAAATGCAACTCACCTCACCAACTGTACAAATGCAGCTGACCTCACCAACTGTACAAATGCAGCTGATCTCACCAACTGTACAAATGCAGCTGATCTCACCAACTGTACAAATGCAGCTCTCACCAACTGTACAAATGCAGCTCACTTGACCAACTGTACAAATGCAGCTGATCTCACCAACTGTACAAATGCAGCTGATCTCACCAACTGTACAAATACAGCTGATCTCAAACGGTGCAGCTGATCTCTCACCAACTGTACAAATGCAGCTGATCTCACCAACTGTACAAATGCAGCTGATCTCACCAACTGTACAAAAACAAATGTACAAATGCAGCTCACCTCATCAACTGTACAAATGCAACTCACCTCACCAACTGTACAAATGCAACTGACCTCACCAACTGTACAAATGCAGCTGATCTCACCAACTGTACAAACGCAGCTGATCTCACCAACTGTACAAACGCAGCTCACTTGACCAACTGTACAAATGCAGCTGATCTCACCAACTGTACAAATACAGTTGATCTCACCAACTGTACAAATACAGCTGATCTCACCAACAGTACAAATACAGCTCACTTGACCAACTGTACAAATACAGCTGATCTCACCAACTGTACAAATACAGCTGATCTCACCAACTGTACAAATACAGCTCACTTCACCAACTGTACAAATACAGCTCACCTCACCAACTGTACAAATACAGCTCACCTCACCAACTGTACAAATGCAGCTCACCTCACCAACTGTACAAATGCAGCTCACCCCACCAACTGTACAAATACAGCTCACCTCACCAACTGTACAAGTGCAGCTCACCTTACCAACTGTACAAATGCAGCTCACCTTACCAACTATACAAATAAAACTCACCTTACCAACTGTACAAATACAGCTCACCTTACCAACTGTACAAATGCAACTGACCTCACCAACTGTACAAATGCAGCTCACCTCACTAATTGTACAAATGCAACTCATCTCACTAACTGTACACATGAAACTCACCTCAGCAATTGTACAAATGCAACTCACCTCACCAACTGTACAAATACAACTCATCCTACTAACTGTACAAATGCAACTCATCTCACTAACTGTACAAGTGCAGCTCACCTCACCAACTGTACAAATACAGCTCATCCTACTAACTGTATAAATGCAACTCACCCCACCAACTGTACAAATACAGCTCACCCTACTAACTGTATAAATGCAACTCACCTCACCAACTGTACAAATACAGCTCATCCTACTAACTGTATAAATGCAACTCACCTCACCAACTGTACAAATACAGCTCATCCTACTAACTGTATAAATGCAACTCACCTCACCAACTGTACAAATGCAGCTCACCTCACCAACTGTACAAATACAGCTCATCCTATTAACTGTATAAATGCAACTCACCTCACCAACTGTACAAATACAGCTCATCCTACTAACTGTATAAATGCAACTCACCTCACCAACTGTACAAATGCAACTCACCTCACTAACTGTACAAAAGAGGTCACCTCACCAACTGTAGAAATGCAGCTCTCCTCACCATCTGTACAAATGCAACTCACCTCACCAACTGTACAAATGCAACTCACCTCACCAACTGTACTAAATGCAGCTCACCTCACCAACTGTACTAAATGCATCTCACCTCGCTAACTGTACAAATGCAGCTCACCTCACCAACTGCACAAATGTAGCTCACCTCACTAACTGTACAAATGCAGCTCACCTTACCAACTGTACAAATGCAACTCACCTCATCAACTGTACAAATGCAGCTCACCTTACCAACTGTACAAATACAGCTCACCTCACCAACTGTACAAATACAGCTCACCTCATCAACTACACAAATACAGCTCACCTCACCAACTGTACAAATGCAACTCACCTCACCAACTGTACTAAATGCAGCTCACCTCACCAATTGTACTAAATGCATCTCACCTCATAACTGTACAAATGCAGCTCACCTCACCAACTGCACAAATTTAGCTCACCTCACTAACTGTACAAATGCAGCTCTCCTCACCAACTGTACAAATACAGCTCACCTTACCAACTGTACAAATGCAGCTCACCTCACCAACTGTAGAAATGCAGCTCACCCCACCAACTGTACAAATACAGCTCACCTTACCAACTGTAAAAATGCAGCTCACCTCACCAACTGTACAAATGCAGCTCACCTCACCAACTGTACAAATGCAAATCAACCTCACTAAATGTATAAATGCAGCTCACCTCACCAACTGTACAAATGCAGCTCACCTCACCAACTGTACAAATGCAACTCAACCTCACTCAATGTATAAATGCAGCTCACCTCACCAACTGTACAAATGCAGCTCACCTCACCAACTGTATAAATGCAAACCTCACCAACTGTACAAATGCAGCTCACCTCACCAACTGCACAAATGCAACTCACCTCACCAACTGTACAAATGCAGCTCACCTCACCAACTGTCAAGTGTTTTCGGACAAAGTCTATCCCCTTGGTCCAGGTAGGTGAATGGACACCTAGTTCCATCAGAGACGGACGATAAAAAGGAGATCCCTTGTGCAAATTGCAACACTCTGTTCACGTTAAAAATCCCTTGGCTGTTTACATGGCAGTTGCGACAAAATTTAAAAATCTTACCAAAAACACCGAGATCAATTTAATAGTGGATGTGGGTAAATACAATCAATTTTTTTAAAACTCAACTCCCGGGGAGCATACAAATCTGACGATTTTTTTCCTGTCATCGAATTTTACAACGCTATTTACCTCCTCAAAATGTAACAACGGCTGGCTTGACTTCGCCAAAATGCGACATGTTTTTGTAAGTGTGTCTTCAGTTGGTTGCATTTAAAGAGTCAATTCATGTGAAAAAATACTCGATAACATCTTTTTGCCTCGTCCAATTAAAAAAAAAAATCTGCCACGCACGCACATATATGTGTGTGATTGTGTGTGTGTGTGTGTGTGTGTTTGTGTGTGTAGCATCTATATATTATTATATGTTAACTATGTGCAGACGTGCGCACGACAATACCAGTCTTGGCTGTCTCAGCTCTTGTCACCCTGCCCGTTCCTTCCCCAACTCGGCCGTCGACGATAATCTACCAGACACTCTGATCGGCTCTCTCTTTGATCAGGGTTAGAAAATCTGACAAAGGTCTTGTGTCACTTTTATGACATGCGTGTCAACAAATAAAAAAAGTACTCCTCCAAGTAGCTGAATGTCTCCACCATCCCATCCCCTCATGTATTCTTGGGTGAGAGAAGAATGAACAATCTATGAGAAAAGTTAAGGCCTATAATTAAGTCTTATCCTCAAACCACGCAACAACAAACAACTATCAAAATAAAGGAGTTCATGTCCAACCAAGAATGACAATGCAAATACATGTAGTTGGTCCTTGACTCCGTCAAAATGCACCTTCACCAAAGTGCATGACCTTTTTATCACCGAGGACCACGCTTTTTGGCGGAGACTACTGTATAATACTTACAAAGGAGCAAAGACTTTGAAGTTTTGAAAGTATCAGCTAGTACTAATTGGAATTTCAGATAAGTTGTTTACTCTGTTCCCTTATTGCATCGATACATTTGTAATTTGTATACATTTCGCACCTTTAGTGTAAATTTTTGCCTTGATTGATACTTCCCTTCATTCATTCTCTATCATTTCTTCTTTCTAGACCCAGTGAGATAAAGATCTAGTCTTATAGTTAATTCTCGCGCTTTTATATACTTCACATCCCCTTCTACTCACGTTTCTTATCATCACTGTCTTTTTCTTTCTTTCTTCCTCCTTTCTGTTTTTCTTCTGACATCACATTGTGTGATGCCTGAGGTAGTGCTTATATCTATATCTAGATATTTCTCGTTTGTTGTCTGACGAAGGGTTATACCCGAAACGTCACGTGTTTGTTCTGTCTTTATTAGTGGGGTTGTCACTTATTGTCATATTTCACCTGTATAATACTTAATACGCATTTAATGCTTAGTAAAAGATCAAGTTCATACTTCACTATCGCAATGGTAACGATGATGAATAAATTATAATACATCATGTGCATGTATTATAAAATGTTGAGTGTATGTGAGTAGTCTGTGACGGGAAATAACGTTCTCTCAATAAATAGTGTTTATCATTATCTTGTCACAATGGGTTTAAGATCAGATTTGAGAGAATTCTGGAATTGTTTCCGTGGCGGTGTTTACGATACCGTACGTGTAATGATGATAGAGATGATTATGTGTATTATTATGAAGATACATTCAATTTAACGGTGTGATATTCGAAAATCAAAACTAACACTATCAAAGTACTAGATCTATTCTGTTGAACGATTTTAAAAAGGAGCAAACATAATTTATAATTTACGGTGTGACTTTAGTTCGATTAGGTCGGTCACAAGTCTATGCTAACTGTCGGAAGAGCTTTGAGATGCGTCTTTGTGACTGGAGGTATGAAGCGAGCAGCTAGGAACTCTTCTATGACAGAGTCATAAATTTCATCATCTATCTTTTTCTGTCAACGTCACACGTAAAAATGTCTGCACCCATCAAATTTCTCGTGCTTCTCTCCATCTGTTTGGGACATGTATTTGTCCAGGGTATGTCATTGAATTCTTGTTGTTGTAATCCTGTCTTCTAATAATGATGAGTATTTTATTACTTAAAGATTACCCACTGTGACTGCTTACTTTTTGTGGAATATTTGCCATTCGGCTATCGATAGCAGCAACATCTGGCCAAGCGAGCACAGATATTAAGGGTCATAGACATACGCCCGACTTACGGCTGCGGTCTAAATCTAGAAATAGATCTAACTTACCTTTGATACTCAGATCTAGAATTCTAGATATGTCAGAGCTAAATCTTCATAGAAATTAGACATACAGGAAGAAATCAGACTGAAAAAAATCAAATAGAAATGTTTTGAAGCTGAGGGAACTGCCAGGGGAACAATCTTCCATCATGAAAGGTGATTCGAATTTGAGGAAAAAGTTTGAGTTTGTTCCATAGTGGAGCATATCCAAGGGACATAATGATTAATTTAGAGGGTTGTTTTATTGACGGGTTGAGATTTGACATTGGGACTTGGCTTTTGTTGAGGAAAGAAGAAAAGGAAGAAACAAAAAAGGTTGCAGCAAGTAGTATTTCGTGACTGTAGGCATATAGATCTATATATATGGCAGGTTTCACAAAATGGTCCATCCCCATTTCCCTCTTTCGTCAAAATGTACATTTATATTTCTTACAAGTGTTATATACCATGTTAAAGCTTAGAACCTGAGGATTCCAGATATATGACTTTAAGATAGCAAAGGACTATGAGGCGAGTAAATTAGCTTTTAAAAGTCATGTTTTTCAGTCAAGGGGCACAACTGTGAAAATTCTAGGTCCAATGCCAGTAACGTAATGTTACGCGAACTCTACGGATCAGTCAACCGAGGT
Organism: Doris montereyensis; assembly: GCA_037039925.1. Lineage (NCBI taxonomy): Eukaryota > Metazoa > Mollusca > Gastropoda > Nudibranchia > Dorididae > Doris > Doris montereyensis. Next base: position 26,750 of record JAXRKP010001119.1, on the reverse strand, counting down.
TTCCTTGGCGTTTATTTAGTGACATAACGCTTGGGCATCTGGTTTAGAGAGTTCCCTGACTTTTCCCTGGTTCTCAATAAGATGTGAAGTCTGTGTTTGTGTTACCCGACACCTCGGGCACGGAGTCCACGGCCGTTGCCTTACCGTTGATCAGATGACTCGTGCGTTCCGGATCGTGTGGAATGAATGAAAACCGATGCTTTTTTGTCCCGGTTTCAGCAGAATGGCACATATGATAAACGCGTAATAAGGATAGTATAAAGGCGTCCAATCACAGAATTTTTACAAAAAAACAGCGTTACGTCACTAAATAAACGCCATGGAAACCTCGGTCGACGGACCCGTGCAGCTCCGCATAACATTACGTCACTGGCATTGGACCTAGAATTTTCACACTTTTAAAAGCTAATTTACTTGCCTCACAGTCCTTTGCTATCTCTTAAAGTCATATATATCTGAATCCTCAGGTTCTAAGCTTTAACATGGTATATTTATTATAACTTACTTGTAAGAAATATAACATGTACATTTTGACAAAAGAGGGAAATAGGGATGGACCATTTTGTGAAATCTCCCATGCAAAGTTTAAGTTTCACTTAATAACATCTGAATATGAATTCCTTATTCTTTCAACTTATAGAAAATGCATGTTTTATAGGTTTTTTATCATCTGTAAACGTGAACTCATTGTTCAAACTAAGTCTAAATCCTAGCTTCGCCCGTTGCACACACTCGTTTTTTCATGCAAATGGCTGGGGCAACCCTCACTGTAAGAAGGTCACTTCCGGTAACACCACGAGCTCTACTTGGGTTAGTAGTATGGTAGAGATGACGTTTGCTAACAGATTTACTTTTCTAGTTCATTGGGATTCTATTAAGTCCACATTATTACTGTTCAAACAAAAGTGAAAATTTACAAAACACAACACTGCGAAAACAAATGAAAGACAAAACTTTTGCAAGTTGATGTGTTACCTCCCTTGCCTGGTTTCCATCATACCCGTAAAGTTACACGTTTGTGAAAAGATTTATGGGAACGTAAAAGATTTAGATATATCGCAATAGATGAAGGTTTTGATTTAATTCAAACTTAAATCGCAATGTTCTTTCAATCTACAGTGAGTTAATGTATAACATGTTACTCTCTGTACATTTCTCATTTGTGTAAAAATTCATACTAAACATTTTTAGTAACTGCTTTTGGTTTTAAATTAAGCCTGATGAAAGAAAGAAATCTGGAAAGATATCGAACCCTTAAATTTAAATAAAGGCAAAAAAAAAAAATGTAATTTAGATAGATGCTTCCCTTTGTAACCTCTTTTTCTAGATCTTTAACTTTCAACTTAACTTACACTGTTTCTCAGCCACATCCTTTCATTTCAATGTATCTTTTTTCCATTTGATCCCTTTCTTTGTGGTTGATTTGTTTTAATAATTTTGTGTTGACTTTATCTCAGCTGATACCTGTTTGGGACCCCAGGTTCAACTGCAGTCTTATTCTACACCAGAAGCTATAGTTTCTACTGAGACTGTTCTGATTGGCGAGTTCACTTTGACCTGCAAGAATAATTTGAAGGTAAATCTTTGTACTTGTCCATTGAAAGTTATCTGTTGCTGTTTCTTGTCTCCCATTGGTTGAAATATAAAAAAAAAGAAGATTCTTGTGTATTCTAAATTTGATTGTTTTTCTTAGAATATTCTCAATTCCCTGTGTCTAGCTTTCTAATTTGCTACTGAGGATTATAGATTATAACGTTTAGCTGGTAGTAAAACTTTTTCTTTTGAGGAGGTGGGGGTTGCATTCTATGGAGGCGTTTAGAAATGCTGGTTGGAATACCATTATACAGGTGTTATTGCTGTTGCCAGTTATAATTTAGTTTGATGAAACTCATCCAGAATGCTTCAAACATCTGATAAGTTGCACAGAGAGAAGAAAAGTGGCAATTTGATAGCACTGCCTCTATTGTTATACTTCATTGATTAATTGTCATAATTTTGAAACAATTCACTCTCTTGATTGGCTTTTCAGCTGGTTTTAAAATATGTTGTTATATCCACCGTAAGGGTCGATTTCAACTTGATCAGATTTTTGTGAAGGATTGTTCAAGCTTTCTCATATAGCAATAGCACAGGAATTGAAACCAAAAAGAAATATATCTTAGCTGGATAAAAAGGGACGCATAAAGATTGTTGAAGGGTTCAATTAAAATATATTATTGTCTCTTTCTTTTTGTTTTCTTCTCATGAATCATAACACTCTAAAGATCATTTCTTCAGCTACATTGTACATTTTTTGTTGTCTTTTTAGTTAGATTTTCTCTGTCAAGCACATTTTTAAGATCATCAAACCCAAATTGATTGTCTTAATTTCATGCATTTTAGAGCATCAACCTCTATGCTGAGATTGGTGATAAGACATATCCGGTTACGAAAACTACGGATCCTCACAAATATCAGGCAAGTTTTGAAATGGCTTATAATGTTCTTTACGTTTGTTGCAAATCATTGTTTTAAAGTGTGTGATGGCTATATAAGGGTGTAGATATTCCTTGTTTGTTGTCTGAAACGTTATATGTTTGTTCTATTTTCCTTGGTGGAGTTTATATCACATTTGAAATAATGTTTGTATATATCTAATTGATTAATTTTCATAATTTTGAAAAAATTCACTCTCTTGATTGGCTTTTCAACTGGTTGAAAAATATATTGTTATATTGATTTCAACTTGATCAGATTTTTGTGGAGGATTGTTCAAGCTTTCTCATATAGCAATAGCACAGTAATTGAAACCAAAAAAGAAAATATATCTTAGCTAAATAAAAAGGGACACATAAAGATTATTGAAGAGTTCAATTAAAATATATTATTGTCTCTTTCTTTTTGTTTTCTTTTCATGAATCATAACACTCTAAAGATCCTTTCTTCAGCTATATGTACATTTTTTGTTGTATCTAGTGACTTCAGGAACCTTTCCTTTTTATTCATTATTTTTAATGAATTAAAATGAAAACCCTTTTTTCCCTTGTGTATTTTGGCCTGTCTGTTAAGGCTTAATGTGCCAGAAAACATCAAGCAAATAGTTAAAATAATTTTGGTCTGTTTTTACATTTTTTGTTTGTTTATCTAGTTTGTTGTACAGGCATTTCATTTTTACACATTGTTTTTTTTTTCTCTCTTTTTCTCACATTTCAGATAAGTGTTACTGATGAGCATAAGAATTTACCCTCTGGCAGCTATGAATTCAGGATTTTTGATGAGGAGGGTTTTGCTGCACTGAGAAAGGTAAGAAGAAGATTGTTGCTATGACAGCAGCTTGGAATTTGGGTGAACTCTGGATGAACTGTGGTCATTTGGACAATGTGCTCATTGAAGGGCCTGTCATTAGAGATAGATTTATGAGCTCCTGTAATTCAGTTTGAGTTCATTTAGCTACGTTGGAAGTGTAGGTGTAGGAAGATGATCACACTATTTGAAGAAAAACGTTTGTTATCAATTTTGCTATTGTACATTTTTTTACTTGTTTGTTTGTATTTTCATGTAAGTTGACTCTATCCATGATATACACAAACTCATATACATTTAAGATTTGATCTTGGAAATTTATGTCCTCTCGTCTAGAAATAGTTAAAAATAAGAAGAAAACAACATTTCAGAGAGTTTTGACAATTGGTGTGAGCAGTCCCTGTTGAAAAAAAATTACAAGTTTATACAAAAAAAAATGTTATGTGTTACCTTGGTGGCACTCTTCAGTGGTAACCCAGAATTCTGGGTGTGGGGTCTTTGTTCCAGGTGAATCAATGCCAGGTGCTATCACTACTACTACTACTATCAGGGATTTAGATGTCATGAAATCAACACCTAAATTAGTTTACGTCCCACCAACAAACTTTGTCCATGGGGCCATGCTCTCTCTGTGCTTTGTAGACCGAATAGGCTGTGGCTTTCATTGGCAGACTTCTTGCTCTGTAGCCAATGGACTTGGAAATAGGAGTTCTTTGTTTGCCTAGGAAATTATGCCGAAGGTTTCCGTAACCGATCCTCATCCTTGTGAGGTTTTAGTAGGCCCGATGGTCAGTGTCAAGAGTTCTTTCATTACTCAAATGAACCAGGCCCAGAGAGAAGAAAGATACTTGCATTCATTTCATGATTGGTGTAATATCTTTGTGTCTTTCAAATTTTATATTTGCCTAGACTTAACCCTTAAACTGGTCAAACGGCCGGTGTGATCCAATCTGTGGTGCAGGCCGGCGATCATCGGCCGTTATCGATTGCATCTCTTTGCAGCCCCACTAAACGTGCGAATACGAAAAATACAAAGCCAAAACCAGAAGAAAAGAACGCATACTTGAACTGCTATCACACTAAATTTAGGCTACATGTGAATTGAAAGTACCAAAACCAAAACAAGACAACTTATATTTTTGTCTTTTGTTGACTTTACGATGACAGATCCAGGTGAAGGACCATCAAGCAGTGTTATTTCTAGGCCATTTAGCACTAGAAGACATCTGATTGATATCTTTACTAATGATAATAATGAACATGACTGCCACAGAAGTTTATATAGGCCGGTTCAAGGGTTAATATCCCTGGAGAGAAGTCAAGTACTGAAGATAGCTACGATCTAACACATGATTTAGTTTATTTGGCACTCACTAATTCGTTCACTCAACGTCTCACTTTGCAAACAAAGCTGTTCATTGTTTGTAAAGAGTTTTTTCGTTTGGCTCTTTGATTAGGGATAGCGGAGATGTATCCTGTCTGAGTGAGGTGAAGAAACATGTTGGTAAAACCTATTAGCTTCAGACAAGACCCAATAAATATCAATATCAATATATGGATTACTTTTTGTTCATGTGAGTTGTCTTATTTTGTATTCACCCATCTTTGTTGTTTGTCGTTCTAGACACAACGTAGTGGCGACAGCACAAACAGTCTCAAGCCCCTGGTCACCATTACTCTTTCTCATAGCGTAAGTGTTTTTGTTGTTGTAAATTAAACTGATTGCATTGTCTGGTTTTTGTTGTAAATTCAATTGATTGCATTGTTTGGTTTTTGTTGTAAATTCAACTGATCTTTATTTTCTTTTCGCATGCTTACTGACTTAGTGTAGGCATAACGTACAATGAAGTTCCTTCAAAGCTGTTTCGACCCTTAATAAACTTCCTTCAGCGTGAAGCGGCACAGGCAATAGTAATCATCTCTTGGACAGAACGCTAGTCTCATGCAAGTTTTTACTCCCAAGCTAGGGTTTGTACCCATTTGCACCTGAGTTGAGTGGAGAAATGCGTGTTACGTGATTTTCCCAAGGAACACAACGTCAGGTCTAGCTTTGCTTGGATTTGGAACCAGGACCTCAGATCCCCAGTCAAGCAGCCTTGCTACTCAGCCACCAATGCCACATAGCGTACAATGACCTGTGTCAATGGTTTTGTTTAGTATATCTTGAAGTAAAGTGTTTCTTTCACAATGGGTGGTAATATGAACTTGAAACCACTTTTGAATACATTCGCATGCAATAATGTATAATGTGTGTAATTATAAGCGTACAAACAATATTTTTTAAATTGATGAAAACGGTCTCAACTTGACCTTTAGGTTGGGTGCAGCACCCTGTTGCGACTTGAATGTTTGGCCATCCATTTAGTCTGTAGGATCAATGTTTTACGCTCGTAGTTGGCTTGTGAATGGAATGGAGAATCAGACAAGCCTAAAATGTAATAAAGTGCTGTTGTATAAAAGCCTGGATTAATTTAATAAAACAAACTTCAAACAGATTATGTTATATAGTTTATTGCCTCATACCAAGACCTTGTTTCTATTGATATTGGCATGTTAAATGTGTTGTGTGCATTAAACTCAAAAGGTTTGTTATTTAGGATGTCCTGAATCATGCTTTAATATTAATGATAGCCATACACTTATTGCCATGGCCAGAGTCTATAATAATCCATTTCCCCTTTGACGATATTCAGGGACCATCTCCTTTATGACAAAATATCATCTATGTAAAGGTTTTCAATATGCATGCATGCAACCTTGAACCCCACCATTGGCGGAAGTCTGTCAATGAGCATAGACCATGCCGTTGTGTGCCATTTTAAATGAGGAGAAAGTCAGTCTTTGATTTGTTCATGACTTGCTTTGTATATTGATAGTTTTGTTTTATGCCAATGTGTTTGTATCGTTTCAGGGCTTTGTATATTGATAGTTTTGTTTCATACCAATGTGTTTGTATCATTTCAGGACTTTGTATATTGATAGTTTTGTTTTATACCAATGTGTTTGTATCATTTCAGGACTTTGTATATTGATAGTTTTGTTTCATACCAATGTGTTTGTATCGTTTCAGGTTTGCTTTGTATATTGATAGTTTTGTTTTTCATTTGTATATTGATAGTTTTGTTTCAATGTGTTTGTATGGTTTCAGGACTTTGTATATTGATAGTTTTTGTTTTCATGCCAATGTGTTTGTATCGTTTGTCAGGGCTTTGTATATTGATAGTTTTGTTTCATACCAATGTGTTTGTATCATTTCAGGACTTTGTATATTTATAGTTTTGTTTCATGCCAATGTGTTTGTATCGTTTCAGGGCTTTGTATATTGATAGTTTTGTTTCATGCCAATGTGTTTGTATCGTTTCAGGACTTTGTATATTGATAGTTTTGTTTCATGCCAATGTGTTTGTATCGTTTCAGGACTTTGTATATTGATAGTTTTGTTTCATGCCAATGTGTTTGTATCATTTCAGGACTTTGTATATTGATAGTTTTGTTTCATGCCAATGTGTTTGTATCGTTTCAGGACTTTGTATATTGATAGTTTTGTTTCATGCCAATGTGTTTGTATCATTTCAGGACTTTGTAATTTGTTTTGTTTCATGCCAATTTGTTTGTATCATTTCAGGACTTTGTATATTGATAGTTTTGTTTCATACCAATGTGTTTGTATCGCAGAAAGTTGTATATTGATAGTTTTGTTTCTCCAATTGTTTGTATCGTTTCAGGACTTTGTATATTGATAGTTTTGTTTCATGGCAATGTCTTTGTATCCTTTAGGGCTTTGTATATTGATAGTTTTGTTTCATACCAATTTTTTGTATCTTCCATCACTTTGTTATATTGAAGTTTTGCAATCTTTGTTTGTATGTGCAGGACTGTGAATGAGTTTTGTTTCATACCAATGTGTTTAAATGGGATTTGTATATTGATAGTTTTGTTTCAATGTGTTTGTATCGTTTCAGGGCTTTGATATTGATAGTTTTGTTTCATACCAATTTTTGTAATAACAGTCTTTGGGCTTTGTATATTGATAGTTTTGTTTCATACCAATGTGTTTGTATAAAGGGCTTTGTATATTGATAGTTTTGTTTCAATGCCAATGTGTTTGTGTTCAGGGCATCTGGAGCTCCCATGTTTTTGTTGGTGTCTGCATTTTCGTGTGGTGGACTATTATTGTTTTGAAGCAAGGACAGCACCATGTGGCAGATGGAAGAAATTGTCTCATTGTCTGTCCGCAGTATGAAATATTTTGTTATGGCTGTCTGCCTGTTACATTTATTAATTTTTTCTTCCATCACGTTAAGAACAGAATCTTTGTAGTATGTGCTAAGAATGAGTCCATAGTGTCTAAATGGGATAATCATTGAATGTGTTTTCCATTTGACAGTAAGATTGATCAATGTCTTTGTGAATCTTGTTCCTCTAACAAACTAATTATTTTTATCTAAATCTAAAATTGTGTTCACCTATCATGTCTTGTTCCTCTAACAAGGAAACCATGAGATGGAGATCCAAGGACCAGAGAAATATTTAAGGTTGACCTGAGAAGGATGTCTTGTTCCTTTAACACTACACCTGTGATTTCCACCCCTAAGATTGATCTGTCATGTCTTGTTCCTCTAACACCTGTGATTTCCATCCCTAAGATTGATCTGTCATGTCTTGTTCCTCTAACACCTGTGATTCCCACCCCTAAGATTGATCTGTCATGTCTTGTTCCTTTAACACTACACCTGTGATTTCCACCCCTAAGATTGATCTGTCATGTCTTGTTCCTCTAACACCTGTGATTTCCATCCCTAAGATTGATCAATGTCATGTCTTGTTCCTCTAACACCTGTGATTTCCACCCTTAAGATTGATCTGTCATGTCTTGTTCCTCTAACACCTGTGATTTCCACCCCTAAGATTGATCTGTCATGTCTTGTTCCACAAACACCTGTGATTTCCACCCCTAAGATTGATCTGTCAATGTCATGTCTTGTTCCTCTAACACCTGTGATTTCCACCCCTAAGATTGATCTGTCATGTCTTGTTCCTCTAACACCTGTGATTTTAGATTGATCTGTCTTGCCTTGTTCCTCTAACACCTGTGATTTTAGATTGATCTGTCTTGTCTTGTTCCTCTAACACCTTTGACTTCCACCCCTTATAATTTTACCCGCGTCCACAGCTAAGGTGATATTGAGGTTTATGGCCCGGCTTTCAATTTTGTGCAGCGTGCCCTGTAAACGTGCTCTGAAGTATGACAATAAGTTACACCTCCACTAATAAAGACAGAACAAACATGTGACGTTTCGGGTATAAGTATAACCCTTCGACAGACAACAAACGAGAAATATCTAGAATCTAGATCTAAGTACTACCTCAGGTATCACACAACGTGATGTCAGAAGAAAAACAGAAAGGAGGAAGAAAGAAAGAAAAAGACAATGATTATAAGAAACGTGAGTAGAAGGAGATGTGAAGAATGAGCGAGAAGGGAAGGTTCACATCTAGAATGATATGAAAATATGTAAGAAATAAAAGGTGAGGAGAGAGACAGAGAGACAGAAGAAAAAAAGGGCAGGGAAGAAAGAAAGGAGAGAGAGATGTGAGTATGGGAAACAAAAATGAAAAAAGAGGATAACTAAAAGACTAAATCTATATCTCACCGGGTCTAGAAAGAATAAATGATTGATAGAGAATAAATCAAAGGAAGTGTCAATCTAGGCAAAAATTTACACTCAAAGTACGAAATGTATACAAATTACAAATTTATCGATGCAATAAGGGAACAGAGTAAACGACTTATCTGAAATTTCAAAAGATGCCAGTTAGCACTAGCTGATGCTTTGAAGTTATCAAAATCTTATGTATTTTGTCCTTAGTTATAAAATAGGCTGCATTCCATAATAGTAAGAAACCGTGCTCAGAGTGTTGTGACATACACAAAGATGCCTAAGAGTGCTCAGAGTGTTGTGACATACACAATGTGCTCAGAGTGTTGTGACATACACAAAGATGCCTACCACAAGTGCTCAGAGTGTTGTGACATGATGCCTACCACAAGTGCTCAGAGTGTTGTGACATGCACAAAGATGCCTACCACAAGTGCTCAGAGTGTTGTGACATACACAAAGATGCCTACCACAAGTGCTCAGAGTGTTGTGACATGCACACATGACATCCTTATCATCGTCCATTTACAGTAGTAGGACTAAGTGTCGATCCACCTACCTATACCAAGGGGGGGGGGGGTTTTTATTTCCAAAACAAGATAATCTTTCAACCGTTGGTGGGATTTGAACCTATGACTTTTTGGTTAAGAGGCTGATACCTTGCCACTAGATTAGTCAGTCCCTTTGGGGGAAAAAGGAATTCTACTGCTGCAGGGTTCATTGAAATTTACCCTGACCACCATTGTGGTAATCTCATTGTGGATTAAGCGGAAATGGCAAGATGAAAGATAAGTGAAAGAAGGACAGAAATAGTACCTACCAACAACACCCGCACACAGTGGTAAGTCAACAGTAAATGAAGAAAACGATAAAGGTGGAAATAAAGGAATAAGACATGACAGGTCTATCTTGGGGTGGAAATAGAGGAATAAAAGTATGACATGTCTATCTTAGGGGTGGAAATAGAGGAATAAGAGTATGACATGTCTATCTTAGGGGTGGAAATAGGAAATATCTTGAGGAATAAGACATGACAGATCTATCTTAGGGGTGGAAATAGAGGAATAAGGTATGACATGTCTATCTTAGGTGGAAATAGAGGAATAAGACATGACATGTTTATCTTAGGGGGTGGAAATAGAGGAATAAGAGTATGACATGTCTATCTTAGGGGTGGAAATAGAGGAATAAGAATAAGAGGGGTGGATAACATGACTCTATCTTAGGGGTGAAAATAGAGGAATCTTAGGGGTGGAAGAGTATAAGACATGACTTCTATCTTAGGGGTGGAAATAGAGGAATAAGAGTATGACATGTTTATCTTAGGGGTGGAAATAGAGGAATAAGACATGACAGATTAATCTTAGGGGTGAAATGTTTATCTTAGAGGAATAAGAGTATGACAGTTAATGGAAATAGAGTATAAGAGTATAACATGTCTATCTTAGGGGTGGAAATAGAGGAATAAGAGTATGACTTGTCTATCTTAGGGGTGGAAATAGAGAAATGTCTATCTTAGGAAATAGAGGAATAAGACATGACAGTTAATCTTAGGGGTGGAAATAGAGGAATAAGAGTATGACATGTTTATCTTAGGGGTGGAAATAGAGGAATAAGAGTATGACAGATTTATCTTAGGGGTGGAAATAGAGGAATAAGACATGACATGTCTATCTTAGGGGTGGAAATAGAGGAATAAGAGTATAACATGTCTATCTTAATAAATAGAGGAATAAGAGTATGACATGTCTATCTTAGGGGTGGAAATAGAGGAATAAGAGTATGACAGATCTATCTTAGGGGTGGAAATAGAGGAATAAGAGTATAACATGTCTATCTTAGGGGTGGAAATAGAGAATAAGACATGACAGATTAATCTTAGGGGTGGAAATAGAGGAATAAGAGTATAACATGTCTATCTTAGGGGTGGAAATAGAGGAATAAGAGTATGGCATGTCTATCTTAGGGGTGGAAATAGAGGAATAAGAGTATGACTTATCTATCTTAGGGGTGGAAATAGAGGAATAAGAGTATGACATGTCAATCTTAGGGGTGGAAATAGAGAATAAGAGTATGACATGTTTATCTTAGGGGTGGAAATAGAGGAATAAGAGTATAACATGTCTATCTTAGGGGTGGAAATAGAGGAATAAGAGTAAAGTAACATGTCTATCTTAGGGGTGGAAATAGAAAATAAGACATGACAGATTAATCTTAGGGGTGGAAATAGAGGAATAAGAGTATAACATGTCTATCTTATGGGTGGAAATAGAGAAATAAGACATGACAGATTAATCTTAGGGGTGGAAATAGAGGAATAAGAGTATGACAGGTCTATCTTTAGGGGTGGAAATAGAGGAATAGTATGACATGATTAATCTTAGGTGGAAATAGAGAAACAAGACATGACAGATCAATCTTAGGGGTGGAAATAGAGGAATAAGACATGACATGTCTATCTTAGTGGTGGAAATCTTAGAGGGGTGGATAACATGGTCTTAGGGGTGGAAATAGAGGAATAAGACATGACATGTCTATCTTAGGGGTGGAAATAGAGGAATAAGACATGACAGATTAATCTTAGGGGTGGAAATAGACATGACAGATCAATCTTAGGGGTGGAAATAGAATAAGACAAATAGACAGATTTAATCTTAGGGGTGGAAATAGAGGAATAAGAATAAGACATGACAGATCAATCTTAGGGGTGGAAATAGAGGAATAAGACATGACAGATCAATCTTAGGGGTGGAAATAGAGGAATAAGACATGACAGATTAATCTTAGACAAATAGAGGAATAAGGAATAAGACATGACAGATTAATCTTAGGGGTGGAAATAGAGGAATAAGACATCAATCTTTGACATAGACAAACAAGACATGTCAATCTTAGGGGTGGAAATAGAGAAATAAGACATGACAGATCAATCTTAGGGTGGAAATAGAGAAATAAGACAGATGTCAATCTTAGGGGTGGAAATAGAGAAACAAGACATGACAGATCAATCTTAGGGGTGGAAATAGAGGAATAAGACATCTTAGACATGACAATCTCTTAGGGGTGGAAATAGAGATGACAGTCAATCTTAGGAAAATACGACATGACAGATTAATCTTAGGGGTGGAAATAGAGGAATAAGACATGACATGATCAATCTCTTAGGGGTGGAAATAGAGGAAACAAGACATGACAGATTAATCTTAGGGGTGGAAATAGAGAAACAAGACATGACAGATCAATCTTAGGGGTGGAAATAGAGAAACAAGACATGACATGATCAATCTTAGGGGTGGAAATAGAGGAATAAAGAATAAGACATGACAGATTAATCTTAGGGGTGGAAATAGAAGGAATAAGACATGACAGATCAATCTTAGGGGTGGAAATAGAGAAACAAGACATGACAGATCAATTTTAGGGGTGGAAATAGAGGAATAAGACATGACATGTCTATCTTAGGTGGAAATAGAGGAATAAGACATGACATGTCTATCTTAGGGGTGGAAATAGAGGAATAAGACATGACAGATCAATCTTAGGGGTGGAAATAGAGGAATAAGACATGACAGATCAATCTTTGGGGTGGAAATAGAGAAACAAGACATGACAGATCAATCTTAGGGGTGGAAATAGAGGAATAAGACATGACATGTCTATCTTAGGGGTGGAAATAGTTAAGACATGACATGTCAATCTTAGGGTGGAAATAGAGGAATAAGACATGACAGATCAATCTTAGGGGTGGAAATAGAGAAACAAGACATGACAGATCAATCTTAGGGGTGGAAATAGAAGAATAAGACATGACAGATCAATCTTAGGGGTGGAAATAGAGAAATAAGACATGACAGATCAATCTTAGGGGTGGAAATAGAGAAACAAGACATGACAGATCAATCTTATCTTGGAAATAGACATGAAATCAATCTTAGAAATAGACAAATCAGATCTTCTTAGGGTGGAAATAGAGAAACAAGACATGACAGATCAATCTTAGGGGTGGAAATAGAGAAACAAGACATGACAGATCTATCTTAGTTAAATAGAGGAATAAGACATGACAGATCTATCTTAGGGGTGGAAACAAGACATGACAGATCAAAAGGTGGAAATAAAGGTGTTAATGACATGACAGATCTATCTTAGGGTGGAAATCAAAGAAACAAGACATGACAGATCAATCTTAGGGTGGAAATAGAGGAACAAGACATGACAGATCAATCTTAGGGGTGGAAATAGAGGAATAAAGACATGACAGATCAATCTTAGGGGTGGAAATCAAAGGTGTTAGAGAAACAAGACATGACAGATCAATCTTAGGTGGAAATCAAAGGTGTTAGAGGAATAAGACATGACAGATCAATCTTAGGGGTGGAAATCACAGGTGTTAGAGGAATAAGACATGACAGATCAATCTTAGGGGTGGAAATCACAGGTGTTAAGTTAAGACATGACAGATCAATCTTAGGAAAATCACAAGTTACAGGAACAAGACATGAAATCAATCTTAGTTTGGAGTTGTCAGCTGAACATCAATGCATGTGCTATCTCAGATAGGACGAATACATAATACATTTGTAAATACAAAAAGTCTGTCATCTGCACTATTTTTTTTAGCCTTGCTCTTGTAGTGCTAATGGTTGATGGCACAGTAAGCCTTGGAACAATCTGACTTCTTCAGATACCCCGTCCTACATATGGTGAGGTGATGGGCGCCGACGCAGAGGCCACGGGTTCAATCACCATGGTGGCCAAGATTTTCCACTGTCTTAGATGGATGAGTTAAAATCTCATGAAAACATAAAGAAAGGCCAATGTAGTGAAATACAACTACCGCCAGTAAAACTGCAGAGAATTAATTTTTGTTTGATGTCTAATGGGGCACCTCTTCACTTTTAATTTTTTTAACTTTTTTTACTATAGTCTGTTTCAAAACTCATATGCCTTTATCGACTCAGATTTCATCAACCATAGTTATACACATTAGTTATTTTCTGCTAATATGTAAAAAAAAATCAACCTTAGAAATATTGAATATGAATTCAAGTATCTTTTACTGTTATTACGCAAATTCCTTTGATGCTTCACAGCATTTTCATTTAAGTAGCCACAAGTATTAGAATGTTTACTGTAACGACACATAATTTAACGTTATGGGGGTGTTTTCATGGGCGTAGCATGTACCAATATTCATACAGAAAATTGTTCTCCTTTGTCTCCAATTCATTATATCAAGTAAGGGATGGTGAATAATGACATGACATGGATAGGGTTGCAGGCTTCAGACTTCCATCGGCCCATTAGAAAGGGAATGTTTTAGTTTGTGAATAAGAGCGCGTTTTTAATCAGCTAAGCTGTCGGGGGGCTTCTCATGATGAACAGTTTAATGTTTACAATGACGTCATAGTTGTACACATTTTAATTTTACAATCCGTGATGAACATGATGAACATTTGCAATGTTTACAATGACGTCATAGTTGTACGTGATTTTACAATGACGTATTGCTGTACGTCCCTACTGTCCCACTGTATGTTGACAGGACAGGGCGCCGTGGTAGACAAACAAAGTTTTCTATCAGAATTCGATGAGCCCAATCAAATTACAGGTATATGCAAATCTTTCATTTTGACATGAATGCAAGGCCTTCATTTTTGACGTAAATGCAAGCATTTCATTTGAAAGAAATGCAAGTCGTTCATTTTGACGTAAATGCAAATCCTTCATTTTAACATGAATGCAAGTCCTTCATTTTGACATAAATGCAAATCCTTCATTTGACATAAATAAAATCCTTCATTATGACATAAATGCAAATCCTTCATTTTGACATAAATGCAAATCCTTCATTTTGACATAAATGCAAATCCTTCATTTTGACATAAATGCAAGTCGTTCATTTTTGACGTAAATGCAAGCCCTTTATTTTGACATAAAGGAAAGTCCTTCATTTTGACGTGAATGCGAATCCTTTATTTTGACATAAATGCAAATCCTTCATTTTGACATAAATGGAAATCCTTCATTTTAACATACATGCAAATCCTTCATTTTGACATAAATGCAAATCCTTCATTTTGAAAGAAATGCAAGTCCTTCATTTTGACATACATGTAAATGCAAATCCTTCATTTTGACATGAATGCAAATCCTTCATTTTGGACATAAATGCAAATCCTTCATTTTGACATAAAGGCAAATCCTTTTATTTGGTCTACATTTTCTATTCCTTGTCCTTTTTTCTTTGTTTCTGTAATGGCCAAAATATCTACTTTGAATTTTTCCATTTCTTCAACTAATTCTAACTCTTTTCTATTAATTGCCCCTAACATTCCATGTTCCAAAAATCACAGTCCGTTCGTTTCCAAGTTCGTCTTCCAAAGATCAAGCCGGTTATATTTCTTTTACTTCTCTGAATCAGGTTGTTTTGGATAAGCAGGGGATTAGCCCACTGTACCGTAGGTAGATGGTGGGGCTGCCACCTTGAGGCCTTCTACTAGGCTTTGTTATTTTCTGTTAGGGTTAACTCCGTTTGCCTTTGGTCATTCAAGACCAGCCTGCCCCGCAGCAGATTGTTATTTTCTGTCAGGGTTACTCCCTTAGCCTTTGGTCATTCAAGACCGGCCTGCAAGGCAGCAGATTGTTATTTTCTGTCAGGGTTAACTCCCTTAGCCTTTGATCAGCCAAGACCCGCCTGCAAGGCAGCATAAGACTCGTGGAGGGCGGGATCGTATACTCTCCGTACAGGTGCTTACCTGTCCACTGCCCGGATGATTTAGTTCTGTTTGGAAAATCGAAAGGACCTCCAGTCAAATATCAACATAATGAATTAAATAAAAGAGGAATGAGTAAATGCAAAGAAAACCAAAACAATGCTAGTAACTAGGGAAGCTAAAAGACAAAATCTTAAATTGGGCAGGGAGAATTTAGAATAAATCCAAAGCTAGCCTACCTAGCAGTAATGATAAACTCAGAAGAGGGAAAACTAAGAGAAGAAATCAGCCAGAGAATCTAAAAGACAAGTGCAATATATAACCATCGAGGAAAGGCATTTGTAGGTAAACAAGAATTGTCAACAAAAACCAAAATGGCAGTATACAACACAGTTTATTGCCCTACTGTCCTCTAAGGCAGTGAAAAAACCTGGACCTTAGACAATAGGAAATACAGTAGGGTACAGGCAACCGAAATGAAATAGCTAAGAGGAGTAGTACTAGGAAAATAAGAGATCAAACCAAAGCAGATAGCATTAAAACTGAGATAGAAATGAATCAACTGAGATGGTTTGGGCATGTTTACAGAATGAATTACAAAAAGAATAGCTAAATCAGTATACAGTGCTAAAACTCAAGCTAAAAACCAAAAGGCATACATCGGAGAAAGTGGGACGAAGATAAAAAGAGGCATTAACGTAATGAAATTTAACTTTCACGGAAGGAAACAGAAAATGTCAGGACAGGGCAGCCTGGATCATTTCGGGCATCTAAACTCATACACCGGAAGGTAGAATGGGTGCTGATAAAGAAAGAAAGAAAGAAAGAAAGAAAGAAAGAAAGAAAGAAAGAAAGAAAGAAAGAAAAAAGAAAAAAGAAATCTCATTTTTCACCTGAAGTCTCAATCTAAGATTCCGTAGAGTTACCAAATTTTGCTCTTGAAACATTTTTCAAAAATCTCATTTCTCTCTGTACAACACTTTGTCTTTATCAAAATCGTCTACATTCTCCGTTGTGCCTTCCTTGCCCAGCTTTGCTGTAACAGCTTTGGACATTCCCCGTTTGAATCTTATGAAACAGCCTTCTTCCTAA